>OZ010575.1:136072390-136182390 GCA_963932145.1 Acanthosepion lycidas
ACAAGGTTTATAGAAAACTGTTTGTGTTTTAGTTTCACGTTGAAGAAGCCACGAGTTTTGTAATGACAAAAAAGACTTGCGAAAGAAACACAAAATTCTTCAACAGACGACCTATTGCCGATTCCTCACGCCGTGAAACTATGTTGGGTCCTGCATGAGATTACTCACTGGAAAATGACCATAGCATGATAAAAACGGCCTTAAACTTGACGAAAACAATTTTTTATTGTCTCTAAATGTTTGTTTTTCAAGAGGAAAAATTAAAGTATTTTTGGATTAGTTTTTCGTTTTACATTTTTTAATCATTCCTAATACGTCCAAGATTTTCGTTAAAAATCATGTTATTTTTTTCAGGAAAATTGACAAAATCAATCGTTTTTTTTTTTTGTTTTTTTCCGTTTGAAATTCTGTCAAAATCAGTTGTACTGTTTTTTAATTGATTTGAAGAAAAGTTTATTTAGGTAGGTATGAGATCGCTAAAAATGAGCATATAACGCCAAACTTGACGAAAACAAAATTTTATCGTCTAAATGTTTGTTATGTGTAAGAGGAAAGATCAAGATGTGTTGTTTGTGTAAGAGGAAAGATCAAAGTATTTTGGGCTTATTTTTTTTACATTTTTTAATCATTCCTAGCACGTCCGAAATTTACGTTTACCATGCTTTATGGAAAATATATTATAAAGAAATTAAAATAAGACTGTTAAGAGTGAGATTAAATTTCATAACAACTTAGATGTAAAAATCTATTATAATTCAAGAAATAACAAATAATTGTATTAAAAATTCATTTTTCATTGAAAAAAATCTTTTGCTTTCAGAAAATATTGTCCATATTCATAAAAACAACTAAAAGCAAATAAAAGGATTTGAAATTAAATAATATCTTTGTTTTATTATGTTACAATTCAGAGCTGATTTTCAGGTAGTGGGTCGAGGTCGAATTAAAAAAAAAAAATGATTTCCATTCCTCAAAGCCTTGTTCTTTTAACTATTGCAATCACTAAACTGTATTCAATTGAATTTCTAGAGTTTTCATAAAATTAGTTATGGGGTGTGGTAATAAATATAAAAAAAAATATTTCTGCCATGACTTTAATAAAAAACAAATATTTTTATAATAATTTCAATCATCTGTGAATAGTTTCTGAAAGTTTCATTAACATCCGACAGTTTATTTTTGTGAGATTTTCCAAATTAATGTCTGTCATACAAAAAAACGTGCTAAAAATTGTATATGTTATTTTACTAGTTCTGTTAATACAAAGAGAAACAAGTTTTTTTTTAATCAAAATTTAGAATGTTCTAAAAAGAAGGAAAAACTTTTTTTAAATAATTAAAAAAAACTTTGGTCTTTTCTTTTAATAATAACATAAACATTTAGACTATAAAAGTTTGTTTTCATCAAGTTTGGCATCTTTTTCATCATGCTGTGCTCTTTTTTTAGTGATCTCATGGAGTTACCTAAGTTTATTTAATATATTTTAAATGGGTATGTTCAATACTTTACTAAAAAACAGTATACCCTGATGAAAAAAGGCCCCAAAATTGATTAAACAATTTTTTTATCGTCTAAATGTTTATATTATAATTAAGAGGAAAGACCAAAATATGTTTTGAATATTTAAAAAAAAAAAAATGTTAATCCTTTCTAGCACATCTGAACTTTCAGCTAAAAATCTATCTTTTGTGTCATCAAAATTGACGTAAAATCAATTATGTCCACTATTACTGACAGTTTCATAAACAAAAGTTAATATCTCTGTTTAAAAGTCTTGTAAAATTCAATTATGCTTTTTTCAAAAGTTATTTTAGGAAAATTGAAAAAATTAAAGTCTACTTAATGTAATTTGAAACAAATATTCGTTAATTTTTCATATAAAAAATTTAGTTGGAAATAAGAGAAGCATGTCTCAACATGGTGATTGGTCTTGGAGGTGTGAACTGACGTTTACATTAATGCATTCACAACTGAGGTTAGGGCAATTTATTGGATGGAAGGGCAGAAGTGACATTATTTTTAAGTCAACTAGCTTATTTAACTATAAAGCAATACTTAAAAATTAAATACTTTCAAAAGTCTAATATTTATTGATTTCATTTAGATACTTTTTAATGAAGCCTGCACTGTTTTCGTCCCTAAAATTGAATCTAAAAAAGAAAAATTAATAATTACAGTATATCTTTCACAGAAAAAGAAAAACATTATATTTAAAAATCAAAAAGAAAATATTTAGTGAAATATGAAAAAGTAAAAATAAAAATTTTGAAAATGTGTCAGAGCTGGTCAGTCAGAGAATTTGATATGCTGCCAGGAGAATCAACTCAAGCACACATGACATTATTTCAGAATCGTGCTTCTGTAGTTTTACCAGGAGTGTTTTTAATACATTTTTTTGCATATTAAAAAATTATTGTAAAAGAGTGTAATAAGCTTTCAAATTTAAGATTTGTAAAAAGTATATCTTTTAATAAGAGCATTTCCTGAGACACATGGCTTCAAATTTAATTTTAAAATGCAAAATGTGATAAAGTTGTTAACTTTATCACATTTTGCATTTGAAATTTCAAAAAAACAAAAAAGAAACAATTCTTGTAAAAAATTCATTTTTCAGCAAAAAATATTTTGGCTTCAGATAAAAATGTCCTTCATTATTCAGAAAAGCCATTACGAGCTTTTTTAATTAAATAATGTCTTAGTTTTATTGGGTTTTGTATTTTAGAATTCAGAGCTAAAGTTTGGGTAGAACAGTTAATTGATTTACCAAAAAAATCAATGATTCATTTTCTTCAGTCTTCTGCATTTAATAAAAACAAAAAAGAAGAATTACAGTTTGGGATTTTCAAGTTTTCATAAAATTAAGTAAGGAGTTGGGTAACAGATTTAAAAAAAAAAATTCTTACCATGAATTTTTAAAAACAAACATTTCTAAAATAATTTTTCATTTTATCAGTTCTGAAAGGTTCATTAAAATCTAACAATTATTTGATTTTTGCAAGAATTTCCAAATTAATGCATTTTTCAACTGAAAAAAAGTATGAAAAACCTAATGCTAAATATTATGCGACCTTTGACCTAAGTAAAACAAGATTAATTAGGTACCTATACGAAATTTTATCAGAAGTGTGCATTTATGGGGAACATTTATATACCAATGCAAACCACATGACATGCTATTTCCAGTTTTCCTTACATTTGAATTACATCTGTTTTATGTGGGGTTTGCTGGTTGTAATAAGCTTTACAATTTATAATCTGTAAAGATAAATCTACTTAATAACATCATTAACTAAACTGTACACCATTTTCATTATTTTTAGAATTTTAACAACTTTAATGTAAAAATGATACAATAATTTAAGAAATAACAAATAATTGCTGTAAAAATTCATTTTTCATTGAAAAAGTTTGATTTTGGACAACATTCATATCCATAAAAGCAAATAAATGCATTTGAAATTAAATAATATCTTTGTTTTATTGAGTTTTGTATGTTACAATTCAAAGCCGATTTTCAGGTAGGTGGGGTCCAACTAAAAAACGAAACAAAAACTAAACATGATTTACTTTTCTCAAAGCCTTTTAACTAATTAATCACTAAAAATGTACACTTTTGAATTCCTATAGTTTTCATAAAATCAGTTATGGGGTTGGAATAAATATAAAAAAAAATTTTACCACAACAAAAGCATTTTTATAATAATTTTGATCATTTGTGAATAGTTTCTAAAAAAATCTGACAGTTATTTTTATTTTTGCAAAATTTTCAAAGTTAATGTTATTTACTAGAGCTTCCATTGATGAAGAGAAACTAGGTTTTTGAATCAAAAGTTTGACTATTCTAAAAGAGACAAAAATTTTTTTAAAATAATTAAAAATTACTTTGTTCTTTCCTCTTAATAGTAACATGACATTTTGACAGTAAAATTTTGTTTTTGTCAAGTTTAAGGCCATTATTATCATGTTTTAGTGATCTCATGGAAGTACCTACCTTATAGGTATCTTCATGAAATCACTAAAATAGTACTACCCTTATAATTATATATATATATATATATATATATATATATATATATATATATATTCAATACTTTGCTAAAAAGTAAATTTAGAATTTAAATTTTAGAACTGAGAGAGCTCTTATGAAATTTTATGGTGTTTTTATTTTTATGTTTTATATTATATCTATTTCTGTACCTCTAATAATTTGCAGAAAAAATAGCATAGCATGATGAAAAAGGGCCTTAAACTTGATGAAAATAATTTTTTATTGTCTAAATGTTTATAATTAAGTGGAAAGATCAAAGTATTTTTTGATTAATTTTTTATATTATTTAGTCATTCCTAGCACATTCAAAATTTTCATTAAAAATCTTTTTTTGAGTTGGTAAATTTGATAAAAAAATCAATCATGTCAATCATTTTTTTTTTGTTTTGTAAACAAAAGTGAAATTCTCCATTTGAAAATCTTTCAAACCAATTATACTTTTTTCAAAATTCATTTTAAGAAAATTGAAAATTATAAAATTTATTTTTACTTTCTGCACTGAAAAAATGTAGTTTAAAATAAGAGAAAGCAGGTTTTGACAAGTGACTAGTAATGTTTTCATTACGTATAGACTTCTTACATGAGGGAAAGTTATTGTACAGAAAGAGAGAAGTGACATAATTACTTAGTTTTAAGTGAACCAACTTATTTACCTCATTATTTTTAAGGAAAGCTTTCAATGCTCTAATTTTTTTTTTTTGTGGTACTTAGCTTTCACCTTTACGTTTACGATGCTTTGTGGAAAATCTCTATCTATAAAAGGCAGGATGTGTGTGTGTGTGTGTGTGTGTGTGTGTGTGTGTGTGTGTGTAACGAATGCATGGCCATAATTTTCGATGGATTTGCACCAAAATTTACATGTACATACTCCAAGTTAGCAGGAAGGCCAAGACCGATTTTGCATTTCCCAACTCCCGTCGATAGTGGAAATAATCAATTTTTTCATGCTTCTATGGCAGTTTTCATGTAGTTTGTGGCCATTTTCTAATGGCCAGAGTGAGAGCCTATAGCTGGCTGCCACGAATAGGCAGGAAGATTATATTGGCCAGTGTGAGAGCCAATAGCTGACTGACATGAATGTTAACTAGCATGCTAGCATACAAAAAAAATCGATAGCTGCATTCATCACAAGTGGGAAAAATTTAAATCTGCATGGCACTTTACTCCAATTGGCTCATTCGCTTGCTTAAACTCAACGTTGATTCTGATTCCGCAGAACTGGGTTGGGTGTGAAAAAGTAGTTGCTGTTAACATTTTTTTTTCATTCGGTTTTTCCAGTTATGAGTCCTTTTTTTAAAGCTGATCGTTTTGTGTTCATTTTGTTTGGTTCTTTTTTGTAACAGATTTAATGTTTAGTATAGAGCTTAGAAAAAATTCGCAGTGTGAGATAAGCAAGAAGTAAGGCATGTAGCAACATCAGCATGGCAAAGGGCACACCTTTAAAGGCAAGGAAGGGTAAAAATATTTTAAGTCAAGTGATAGCGATTGCTGTATGAGTCGTACAATCTTTGAATCGAGCATGGGCAACGCCGGGCCATGCTGCTAGTATATTATAAAAAAGTTAAAATAAAACTTGAGAGTGAGATAAAATTTCATAAGAAAGGTATCTTATTAATTTATAGGTACCTTTTATTATGAAATTTTATCAGAAGTGTACATAAAATACTATCATTTTATATACATTTGTTACATTTTACTGTGTTATTTGCATTTCGATTCATTTTATTAATTTATTTATGGAAAAAATGTCATAACTGAGATAATATAAAAACAAGTTCATATAAATTTCATTCATAAGATACTTGTAGGTACTCTACTCAGTTGAAATTGAAAAATCAAATTAACTTCTACATGTGTTTCACTTGAAGAATTTTCAGAAACAATTTTTTATTTCTATTTAGCATGTTTGAAATTTTGGTTGAAAATATTGTTTTTTTTGTTGTTTTTTTTTTTATCAGTGGCCATGAAATATTTAGCATTAGTATTTTTTTTTTGTTTGTTTGTTTTTTCAGTTGAAAAGCACATTACTTTGGAAATTCTTACAAAATATACAATAATTGTTGGATTTTAATGAAACTTTCAGAACTTATTAAAGAATGGATGAAATTATTTTAGAAATGTTTGTTTTTTTAAAAGTCATGATAAATTTTTTTTTTTTTTACATGTATTACCTATGTGTATTTTTGTGAATTTTTTTTTGTAATTAGGTGCAGAAGACTTTGAAGAATATAAATCATTGATTTTATTTATTTATTAATTTTTTTGTAAACTTCAGCTGTGAATTGTAAAATACAAAACCCAACAAAACTAAGATATTATTTAATAAGAAAAGTTTTTAATGGCTTTTATGAATAATATTAGGTTGGTGCAAAAATAATGACGTAATAATGTCCTTTTTTGATGTATTTTTTAACGTCAAAAAACAACATTATTACATCATTATTTTTGCACCAACCTAATATATATTAAGGACATAATCCCCCACTTTAGATGCTATATTCTTTTTTCATTACATAATATATAATTATTGCCCTGTTAACTGGGTATGATGATAAACTATGTCTGGCAGCAAGGCCTCTGACCAGGTTTGGGGGAGCATGGAACCACTTCTTACCTGATAGATTTTTTCCTTTTCACATAATATGTAATTAAATCAAGTTGGAAATAGCACATTAATTACGGAAATCATTTCATTATTCCTGTGTATTTTTTGCAATTCTTTTCCTTCATTTTAATAAATAGAATGTGGTATTAATAAAAGATATTAATTCTCCTTGGCAGTGAAGAAAATGATGGTTTGTTTTTGTTGGACATATGAACTATCAGTTCTTGTGTTTGTGATGCTGCTGTCAGATCCAAGAAGTGGGTCTTAGCAAAGGATTTCTTGTTAGCAGTGATGAAAATCATGGTTTGTTTTTGTTGGGCAGATCAACTATCACCTTCCATGTTTGTGGTGCTGCTGACAGGTCTGAGAAGAGGGTCTTAGCAGAGGATCTTCTCTTCTTCATACTGATGAAAATGATATTTTGTTTTTTAATAGGCAGAGGTGGTGTCTGCTCTGTTATTGATCATTAGTGCAAGTTCATTCTGGAACAATGGTATTGCACTCAATTTGAAATTTGGGGTTTGACATCTTACACTACAATAATAAATAAATGGTTCTTTTGCTTTCCCAGGTGGGGTACTTAGCAAAGGATTTTTTTTTCTCCTAAGTTCTGGATTGTTTCTTTTTATGAGGTAGGGATGCCAGCAGCAGATAATCTTGCACCAGGTGGTGAGGGCTATGAACCTACAAATGTTCCCAGTGACATTCATCCAAGTGAATTTATTTATTTTTTATTTTTATTTTTTATTTTTTTATTTGTAAACAGTTTTAAACATTTTATTATATTTATAAGCACTCTCGGCTTAATTTGCTGTAATTTATTTATTAATTTTAATGGCCGTATTTTTCCTATCTCTGTAAATAGTAATTATTAGCTGGTGAAATGAAAGTGGGTAAAAACGGAAAACATAATAACCTTCTAAGTATCTGATGAAGGGGTGTCCACAAAAAAATGAAAAAAAGACAGAAAATTGTGATTGGCTGTTGGTCAATCTCCAATCAAATGTGTGATAACGGGGTATATTTATAGAAGTCGGTGTCTACAAGCATTTTTTAGAGGGCGTTTCAGAGTCTGATCAGCTCTGAAGGGCTCTATTTGGTAAGGTCAGTATGATGTTTGAAAGACACGAGACTGCCCAATGATCCATTTCCAGAACATCACTGACGACACCCTCTAGCGCTAAAAGAGCGTATATTCAAAGCAAGTGAATGTGTAAAAAAAAAAAAAAAAAAAAATCCTAAATGTCAAAAAATATTTTTCACGGTCCATGTTTGAATTGTTTACTATGGGATTTATATCCCAATTATTAACTATTAGTTTAATAAATCAGTGGCTTTTAACAAATCATCTTTGAACTCTTGGGTATGTGCCATTGCTGACACTCCCATATGGGAGTCCTTAACAAAGGATCTTCTTTTCTTCTAGGCTCTGATTAAAATAAAACACATAGTAAAAATTATTTCATTTTATACTAGGTGTTTTATTTTAATTATTAATTAATACTTTAATACAAGCTTCAGTTGCTTTCCCAGATCAATTTTCATTTTGTTATATTTATATTTAGATACATTCCCAGATCAATTTTCATTTTGTTATATTTATATTTAGATGCATTCCCAGATCAATTTTTATCTCTTGTGTTTGTGCCATTTCTGACATTTCCTTGTTGGGAGACTTAGCAAAGGATCTTCTCTTAGGCTCTGAGGAAAATGATGCTTTGGTTATATTTATATTTAGTTGCATTCCCAGATCAATTTTCATCTCTTGTGTTTGTGCCGTTGCTGACATTTCCTTCTTGGGAGACTTAGCAAAGGATCTTCTCTTAGGCTCTGAGGAAAATGATGCTTTGGTTATATTTATATTTAGATGCATTCCCAGATCAATTTTCATCTCTTGTGTTTGTGCCATTTCTGACATTTCCTTGTTGGGAGACTTAGCAAAGGATCTTCTCTTAGGCTCTGAGGAAAATGATGCTTTGGTTATATTTATATTTAGTTGCATTCCCAGATCAATTTTCATCTCTTGTGTTTGTGCCATTTCTGACATTTCCTTGTTGGGAGACTTAGCAAAGGATCTTCTCTTAGGCTCTGAGGAAAATGATGCTTTGGTTATATTTATATTTAGTTGCATTGCCAGATCAATTTTCATCTCTTGTGTTTGTGCCATTGCTGACATTTCCTTCTTGGGAGACTTAGCAAAGGATCTTCTCTTAGGCTCTGAGGAAAATGATGCTTTGGTTATATTTATATTTAGTTGCATTCCCAGATCAATTTTCATCTCTTGTGTTTGTGCCATTTCTGACATTTCCTTCTTGGGAGACTTAGCAAAGGATCTTCTCTTAGGCTCCGAGGAAAATGATGCTTTGGTTATATTTATATTTAGATGCATTCCCAGATCAATTTTCATCTCTTGTGTTTGTGCCATTTCTGACATTCCCTTTTTGGGAGACTTAGCAAAGGATCTTCTCTTAGGCTCTGAGGAAAATGCCGATATGATTTTATCAGGCAGAAGTACCTGCAGAAGCTAATCTTGCAGCTGGTGGTACTGGCTATGGAATTGGTCAGTGACGTTAGTCTAAGACAACATCTAAAAAACTTAAAAATCAATAAATATTTTTCAAGTTCTATATTTGAATTGTTTCAGGACTGACAATGTTCGGATTTCAATCTTATACATTTCATAAGATGTGATGTTGAAGCAATCTTGTTTCACTGTAAAATTCTTGATCTTCACTGACAGCAACTGCTGCTCCATTATTGAAATTTCTCTCTCCTCATATAGACTACTTTCATATATTATTCACTGCCCCTATTAATATATCATTTATGCCTTTTTTCTTTACAGATGTTTTGGCTGTACAAAATCCACAGTGGTTATTATTGAGAATTTCAATGAAGGAAAATACATTTCATTTTTCAAGAAAACATAGACAAATACATGGCTCATGTGAAAGTGATGAATCTACCTTGTCAAAAGCATGACAATGAACTTGGCAAGAAATAATATGCTTTGAAATGTGTGGTTTATCTTTATACAAAAACACATTTAGTGAATAAACAGGAAAGATAGGCCATATTCATGTGACATCTGCTAAACTGTTGTGAAGTTGGACATAATAGAACAGATGGAAACACATATTAGAAAAAAAACATATTCTTCTGAAGTTTATGGATGTACATTTTCATATAAGCCAAATTTGGTCCAACATATGCATGCACACACTGGAGAGAAACCATTTTCTTGTGAAATTTGTGGGTCATCATTTCCAAAGAAGTCGCATTTAGTCAGACATATGCGTACACACACTGGAGAGAAACCTTATTCTTGTGAAGTATGTGGATCTGCATTTTCACAGAAGTCAAGTATGGTTAAACATATGCGTACACACACTGGGGAAAAACCAAGTTCTTGTGAAATTTGTGGGTCTGCGTTTTCACAGAAGTCAAATATGGTCAAGCATATGCTAATACATACTGGAGAAAAACCATATTCTTGTGAAGTTTGTGGATCTGCATTTTCACAAAAATCAAGTATGATCAAACATATGCGTACACATACTGGAGAAAGACCATATTCTTGTGAAGTTTGTTCATCATCATTTTCAGAGAAGTCAAGTATGATCAAACATATGCGTACACACACTGGAGAAAAACCATATTCTTGTGAAGTTTGTGGATCTGCATTTTCACAGAAGCCAGGTTTAGACAAGCATATGCGTACACACACTGGATAGAAACCATTTTCTTGTGAAGTTTATACATCGTCATTTTTACAAATTTTTACATTGTCTGAAGATCTGTATTTTCAGTCAAGATAGAATACCAGTAAAATATCATTTATCTAAAAAATTTTCTTTTCAAAATAAGTGAATTTTTGATGTTTGACTTTCTCCTGGGTAATATAAAGTAAATCTCCACCTATCCTGTCAAATCAATGTTCTAAAACAAGATCAAAATATATCTATATTTAAATAATTTTTTTGTGGTACAGAATTTAATAATAGCTAGGAAAAGGCAAAATTTATGAGGCATTTTTTCAGAAAAGCTAAAAAAAAAAAAAAAAAAAACAGTTTTGTCCTAGGACTTATCAAGTTTATTTTTTGGGAATAACAATATAAAAGCGTGTAAATTAAATTAAGAATGGTGTGGAATGGAAATAAAAAATATGTATTTCAAGAAACTAGTGTCCAATAATATTCAGACCCAGTAAGCATTCCCTCTGTTTACAATGGGAAGGCCAATGGGATCTGATATACAAGTGTGTGATTAATTTTAGTGCAGACCATTTTTGATTTTATCTAGGTCCCACTCCACATTTCACTTTATGGTTATAGAGTCCTTGTATATCAGATCCCATGATTTTTATTCAAATTCCCCAAATATATTAAAATCATCTCTGATAAAACTATGGAAACACAATTCCGAAATAATGTCATGCATGCTAGTGTTGTTTCTCCTGATACTGACAATCTAGTCTCATAATTTATTTTGGTTTCCTATCAAATTCTCTGACTGAACAACCATCATTGTTGCATTTTCAAAATTTTTAATTTTCTTTTCTTTTTTTATACATATTTCACTAAATATTTTTTAATTTTTTAAAGATATTTTTTTTTTCAATGAGAATAATTAATATAATATTTCTTCTTTAGATTCAATTATAGGGATGGAAACAATGCAGATTTTAGGCATATCTTTGTTAAAAAAAGTATCTAAAAAAAATCAATAAAAAATTGAAATCAATTGAAAGTATTTAATTTTTAAGTATTGCTTTATAGTAAAATAAGCAAGTTCACTGAAAAATACTGTCACTCCTGCCCTTCCGTCCTATAAATTGCCCTGTCACTTGTTGATGCACACCTCCAAAACCAATCACCATGGTGAGATATGCTTCTCTTATTTCCAACTAAATTTTTTCTACTAAAAAATTAAGTGATGTTTACTTCAAATCACATGAAGTATACATTAAATTTTTTAATTTTCCTAAAATAATTTTTGAATAAGTATAATTTAATTTTACAAGATTTTTAAACGGAGAATTTTACTTTTATTTACAAAACTGTCAATAATGGCTGCCATGTTTGATTTTTATGTCAATTTTGATGACTCAAAAAAAAAAGCAAGATTTTTAGCTAAAATTTTGAAGGAATAAAAATATTAAAAATACTTTGGTCTTTCCTCTTAATGAATGATGAAATGTTTTTGTCTTCTTTCTTCACTAGTGGCAAGTTGTTTATAGGATGATAAAATATTTTTATGTTTATTTCAGGGATGATGAAATATCCTTATTTTCTATCATCACTGATGGTAAGGCTATTTTTAAGCTGTTGAAATAACGTCATCATTCTGGATCATAACAAATGACTTTTTTTTTTATGGGATGAATTTCACAAGATTTTTTAATCCGTACAAGGTAATTCCCGACACTTTGTTTTACTAAATCATTTTTGTGTTTCCTTTCATCAAAATAAAACATTTCCTGTTCATGATTTTAAAAAAGCTGATCTAAATTTTATCTTCATTCACAGAAGAGCAAAAACTGGATAGGTTTTTAATGTGTTAGCTTTCTTTCATTTCATTTGTTTTTAGTACTTAAATGACATTTTTTAATAATTTGATGCAATTCACCAGATTGTTTCATCTGTACAAGTAAATATAGTGTTAATGATTTTTAATGAATCTGACTTTCAGTTAACATAAGATGAAGTTAGCTTTCTTTTATTTCATTTGTTTTTAGGTTTTAAAAAGCTATTGTTGATTAAATATCAAATTGTAAAAAGTCATCTGGCTTGTGGTTATGCAGAAATAACATGATTTAAATTTGATCTTAAGTCACAGAAAAACAAAAACTGGATAGATTTTTAATGAATCAGATTTTTTTTATGATGGGATGCATTTCATCAGATTCTTTCAAGTACAAGTGGATATATTGTTGATGATTGCAGACACTTTCTTTCTTTTACTAAATCCTTTTTAAATATGGAATGCATTTCATCAGATTCTTTCATCTGTACAAGTGGATATATTGTTGATGATTGCTGACACTTTCTTTCTTTTACTAAATCCTTTTTAAATATGGTATGCATTTCATCAGATTCTTTCATCTGTACAAGTGGATATATTGTTGATGATTGCTGACACTTTCTATCTTTTACTAAATCCTTTTTAAATATGGAATGCATTTCATCAGATTCTTTCATCTGTACAAGTGGATATATTGTTGAGGATTGCTGACACTTTCTTTTACTAAATCCTTTTTAAATATGGAATGCATTTCATCAGATTCTTTCATCTGTACAAGTGGATATATTGTTGATGATTGCTGACACTTTCTTTCTTTTACTAAATCCTTTTTAAATATGAAATGCATTTCATCAGATTCTTTCATCTGTACAAGTGGATATATTGTTGATGATTGCTGACACTTTCTATCTTTTACTAAATCCTTTTTAAATATGGAATGCATTTCATCAGATTCTTTCATCTGTACAAGTGGATATATTGTTGATGATTGCTGACACTTTCTTTCTTTTACTAAATCCTTTTTAAATATGGAATGCATTTCATCAGATTCTTTCATCTGTACAAGTGGATATATTGTTGATGATTGCTGACACTTTCTTTTACTAAATCCTTTTTAAATATGGAATGCATTTCATCAGATTCTTTCATCTGTACAAGTGGATATATTGTTGATGATTGCTGACACTTTCTTTCTTTTACTAAATCCTTTTTAAATATGAAATGCATTTCATCAGATTCTTTCATCTGTACAAGTGGATATATTGTTGATGATTGCTGACACTTTCTATCTTTTACTAAATCCTTTTTAAATATGGAATGCATTTCATCAGATTCTTTCATCTGTACAAGTGGATATATTGTTGATGATTGCTGACACTTTCTTTCTTTTACTAAATCCTTTTTAAATATGGAATGCATTTCATCAGATTCTTTCATCTGTACAAGTGGATATATTGTTGATGATTGCTGACACTTTCTTTTACTAAATCCTTTTTAAATATGGAATGCATTTCATCAGATTCTTTCATCTGTACAAGTGGATATATTGTTGATGATTGCTGACACTTTCTTTCTTTTACTAAATCCTTTTTAAATATGAAATGCATTTCATCAGATTCTTTCATCTGTACAAGTGGATATATTGTTGATGATTGCTGACACTTTCTATCTTTTACTAAATCCTTTTTAAATATGGAATGCATTTCATCAGATTCTTTCATCTGTACAAGTGGATATATTGTTGATGATTGCTGACACTTTCTTTTACTAAATCCTTTTTAAATATGGAATGCATTTCATCAGATTCTTTCATCTGTACAAGTGGATATATTGTTGATGATTGCTGACACTTTCTTTTACTAAATCCTTTTTAAATATGGAATGCATTTCATCAGATTCTTTCATCTGTACAAGTGGATATATTGTTGATGATTGCTGACACTTTCTTTCTTTTACTAAATCCTTTTTAAATATGAAATGCATTTCATCAGATTCTTTCATCTGTACAAGTGGATATATTGTTGATGATTGCTGACACTTTCTATCTTTTACTAAATCCTTTTTAAATATGGAATGCATTTCATCAGATTCTTTCATCTGTACAAGTGGATATATTGTTGATGATTGCTGACACTTTCTTTCTTTTACTAAATCCTTTTTAAATATGGAATGCATTTCATCAGATTCTTTCATCTGTACAAGTGGATATATTGTTGATGATTGCTGACACTTTCTTTTACTAAATCCTTTTTAAATATGGAATGCATTTCATCAGATTCTTTCATCTGTACAAGTGGATATATTGTTGATGATTGCTGACACTTTCTTTCTTTTACTAAATCCTTTTTAAATATGGAATGCATTTCATCAGATTCTTTCATCTATACAAGTGGATATATTGTTGAGGATTGCTGACACTTTCTATCTTTTACTAAATCCTTTTTAAATATGGAATGCATTTCATCAGATTCTTTCATCTATACAAGTGGATATATTGTTGATGATTGCTGACACTTTCTATCTTTTACTAAATCCTTTTTAAATATGGAATGCATTTCATCAGATTCTTTCATCTGTACAAGTGGATATATTGTTGATGATTGCTGACACTTTCTTTCTTTTACTAAATCCTTTTTAAATATGGAATGCATTTCATCAGATTCTTTCATCTGTACAAGTGGATATATTGTTGATGATTGCTGACACTTTCTTTTACTAAATCCTTTTTAAATATGGAATGCATTTCATCAGATTCTTTCATCTGTACAAGTGGATATATTGTTGATGATTGCTGACACTTTCTATCTTTTACTAAATCCTTTTTAAATATGGAATGCATTTCATCAGATTCTTTCATCTGTACAAGTGGATATATTGTTGATGATTGCTGACACTTTCTTTCTTTTACTAAATCCTTTTTAAATATGGAATGCATTTCATCAGATTCTTTCATCTGTACAAGTGGATATATTGTTGATGATTGCTGACACTTTCTTTCTTTTACTAAATCCTTTTTAAATATGGAATGCATTTCATCAGATTCTTTCATCTGTACAAGTGGATATATTGTTGATGATTGCTGACACTTTCTTTTACTAAATCCTTTTTAAATATGGAATGCATTTCATCAGATTCTTTCATCTGTACAAGTGGATATATTGTTGATGATTGCTGACACTTTCTTTCTTTTACTAAATCCTTTTTAAATATGAAATGCATTTCATTAGATTCTTTCATCTGTACAAGTGGATATATTGTTGATGATTGCTGACACTTTCTTTTACTAAATCCTTTTTAAATATGGAATGCATTTCATCAGATTCTTTCATCTATACAAGTGGATATATTGTTGATGATTGCTGACACTTTCTATCTTTTACTAAATCCTTTTTAAATATGGAATGCATTTCATCAGATTCTTTCATCTGTACAAGTGGATATATTGTTGATGATTGCTGACACTTTCTTTCTTTTACTAAATCCTTTTTAAATATGGAATGCATTTCATCAGATTCTTTCATCTGTACAAATGGATATATTGTTGATGATTGCTGACACTTTCTTTCTTTTACTAAATCCTTTTTAAATATGGAATGCATTTCATCAGATTCTTTCATCTGTACAAGTGGATATATTGTTGAGGATTGCTGACACTTTCTATCTTTTACTAAATCCTTTTTAAATATGGAATGCATTTCATCAGATTCTTTCATCTGTACAAGTGGATATATTGTTGATGATTGCTGACACTTTCTATCTTTTACTAAATCCTTTTTAAATATGAAATGCATTTCATCAGATTCTTTCATCTGTACAAGTGGATATATTGTTGATGATTGCTAACACTTTCTTTCTTTTACTAAATCCTTTTTAAATATGAAATGCATTTCATCAGATTCTTTCATCTGTACAAGTGGATATATTGTTGATGATTGCTGACACTTTCTTTCTTTTACTAAATCCTTTTTAAATATGGAATGCATTTCATCAGATTCTTTCATCTATACAAGTGGATATATTGTTGAGGATTGCTGACACTTTCTATCTTTTACTAAATCCTTTTTAAATATGGAATGCATTTCATCAGATTCTTTCATCTGTACAAGTGGATATATTGTTGATGATTGCTGACACTTTCTTTTACTAATTCCTTTTTAAATATGGAATGCATTTCATCAGATTCTTTCATCTGTACATGTGGATATATTGTTGATGATTGCTGACACTTTCTATCTTTTACTAAATCCTTTTTAAATATGGAATGCATTTCATCAGATTCTTTCATCTGTACAAGTGGATATATTGTTGAGGATTGCTGACACTTTCTTTTACTAAATCCTTTTTAAATATGGAATGCATTTCATCAGATTCTTTCATCTGTACAAGTGGATATATTGTTGATGATTGCTGATAATTTCTTTCTTTTACTAAATCCTTTTTAAATATGAAATGCATTTCATCAGATTCTTTCATCTGTACAAGTGGATATATTGTTGAGGATTGCTGACACTTTCTATCTTTTACTAAATCCTTTTTAAATATGAAATACATTTCATCAGATTCTTTCATCTGTACAAGTGGATATATTGTTGAGGATTGCTGACACTTTCTATCTTTTACTAAATCCTTTTTAAATATGAAATGCATTTCATCAGATTCTTTCATCTGTACAAGTGGATATATTCTTGAGGATTGCTGACACTTTCTTTCTTTTACTAAATCCTTTTTAAATATGGAATGCATTTCATCAGATTCTTTCATCTGTACAAGTGGATATATTGTTGATGATTGCTGACAATTTCTTTCTTTTACTAAATCCTTTTTAAATATGAAATGCATTTCATCAGATTCTTTCATCTGTACAAGTGAATATATTGTTGATGATTGCTGACACTTTCTATCTTTTACTAAATCCTTTTTAAATATGAAATGCATTTCATCAGATTCTTTCATCTGTACAAGTGGATATATTGTTGAGGATTGCTGAAACTTTCTATCTTTTACTAAATCCTTTTTAAATATGAAATGCATTTCATCAGATTCTTTCATCTGTACAAGTGGATATATTGTTGATGATTGCTGACACTTTCTTTTACTAAATCCTTTTTAAATATGGAATGCATTTCATCAGATTCTTTCATCTGTACAAGTGGATATATTGTTGATTATTGCTGACACTTTCTATCTTTTACTAAATCCTTTTTAAATATGACATGCATTTCATCAGATTCTTTCATCGGTACAAGTGGATATATTGTTGATGATTGCTGACACTTTCTTTTACTAAATCCTTTTTAAATATGGAATGCATTTCATCAGATTCTTTCATCTGTACAAGTGGATATATTGTTGATGATTGCTGACACTTTCTATCTTTTACTAAATCCTTTTTAAATATGGAATGCATTTCATCAGATTCTTTCATCTGTACAAGTGGATATATTGTTGATGATTGCTGACACTTTCTTTCTTTTACTAAATCCTTTTTAAATATGAAATGCATTTCATCAGATTCTTTCATCTGTACAAGTGGATATATTGTTGATGATTGTTGACACTTTCTATCTTTTACTAAATCCTTTTTAAATATGAAATGCATTTCATCAGATTCTTTCATCTGTACAAGTGGATATATTGTTGATGATTGCTGACACTTTCTTTCTTTTACTAAATCCTTTTTAAATATGAAATGCATTTCATCAGATTCTTTCATCTGTACAAGTGGATATATTGTTGATGATTGCTGACACTTTCTATCTTTTACTAAATCCTTTTTAAATATGAAATGCATTTCATCAGATTCTTTCATCTGTACAAGTGGATATATTGTTGATGATTGCTGACACTTTCTTTCTTTTACTAAATCCTTTTTAAATATGGAATGCATTTCATCAGATTCTTTCATCTGTACAAGTGGATATATTGTTGATGATTGCTGACACTTTCTATCTTTTACTAAATCCTTTTTAAATATGGAATGCATTTCATCAGATTCTTTCATCTGTACAAGTGGATATATTGTTGAGGATTGCTGACACTTTCTTTCTTTTACTAAATCCTTTTTAAATATGGAATGCATTTCATCAGATTCTTTCATCTGTACAAGTGGATATATTGTTGATGATTGCTGACACTTTCTATCTTTTACTAAATCCTTTTTAAATATGGAATGCATTTCATCAGATTCTTTCATCTGTACAAGTGGATATATTGTTGATGATTGCTGACACTTTCTTTCTTTTACTAAATCCTTTTTAAATATGAAATGCATTTCATCAGATTCTTTCATCTGTACAAGTGGATATATTGTTGATGATTGCTGACACTTTCTTTCTTTTACTAAATCCTTTTTAAATATGAAATGCATTTCATCAGATTCTTTCATCTGTACAAGTGGATATATTGTTGATGATTGCTGACACTTTCTATCTTTTACTAAATCCTTTTATATATGAAATGCATTTCATCAGATTCTTTCATCTGTACAAGTGGATATATTGTTGATGATTGCTAACACTTTCTTTCTTTTACTAAATCCTTTTTAAATATGAAATGCATTTCATCAGATTCTTTCATCTGTACAAGTGGATATATTGTTGATGATTGCTGACACTTTCTTTCTTTTACTAAATCCTTTTTAAATATGGAATGCATTTCATCAGATTCTTTCATCTGTACAAGTGGATATATTGTTGATGATTGCTGACACTTTCTATCTTTTACTAAATCCTTTTTAAATATGGAATGCATTTCATCAGATTCTTTCATCTGTACAAGTGGATATATTGTTGAGGATTGCTGACACTTTCTTTCTTTTACTAAATCCTTTTTAAATATGGAATGCATTTCATCAGATTCTTTCATCTGTACAAGTGGATATATTGTTGATGATTGCTGACACTTTCTATCTTTTACTAAATCCTTTTTAAATATGAAATGCATTTCATCAGATTCTTTCATCTGTACAAGTGGATATATTGTTGATGATTGCTAACACTTTCTTTCTTTTACTAAATCCTTTTTAAATATGAAATGCATTTCATCAGATTCTTTCATCTGTACAAGTGGATATATTGTTGATGATTGCTGACACTTTCTTTCTTTTACTAAATCCTTTTTAAATATGGAATGCATTTCATCAGATTCTTTCATCTGTACAAGTGGATATATTGTTGATGATTGCTGACACTTTCTATCTTTTACTAAATCCTTTTTAAATATGGAATGCATTTCATCAGATTCTTTCATCTGTACAAGTGGATATATTGTTGAGGATTGCTGACACTTTCTTTCTTTTACTAAATCCTTTTTAAATATGGAATGCATTTCATCAGATTCTTTCATCTATACAAGTGGATATATTGTTGATGATTGCTGACACTTTCTTTTACTAAATCCTTTTTAAATATGGAATGCATTTCATCAGATTCTTTCATCTGTACAAGTGGATATATTGTTGAGGATTGCTGACACTTTCTATCTTTTACTAAATCCTTTTTAAATATGAAATGCATTTCATCAGATTCTTTCATCTGTACAAGTGGATATATTGTTGAGGATTGCTGACACTTTCTATCTTTTACTAAATCCTTTTTAAATATGGAATGCATTTCATCAGATTCTTTCATCTGTACAAGTGGATATATTGTTGATGATTGCTGACACTTTCTATCTTTTACTAAATCCTTTTTAAATATGAAATGCATTTCATCAGATTCTTTCATCTGTACAAGTGGATATATTGTTGATGATTGCTAACACTTTCTTTCTTTTACTAAATCCTTTTTAAATATGAAATGCATTTCATCAGATTCTTTCATCTGTACAAGTGGATATATTGTTGATGATTGCTGACACTTTCTTTCTTTTACTAAATCCTTTTTAAATATGGAATGCATTTCATCAGATTCTTTCATCTATACAAGTGGATATATTGTTGAGGATTGCTGACACTTTCTATCTTTTACTAAATCCTTTTTAAATATGGAATGCATTTCATCAGATTCTTTCATCTGTACAAGTGGATATATTGTTGATGATTGCTGACACTTTCTTTTACTAATTCCTTTTTAAATATGGAATGCATTTCATCAGATTCTTTCATCTGTACATGTGGATATATTGTTGATGATTGCTGACACTTTCTATCTTTTACTAAATCCTTTTTAAATATGGAATGCATTTCATCAGATTCTTTCATCTGTACAAGTGGATATATTGTTGAGGATTGCTGACACTTTCTTTTACTAAATCCTTTTTAAATATGGAATGCATTTCATCAGATTCTTTCATCTGTACAAGTGGATATATTGTTGATGATTGCTGATAATTTCTTTCTTTTACTAAATCCTTTTTAAATATGAAATGCATTTCATCAGATTCTTTCATCTGTACAAGTGGATATATTGTTGAGGATTGCTGACACTTTCTATCTTTTACTAAATCCTTTTTAAATATGAAATGCATTTCATCAGATTCTTTCATCTGTACAAGTGGATATATTGTTGAGGATTGCTGACACTTTCTATCTTTTACTAAATCCTTTTTAAATATGAAATGCATTTCATCAGATTCTTTCATCTGTACAAGTGGATATATTGTTGATGATTGCTGACACTTTCTTTTACTAAATCCTTTTTAAATATGGAATGCATTTCATCAGATTCTTTCATCTGTACAAGTGGATATATTGTTGATGATTGCTGACACTTTCTATCTTTTACTAAATCCTTTTTAAATATGGAATGCATTTCATCAGATTCTTTCATCTGTACAAGTGGATATATTGTTGATGATTGCTGACACTTTCTTTCTTTTACTAAATCCTTTTTAAATATGGAATGCATTTCATCAGATTCTTTCATCTGTACAAGTGGATATATTGTTGATGATTGCTGACACTTTCTATCTTTTACTAAATCCTTTTTAAATATGGAATGCATTTCATCAGATTCTTTCATCTGTACAAGTGGATATATTGTTGAGGATTGCTGACACTTTCTTTCTTTTACTAAATCCTTTTTAAATATGGAATGCATTTCATCAGATTCTTTCATCTGTACAAGTGGATATATTGTTGATGATTGCTGACACTTTCTATCTTTTACTAAATCCTTTTTAAATATGGAATGCATTTCATCAGATTCTTTCATCTGTACAAGTGGATATATTGTTGATGATTGCTGACACTTTCTTTCTTTTACTAAATCCTTTTTAAATATGAAATGCATTTCATCAGATTCTTTCATCTGTACAAGTGGATATATTGTTGATGATTGCTGACACTTTCTTTCTTTTACTAAATCCTTTTTAAATATGAAATGCATTTCATCAGATTCTTTCATCTGTACAAGTGGATATATTGTTGATGATTGCTGACACTTTCTATCTTTTACTAAATCCTTTTTAAATATGAAATGCATTTCATCAGATTCTTTCATCTGTACAAGTGGATATATTGTTGATGATTGCTAACACTTTCTTTCTTTTACTAAATCCTTTTTAAATATGAAATGCATTTCATCAGATTCTTTCATCTGTACAAGTGGATATATTGTTGATGATTGCTGACACTTTCTTTCTTTTACTAAATCCTTTTTAAATATGGAATGCATTTCATCAGATTCTTTCATCTGTACAAGTGGATATATTGTTGATGATTGCTGACACTTTCTATCTTTTACTAAATCCTTTTTAAATATGGAATGCATTTCATCAGATTCTTTCATCTGTACAAGTGGATATATTGTTGAGGATTGCTGACACTTTCTTTCTTTTACTAAATCCTTTTTAAATATGGAATGCATTTCATCAGATTCTTTCATCTATACAAGTGGATATATTGTTGATGATTGCTGACACTTTCTTTTACTAAATCCTTTTTAAATATGGAATGCATTTCATCAGATTCTTTCATCTGTACAAGTGGATATATTGTTGAGGATTGCTGACACTTTCTATCTTTTACTAAATCCTTTTTAAATATGAAATGCATTTCATCAGATTCTTTCATCTGTACAAGTGGATATATTGTTGATGATTGCTGACACTTTCTATCTTTTACTAAATCCTTTTCAAATATGGAATGCATTTCATCAGATTCTTTCATCTGTACAAGTGGATATATTGTTGAGGATTGCTGACACTTTCTATCTTTTACTAAATCCTTTTTAAATATGGAATGCATTTCATCAGATTCTTTCATCTGTACAAGTGGATATATTGTTGATGATTGCTGACACTTTCTTTTACTAAATCCTTTTTAAATATGGAATGCATTTCATCAGATTCTTTCATCTGTACAAGTGGATATATTGTTGAGGATTGCTGACACTTTCTTTTACTAAATCCTTTTTAAATATGGAATGCATTTCATCAGATTCTTTCATCTGTACAAGTGGATATATTGTTGAGGATTGCTGACACTTTCTATCTTTTACTAAATCCTTTTTAAATATGGAATGCATATCATCAGATTCTTTCATCTGTACAAGTGGATATATTGTTGAGGATTGCTGACACTTTCTTTGACTAAATCCTTTTTAAATATGGAATGCATTTCATCAGATTCTTTCATCTGTACAAGTGGATATATTGTTGATGATTGCTGACACTTTCTTTTACTAAATCCTTTTTAAATATGGAATGCATTTCATCAGATTCTTTCATCTGTACAAGTGGATATATTGTTGAGGATTGCTGACACTTTCTATCTTTTACTAAATCCTTTTTAAATATGGAATGCATTTCATGAGATTCTTTCATCTGTACAAGTGGATATATTGTTGAGGATTGCTGACACTTTCTTTTACTAAATCCTTTTTAAATATGGAATGCATTTCATCAGATTCTTTCATCTGTACAAGTGGATATATTGTTGATGATTGCTGACACTTTCTTTTACTAAATCCTTTTTAAATATGGAATGCATTTCATCAGATTCTTTCATCTGTACAAGTGGATATATTGTTGATGATTGCTGACACTTTCTTTTACTAAATCCTTTTTAAATATGGAATGCATTTCATCAGATTCTTTCATATGTACAAGTGGATATATTGTTGATGATTGCTGACACTATCTTTTACTAAATCCTTTTTAAATATGGAATGCATTTCATCAGATTCTTTCATCTGTACAAGTGGATATATTGTTGAGGATTGCTGACACTTTCTATCTTTTACTAAATCCTTTTTAAATATGGAATGCATTTCATCAGATTCTTTCATCTGTACAAGTGGATATATTGTTGATGATTGCTGACACTTTCTTTCTTTTACTAAATCCTTTTTAAATATGGAATGCATTTCATCAGATTCTTTCATCTGTACAAGTGGATATATTGTTGATAATTGCTGACACTTTCTTTCTTTTACTAAATCCTTTTTAAATATGGAATGCATTTCATCAGATTCTTTCATCTGTACAAGTGGATATATTGTTGAGGATTGCTGACACTTTCTATCTTTTACTAAATCCTTTTTAAATATGAAATGCATTTCATCAGATTCTTTCATCTGTACAAGTGGATATATTGTTGATGATTGCTGACACTTTCTATCTTTTACTAAATCCTTTTTAAATATGGAATGCATTTCATCAGATTCTTTCATCTGTACAAGTGGATATATTGTTGAGGATTGCTGACACTTTCTATCTTTTACTAAATCCTTTTTAAATATGGAATGCATATCATCAGATTCTTTCATCTGTACAAGTGGATATATTGTTGAGGATTGCTGACACTTTCTTTGACTAAATCCTTTTTAAATATGGAATGCATTTCATCAGATTCTTTCATCTGTACAAGTGGATATATTGTTGATGATTGCTGACACTTTCTTTTACTAAATCCTTTTTAAATATGGAATGCATTTCATCAGATTCTTTCATCTGTACAAGTGGATATATTGTTGAGGATTGCTGACACTTTCTATCTTTTACTAAATCCTTTTTAAATATGGAATGCATTTCATGAGATTCTTTCATCTGTACAAGTGGATATATTGTTGAGGATTGCTGACACTTTCTTTTACTAAATCCTTTTTAAATATGGAATGCATTTCATCAGATTCTTTCATCTGTACAAGTGGATATATTGTTGATGATTGCTGACACTTTCTTTTACTAAATCCTTTTTAAATATGGAATGCATTTCATCAGATTCTTTCATCTGTACAAGTGGATATATTGTTGATGATTGCTGACACTTTCTTTTACTAAATCCTTTTTAAATATGGAATGCATTTCATCAGATTCTTTCATATGTACAAGTGGATATATTGTTGATGATTGCTGACACTATCTTTTACTAAATCCTTTTTAAATATGGAATGCATTTCATCAGATTCTTTCATCTGTACAAGTGGATATATTGTTGAGGATTGCTGACACTTTCTATCTTTTACTAAATCCTTTTTAAATATGGAATGCATTTCATCAGATTCTTTCATCTGTACAAGTGGATATATTGTTGATGATTGCTGACACTTTCTTTCTTTTACTAAATCCTTTTTAAATATGGAATGCATTTCATCAGATTCTTTCATCTGTACAAGTGGATATATTGTTGATAATTGCTGACACTTTCTTTCTTTTACTAAATCCTTTTTAAATATGGAATGCATTTCATCAGATTCTTTCATCTGTACAAGTGGATATATTGTTGAGGATTGCTGACACTTTCTATCTTTTACTAAATCCTTTTTAAATATGAAATGCATTTCATCAGATTCTTTCATCTGTACAAGTGGATATATTGTTGATGATTGCTGACACTTTCTATCTTTTACTAAATCCTTTTTAAATATGGAATGCATTTCATCAGATTCTTTCATCTGTACAAGTGGATATATTGTTGAGGATTGCTGACACTTTCTTTCTTTTACTAAATCCTTTTTAAATATGGAATGCATTTCATCAGATTCTTTCATCTGTACAAGTGGATATATTCTTGATGATTGCTGACACTTTCTTTTACTAAATCCTTTTTAAATATGGAATGGATTTCATCAGATTCTTTCATCTGTACAAGTGGATATATTGTTGATGATTGCTGACACTTTCTTTCTTTTACTAAATCCTTTTTAAATATGGAATGCATTTCATCAGATTCTTTCATCTGTACAAGTGGATATATTGTTGAGGATTGCTGACACTTTCTATCTTTTACTAAATCCTTTTTAAATATGAAATGCATTTCATCAGATTCTTTCATCTGTACAAGTGGATATATTGTTGATGATTGCAGACACTTTCTTTTACTAAATCCTTTTTAAATATGAAATGCATTTCATCAGATTCTTTCATCTGTACAAGTGGATATATTGTTGATCATTGCTGACACTTTCTATCTTTTACTAAATCCTTTTTAAAAATGGAATGCATTTCATCAGATTCTTTCATCTGTACAAGTGGATATATTGTTGATGATTGCTGACACTTTCTTTCTTTTACTAAATCCTTTTTAAATATGGAATGCATTTCATCAGATTCTTTCATCTGTACAAGTGGATATATTGTTGAGGATTGCTGACACTTTCTTTCTTTTACTAAATCCTTTTTAAATATGGAATGGATTTCATCAGATTCTTTCATCTGTACAAGTGGATATATTGTTGATGATTGCTGACACTTTCTTTCTTTTACTAAATCCTTTTTAAATATGGAATGCATTTCATCAGATTCTTTCATATGTACAAGTGGATATATTGTTGATGATTGCTGACACTATCTTTTACTAAATCCTTTTTAAATATGGAATGCATTTCATCAGATTCTTTCATCTGTACAAGTGGATATATTGTTGAGGATTGCTGACACTTTCTATCTTTTACTAAATCCTTTTTAAATATGGAATGCATTTCATCAGATTCTTTCATCTGTACAAGTGGATATATTGTTGATGATTGCTGACACTTTCTTTCTTTTACTAAATCCTTTTTAAATATGGAATGCATTTCATCAGATTCTTTCATCTGTACAAGTGGATATATTGTTGATAATTGCTGACACTTTCTTTCTTTTACTAAATCCTTTTTAAATATGGAATGCATTTCATCAGATTCTTTCATCTGTACAAGTGGATATATTGTTGAGGATTGCTGACACTTTCTATCTTTTACTAAATCCTTTTTAAATATGAAATGCATTTCATCAGATTCTTTCATCTGTACAAGTGGATATATTGTTGATGATTGCTGACACTTTCTATCTTTTACTAAATCCTTTTTAAATATGGAATGCATTTCATCAGATTCTTTCATCTGTACAAGTGGATATATTGTTGAGGATTGCTGACACTTTCTATCTTTTACTAAATCCTTTTTAAATATGGAATGCATATCATCAGATTCTTTATCTGTACAAGTGGATATATTGTTGAGGATTGCTGACACTTTCTTTGACTAAATCCTTTTTAAATATCGAATGCATTTCATCAGATTCTTTCATCTGTACAAGTGGATATATTGTTGATGATTGCTGACACTTTCTTTTACTAAATCCTTTTTAAATATGGAATGCATTTCATCAGATTCTTTCATCTGTACAAGTGGATATATTGTTTAGGATTGCTGACACTTTCTATCTTTTACTAAATCCTTTTTAAATATGGAATGCATTTCATGAGATTCTTTCATCTGTACAAGTGGATATATTGTTGAGGATTGCTGACACTTTCTTTTACTAAATCCTTTTTAAATATGGAATGCATTTCATCAGATTCTTTCATCTGTACAAGTGGATATATTGTTGATGATTGCTGACACTTTCTTTTACTAAATCCTTTTTAAATATGGAATGCATTTCATCAGATTCTTTCATCTGTACAAGTGGATATATTGTTGATGATTGCTGACACTTTCTTTTACTAAATCCTTTTTAAATATGGAATGCATTTCATCAGATTCTTTCATATGTACAAGTGGATATATTGTTGATGATTGCTGACACTATCTTTTACTAAATCCTTTTTAAATATGGAATGCATTTCATCAGATTCTTTCATCTGTACAAGTGGATATATTGTTGAGGATTGCTGACACTTTCTATCTTTTACTAAATCCTTTTTAAATATGGAATGCATTTCATCAGATTCTTTCATCTGTACAAGTGGATATATTGTTGATGATTGCTGACACTTTCTTTCTTTTACTAAATCCTTTTTAAATATGGAATGCATTTCATCAGATTCTTTCATCTGTACAAGTGGATATATTGTTGATGATTGCTGACACTTTCTTTCTTTTACTAAATCCTTTTTAAATATGGAATGCATTTCATCAGATTCTTTCATCTGTACAAGTGGATATATTGTTGAGGATTGCTGACACTTTCTATCTTTTACTAAATCCTTTTTAAATATGAAATGCATTTCATCAGATTCTTTCATCTGTACAAGTGGATATATTGTTGATGATTGCAGACACTTTCTTTTACTAAATCCTTTTTAAATATGAAATGCATTTCATCAGATTCTTTCATCTGTACAAGTGGATATATTGTTGATCATTGCTGACACTTTCTATCTTTTACTAAATCCTTTTTAAATATGGAATGCATTTCATCAGATTCTTTCATCTGTACAAGTGGATATATTGTTGAGGATTGCTGACACTTTCTTTCTTTTACTAAATCCTTTTTAAATATGGAATGCATTTCATCAGATTCTTTCATCTGTACAAGTGGATATATTGTTGATGATTGCTGACACTTTCTATCTTTTACTAAATCCTTTTTAAATATGGAATGCATTTCATCAGATTCTTTCATCTGTACAAGTGGATATATTGTTGATGATTGCTGACACTTTCTTTCTTTTACTAAATCCTTTTTAAATATGAAATGCATTTCATCAGATTCTTTCATCTGTACAAGTGGATATATTGTTGAGGATTGCTGACACTTTCTATCTTTTACTAAATCCTTTTTAAATATGGAATGCATTTCATCAGATTCTTTCATCTGTACAAGTGGATATATTGTTGATGATTGCTGACACTTTCTTTCTTTTACTAAATCCTTTTTAAATATGGAATGGATTTCATCAGATTCTTTCATCTGTACAAGTGGATATATTCTTGATGATTGCTGACACTTTCTTTTACTAAATCCTTTTTAAAAATGGAATGCATTTCATCAGATTCTTTCATCTGTACAAGTGGATATATTGTTGATGATTGCTGACACTTTCTTTCTTTTACTAAATCCTTTTTAAATATGAAATGCATTTCATCAGATTCTTTCATCTGTACAAGTGGATATATTGTTGAGGATTGCTGACACTTTCTATCTTTTACTAAATCCTTTTTAAATATGGAATGCATTTCATCAGATTCTTTCATCTGTACAAGTGGATATATTGTTGATGATTGCTGACACTTTCTTTCTTTTACTAAATCCTTTTTAAATATGGAATGGATTTCATCAGATTCTTTCATCTGTACAAGTGGATATATTCTTGATGATTGCTGACACTTTCTTTTACTAAATCCTTTTTAAATATGGAATGCATTTCATCAGATTCTTTCATCTGTACAAGTGGATATATTGTTGATGATTGCTGACACTTTCTTTCTTTTACTAAATCCTTTTTAAATATGAAATGCATTTCATCAGATTCTTTCATCTGTACAAGTGGATATATTGTTGAGGATTGCTGACACTTTCTATCTTTTACTAAATCCTTTTTAAATATGGAATGCATTTCATCAGATTCTTTCATCTGTACAAGTGGATATATTGTTGATGATTGCTGACACTTTCTTTTACTAAATCCTTTTTAAATATGGAATGCATTTCATCAGATTCTTTCATCTGTACAAGTGGATATATTGTTGATGATTGCTGACACTTTCTTTTACTAAATCCTTTTTAAATATGGAATGCATTTCATCAGATTCTTTCATCTGTACAAGTGGATATATTGTTGATGATTGCTGACACTTTCTTTTACTAAATCCTTTTTAAATATGGAATGCATTTCATCAGATTCTTTCATCTATACAAGTGGATATATTGTTGATGATTGCTGACACTTTCTATCTTTTACTAAATCCTTTTTAAATATGAAATGCATTTCATCAGATTCTTTCATCTGTACAAGTGGATATATTGTTGAGGATTGCTGACACTTTCTATCTTTTACTAAATCCTTTTTAAATATGAAATGCATTTCATCAGATTCTTTCATCTATACAAGTGGATATATTGTTGATGATTGCTGACACTTTCTTTCTTTTACTAAATCCTTTTTAAATATGGAATGCATTTCATCAGATTCTTTCATCTATACAAGTGGATATATTGTTGAGGATTGCTGACACTTTCTTTCTTTTACTAAATCCTTTTTAAATATGGAATGCATTTCATCAGATTCTTTCATCTATACAAGTGGATATATTGTTGATGATTGCTGACACTTTCTTTTACTAAATCCTTTTTAAATATGGAATGCATTTCATCAGATTCTTTCATCTGTACAAGTGGATATATTGTTGAGGATTGCTGACACTTTCTATCTTTTACTAAATCCTTTTTAAATATGGAATGCATTTCATCAGATTCTTTCATCTGTACAAGTGGATATATTGTTGATGATTGCTGACACTTTCTTTCTTTTACTAAATCCTTTTTAAATATGGAATGGATTTCATCAGATTCTTTCATCTGTACAAGTGGATATATTCTTGATGATTGCTGACACTTTCTTTTATTAAATCCTTTTTAAATATGGAATGCATTTCATCAGATTCTTTCATCTGTACAAGTGGATATATTGTTGATGATTGCTGACACTTTCTTTCTTTTACTAAATCCTTTTTAAATATGAAATGCATTTCATCAGATTCTTTCATCTGTACAAGTGGATATATTGTTGAGGATTGCTGACACTTTCTATCTTTTACTAAATCCTTTTTAAATATGGAATGCATTTCATCAGATTCTTTCATCTGTACAAGTGGATATATTGTTGATGATTGCTGACACTTTCTTTCTTTTACTAAATCCTTTTTAAATATGGAATGGATTTCATCAGATTCTTTCATCTGTACAAGTGGATATATTCTTGATGATTGCTGACACTTTCTTTTACTAAATCCTTTTTAAATATGGAATGCATTTCATCAGATTCTTTCATCTGTACAAGTGGATATATTCTTGATGATTGCTGACACTTTCTTTCTTTTACTAAATCCTTTTTAAATATGAAATGCATTTCATCCGATTCTTTCATCTGTACAAGTGGATATATTGTTGATGATTGCTGACACTTTCTTTCTTTTACTAAATCCTTTTTAAATATGGAATGGATTTCATCAGATTCTTTCATATGTACAAGTGGATATATTGTTGATGATTGCTGACACTATCTTTTACTAAATCCTTTTTAAATATGGAATGCATTTCATCAGATTCTTTCATCTGTACAAGTGGATATATTGTTGAGGATTGCTGACACTTTCTATCTTTTACTAAATCCTTTTTAAATATGAAATGCATTTCATCAGATTCTTTCATCTGTACAAGTGGATATATTGTTGAGGATTGCTGACACTTTCTATCTTTTACTAAATCCTTTTTAAATATGGAATGCATTTCATCAGATTCTTTCATCTGTACAAGTGGATATATTGTTGATGATTGCTGACACTTTCTTTCTTTTACTAAATCCTTTTTAAATATGGAATGCATTTCATCAGATTCTTTCATCTGTACAAGTGGATATATTGTTGATAATTGCTGACACTTTCTTTCTTTTACTAAATCCTTTTTAAATATGGAATGCATTTCATCAGATTCTTTCATCTGTACAAGTGGATATATTGTTGAGGATTGCTGACGCTTTCTATCTTTTACTAAATCCTTTTTAAATATGAAATGCATTTCATCAGATTCTTTCATCTGTACAAGTGGATATATTGTTGATGATTGCTGACACTTTCTATCTTTTACTAAATCCTTTTTAAATATGGAATGCATTTCATCAGATTCTTTCATCTGTACAAGTGGATATATTGTTGAGGATTGCTGACACTTTCTTTCTTTTACTAAATCCTTTTTAAATATGGAATGCATTTCATCAGATTCTTTCATCTGTACAAGTGGATATATTCTTGATGATTGCTGACACTTTCTTTTACTAAATCCTTTTTAAATATGGAATGCATTTCATCAGATTCTTTCATCTGTACAAGTGGATATATTGTTGATGATTGCTGACACTTTCTTTCTTTTACTAAATCCTTTTTAAATATGGAATGCATTTCATCAGATTCTTTCATCTGTACAAGTGGATATATTGTTGATGATTGCTGACACTTTCTATCTTTTACTAAATCCTTTTTAAATATGAAATGCATTTCATCAGATTCTTTCATCTGTACAAGTGGATATATTGTTGATCATTGCTGACACTTTCTATCTTTTACTAAATCCTTTTTAAATATGGAATGCATTTCATCAGATTCTTTCATCTGTACAAGTGGATATATTGTTGAGGATTGCTGACACTTTCTTTCTTTTACTAAATCCTTTTTAAATATGGAATGGATTTCATCAGATTCTTTCATCTGTACAAGTGGATATATTGTTGAGGATTGCTGACACTTTCTTTCTTTTACTAAATCCTTTTTAAATATGGAATGCATTTCATCAGATTCTTTCATATGTACAAGTGGATATATTGTTGAGGATTGCTGACACTATCTTTTACTAAATCCTTTTTAAATATGGAATGCATTTCATCACATTCTTTCATCTGTACAAGTGGATATATTGTTGAGGATTGCTGACACTTTCTATCTTTTACTAAATCCTTTTTAAATATGAAATGCATTTCATCAGATTCTTTCATCTGTACAAGTGGATATATTGTTGAGGATTGCTGACACTTTCTATCTTTTACTAAATCCTTTTTAAATATGGCATGCATTTCATCAGATTCTTTCATCTGTACAAGTGGATATATTGTTGATGATTGCTGACACTTTCTTTCTTTTACTAAATCCTTTTTAAATATGGAATGCATTTCATCAGATTCTTTCATCTGTACAAGTGGATATATTGTTGAGGATTGCTGACACTTTCTATCTTTTACTAAATCCTTTTTAAATATGGAATGCATTTCATCAGATTCTTTCATCTGTACAAGTGGATATATTGTTGATGATTGCTGACACTTTCTATCTTTTACTAAATCCTTTTTAAATATGAAATGCATTTCATCAGATTCTTTCATCTGTACAAGTGGATATATTGTTGATGATTGCTGACACTTTCTATCTTTTACTAAATCCTTTTTAAATATGGAATGCATTTCATCAGATTCTTTCATCTGTACAAGTGGATATATTGTTGATGATTGCTGACACTTTCTATCTTTTACTAAATCCTTTTTAAATATGGAATGCATTTCATCAGATTCTTTCATCTGTACAAGTGGATATATTGTTGATGATTGCTGACACTTTCTTTCTTTTACTAAATCCTTTTTAAATATGGAATGGATTTCATCAGATTCTTTCATCTGTACAAGTGGATATATTGTTGATGATTGCTGACACTTTCTATCTTTTACTAAATCCTTTTTAAATATGGAATGCATTTCATCAGATTCTTTCATCTGTACAAGTGGATATATTGTTGATGATTGCTGACACTTTCTATCTTTTACTAAATCCTTTTTAAATATGGAATGCATTTCATCAGATTCTTTCATCTGTACAAGTGGATATATTGTTGATGATTGCTGACACTTTCTTTCTTTTACTAAATCCTTTTTAAATATGGAATGGATTTCATCAGATTCTTTCATCTGTACAAGTGGATATATTGTTGATGATTGCTGACACTTTCTTTCTTTTACTAAATCCTTTTTAAATATGGAATGCATTTCATCAGATTCTTTCATCTGTACAAGTGGATATATTCTTGATGATTGCTGACACTTTCTTTTACTAAATCCTTTTTAAATATGAAATGCATTTCATCAGATTCTTTCATCTGTACAAGTGGATATATTGTTGATGATTGCTGACACTTTCTATCTTTTACTAAATCCTTTTTAAATATGGAATGCATTTCATCAGATTCTTTCATCTGTACAAGTGGATATATTGTTGAGGATTGCTGACACTTTCTATCTTTTACTAAATCCTTTTTAAATATGGAATGCATTTCATCAGATTCTTTCATCTGTACAAGTGGATATATTGTTGAGGATTGCTGACACTTTCTTTCTTTTACTAAATCCTTTTTAAATATGGAATGCATTTCATCAGATTCTTTCATCTATACAAGTGGATATATTGTTGATGATTGCTGACACTTTCTTTTACTAAATCCTTTTTAAATATGGAATGCATTTCATCAGATTCTTTCATCTGTACAAGTGGATATATTGTTGAGGATTGCTGACACTTTCTATCTTTTACTAAATCCTTTTTAAATATGAAATGCATTTCATCAGATTCTTTCATCTGTACAAGTGGATATATTGTTGATGATTGCTGACACTTTCTTTCTTTTACTAAATCCTTTTTAAATATGGAATGCATTTCATCAGATTCTTTCATCTGTACAAGTGGATATATTCTTGATGATTGCTGACACTTTCTTTTACTAAATCCTTTTTAAATATGAAATGCATTTCATCAGATTCTTTCATCTGTACAAGTGGATATATTGTTGAGGATTGCTGACACTTTCTATCTTTTACTAAATCCTTTTTAAATATGGAATGCATTTCATCAGATTCTTTCATCTGTACAAGTGGATATATTGTTGGTGATTGCTGACACTTTCTTTTACTAAATCCTTTTTAAATATGGAATGCATTTCATCAGATTCTTTCATCTGTACAAGTGGATATATTGTTGATGATTGCTGACACTTTCTTTTACTAAATCCTTTTTAAATATGGAATGCATTTCATCAGATTCTTTCATCTGTACAAGTGGATATATTGTTGATGATTGCTGACACTTTCTTTTACTAAATCCTTTTTAAATATGGAATGCATTTCATCAGATTCTTTCATCTGTACAAGTGGATATATTGTTGATGATTGCTGAAACTTTCTTTTACTAAATCCTTTTTAAATATGGAATGCATTTCATCAGATTCTTTCATCTATACAAGTGGATATATTGTTGATGATTGCTGACACTTTCTTTCTTTTACTAAATCCTTTTTAAATATGAAATGCATTTCATCAGATTCTTTCATCTGTACAAGTGGATATATTGTTGATGATTGCTGACACTTTCTATCTTTTACTAAATCCTTTTTAAATATGGAATGCATTTCATCAGATTCTTTCATCTGTACAAGTGGATATATTGTTGATGATTGCTGACACTTTCTTTCTTTTACTAAATCCTTTTTAAATATGGAATGCATTTCATCAGATTCTTTCATATGTACAAGTGGATATATTGTTGAGGATTGCTGACACTATCTTTTACTAAATCCTTTTTAAATATGGAATGCATTTCATCACATTCTTTCATCTGTACAAGTGGATATATTGTTGAGGATTGCTGACACTTTCTATCTTTTACTAAATCCTTTTTAAATATGAAATGCATTTCATCAGATTCTTTCATCTGTACAAGTGGATATATTGTTGAGGATTGCTGACACTTTCTATCTTTTACTAAATCCTTTTTAAATATGGCATGCATTTCATCAGATTCTTTCATCTGTACAAGTGGATATATTGTTGATGATTGCTGACACTTTCTTTCTTTTACTAAATCCTTTTTAAATATGGAATGCATTTCATCAGATTCTTTCATCTGTACAAGTGGATATATTGTTGAGGATTGCTGACACTTTCTATCTTTTACTAAATCCTTTTTAAATATGGAATGCATTTCATCAGATTCTTTCATCTGTACAAGTGGATATATTGTTGATGATTGCTGACACTTTCTATCTTTTACTAAATCCTTTTTAAATATGAAATGCATTTCATCAGATTCTTTCATCTGTACAAGTGGATATATTGTTGATGATTGCTGACACTTTCTATCTTTTACTAAATCCTTTTTAAATATGGAATGCATTTCATCAGATTCTTTCATCTGTACAAGTGGATATATTGTTGATGATTGCTGACACTTTCTATCTTTTACTAAATCCTTTTTAAATATGGAATGCATTTCATCAGATTCTTTCATCTGTACAAGTGGATATATTGTTGATGATTGCTGACACTTTCTTTCTTTTACTAAATCCTTTTTAAATATGGAATGGATTTCATCAGATTCTTTCATCTGTACAAGTGGATATATTGTTGATGATTGCTGACACTTTCTATCTTTTACTAAATCCTTTTTAAATATGGAATGCATTTCATCAGATTCTTTCATCTGTACAAGTGGATATATTGTTGATGATTGCTGACACTTTCTATCTTTTACTAAATCCTTTTTAAATATGGAATGCATTTCATCAGATTCTTTCATCTGTACAAGTGGATATATTGTTGATGATTGCTGACACTTTCTTTCTTTTACTAAATCCTTTTTAAATATGGAATGGATTTCATCAGATTCTTTCATCTGTACAAGTGGATATATTGTTGATGATTGCTGACACTTTCTTTCTTTTACTAAATCCTTTTTAAATATGGAATGCATTTCATCAGATTCTTTCATCTGTACAAGTGGATATATTCTTGATGATTGCTGACACTTTCTTTTACTAAATCCTTTTTAAATATGAAATGCATTTCATCAGATTCTTTCATCTGTACAAGTGGATATATTGTTGATGATTGCTGACACTTTCTATCTTTTACTAAATCCTTTTTAAATATGGAATGCATTTCATCAGATTCTTTCATCTGTACAAGTGGATATATTGTTGAGGATTGCTGACACTTTCTATCTTTTACTAAATCCTTTTTAAATATGGAATGCATTTCATCAGATTCTTTCATCTGTACAAGTGGATATATTGTTGAGGATTGCTGACACTTTCTTTCTTTTACTAAATCCTTTTTAAATATGGAATGCATTTCATCAGATTCTTTCATCTATACAAGTGGATATATTGTTGATGATTGCTGACACTTTCTTTTACTAAATCCTTTTTAAATATGGAATGCATTTCATCAGATTCTTTCATCTGTACAAGTGGATATATTGTTGAGGATTGCTGACACTTTCTATCTTTTACTAAATCCTTTTTAAATATGAAATGCATTTCATCAGATTCTTTCATCTGTACAAGTGGATATATTGTTGATGATTGCTGACACTTTCTTTCTTTTACTAAATCCTTTTTAAATATGGAATGCATTTCATCAGATTCTTTCATCTGTACAAGTGGATATATTCTTGATGATTGCTGACACTTTCTTTTACTAAATCCTTTTTAAATATGAAATGCATTTCATCAGATTCTTTCATCTGTACAAGTGGATATATTGTTGAGGATTGCTGACACTTTCTATCTTTTACTAAATCCTTTTTAAATATGGAATGCATTTCATCAGATTCTTTCATCTGTACAAGTGGATATATTGTTGGTGATTGCTGACACTTTCTTTTACTAAATCCTTTTTAAATATGGAATGCATTTCATCAGATTCTTTCATCTGTACAAGTGGATATATTGTTGATGATTGCTGACACTTTCTTTTACTAAATCCTTTTTAAATATGGAATGCATTTCATCAGATTCTTTCATCTGTACAAGTGGATATATTGTTGATGATTGCTGACACTTTCTTTTACTAAATCCTTTTTAAATATGGAATGCATTTCATCAGATTCTTTCATCTGTACAAGTGGATATATTGTTGATGATTGCTGAAACTTTCTTTTACTAAATCCTTTTTAAATATGGAATGCATTTCATCAGATTCTTTCATCTATACAAGTGGATATATTGTTGATGATTGCTGACACTTTCTTTCTTTTACTAAATCCTTTTTAAATATGAAATGCATTTCATCAGATTCTTTCATCTGTACAAGTGGATATATTGTTGATGATTGCTGACACTTTCTATCTTTTACTAAATCCTTTTTAAATATGGAATGCATTTCATCAGATTCTTTCATCTGTACAAGTGGATATATTGTTGATGATTGCTGACACTTTCTTTCTTTTACTAAATCCTTTTTAAATATGGAATGGATTTCATCAGATTCTTTCATCTGTACAAGTGGATATATTGTTGATGATTGCTGACACTTTCTATCTTTTACTAAATCCTTTTTAAATATGGAATGCATTTCATCAGATTCTTTCATCTGTACAAGTGGATATATTCTTGATGATTGCTGACACTTTCTATCTTTTACTAAATCCTTTTTAAATATGGAATGCATTTCATCAGATTCTTTCATCTGTACAAGTGGATATATTGTTGATGATTGCTGACACTTTCTTTCTTTTACTAAATCCTTTTTAAATATGGAATGGATTTCATCAGATTCTTTCATCTGTACAAGTGGATATATTGTTGATGATTGCTGACACTTTCTATCTTTTACTAAATCCTTTTTAAATATGGAATTTATTTCATCAGATTCTTTCATCTGTACAAGTGGATATATTTTTGATGATTGCTGACACTTTCTATCTTTTACTAAATCCTTTTTAAATATGGAATGCATTTCATCAGATTCTTTCATCTGTACAAGTGGATATATTGTTGATGATTGCTGACACTTTCTATCTTTTACTAAATCCTTTTTAAATATGGAATGCATTTCATCAGATTCTTTCATCTGTACAAGTGGATATATTGTTGATGATTGCTGACACTTTCTATCTTTTACTAAATCCTTTTTAAATATGGAATTTATTTCATCAGATTCTTTCATCTGTACAAGTGGATATATTGTTGATGATTGCTGACACTTTCTTTCTTTTACTAAATCCTTTTTAAATATGGAATGGATTTCATCAGATTCTTTCATCTGTACAAGTGGATATATTGTTGATGATTGCTGACACTTTCTATCTTTTACTAAATCCTTTTTAAATATGGAATGCATTTCATCAGATTCTTTCATCTGTACAAGTGGATATATTGTTGATGATTGCTGACACTTTCTATCTTTTACTAAATCCTTTTTAAATATGGAATGCATTTCATCAGATTCTTTCATCTGTACAAGTGGATATATTGTTGATGATTGCTGACACTTTCTTTCTTTTACTAAATCCTTTTTAAATATGGAATGCATTTCATCAGATTCTTTCATCTGTACAAGTGGATATATTGTTGATGATTGCTGACACTTTCTTTCTTTTACTAAATCCTTTTTAAATATGGAATGCATTTCATCAGATTCTTTCATCTGTACAAGTGGATATATTCTTGATGATTGCTGACACTTTCTTTTACTAAATCCTTTTTAAATATGAAATGCATTTCATCAGATTCTTTCATCTGTACAAGTGGATATATTGTTGATGATTGCTGACACTTTCTATCTTTTACTAAATCCTTTTTAAATATGGAATGCATTTCATCAGATTCTTTCATCTGTACAAGTGGATATATTGTTGAGGATTGCTGACACTTTCTATCTTTTACTAAATCCTTTTTAAATATGGAATGCATTTCATCAGATTCTTTCATCTGTACAAGTGGATATATTGTTGAGGATTGCTGACACTTTCTTTCTTTTACTAAATCCTTTTTAAATATGGAATGCATTTCATCAGATTCTTTCATCTATACAAGTGGATATATTGTTGATGATTGCTGACACTTTCTTTTACTAAATCCTTTTTAAATATGGAATGCATTTCATCAGATTCTTTCATTTGTACAAGTGGATATATTGTTGAGGATTGCTGACACTTTCTATCTTTTACTAAATCCTTTTTAAATATGAAATGCATTTCATCAGATTCTTTCATCTGTACATGTGGATATATTGTTGATGATTGCTGACACTTTCTTTCTTTTACTAAATCCTTTTTAAATATGGAATGCATTTCATCAGATTCTTTCATCTGTACAAGTGGATATATTCTTGATGATTGCTGACACTTTCTTTTACTAAATCCTTTTTAAATATGAAATGCATTTCATCAGATTCTTTCATCTGTACAAGTGGATATATTGTTGAGGATTGCTGACACTTTCTATCTTTTACTAAATCCTTTTTAAATATGGAATGCATTTCATCAGATTCTTTCATCTGTACAAGTGGATATATTGTTGGTGATTGCTGACACTTTCTTTTACTAAATCCTTTTTAAATATGGAATGCATTTCATCAGATTCTTTCATCTGTACAAGTGGATATATTGTTGATGATTGCTGACACTTTCTTTTACTAAATCCTTTTTAAATATGGAATGCATTTCATCAGATTCTTTCATCTGTACAAGTGGATATATTGTTGATGATTGCTGACACTTTCTTTTACTAAATCCTTTTTAAATATGGAATGCATTTCATCAGATTCTTTCATCTGTACAAGTGGATATATTGTTGATGATTGCTGAAACTTTCTTTTACTAAATCCTTTTTAAATATGGAATGCATTTCATCAGATTCTTTCATCTATACAAGTGGATATATTGTTGATGATTGCTGACACTTTCTATCTTTTACTAAATCCTTTTTAAATATGAAATGCATTTCATCAGATTCTTTCATCTGTACAAGTGGATATATTGTTGATGATTGCTGACACTTTCTTTCTTTTACTAAATCCTTTTTAAATATGGAATGGATTTCATCAGATTCTTTCATCTGTACAAGTGGATATATTGTTGATGATTGCTGACACTTTCTTTCTTTTACTAAATCCTTTTTAAATATGGAATGCATTTCATCAGATTCTTTCATCTGTACAAGTGGATATATTCTTGATGATTGCTGACACTTTCTTTTACTAAATCCTTTTTAAATATGAAATGCATTTCATCAGATTCTTTCATCTGTACAAGTGGATATATTGTTGATGATTGCTGACACTTTCTATCTTTTACTAAATCCTTTTTAAATATGGAATGCATTTCATCAGATTCTTTCATCTGTACAAGTGGATATATTGTTGAGGATTGCTGACACTTTCTATCTTTTACTAAATCCTTTTTAAATATGGAATGCATTTCATCAGATTCTTTCATCTGTACAAGTGGATATATTGTTGAGGATTGCTGACACTTTCTTTCTTTTACTAAATCCTTTTTAAATATGGAATGCATTTCATCAGATTCTTTCATCTATACAAGTGGATATATTGTTGATGATTGCTGACACTTTCTTTTACTAAATCCTTTTTAAATATGGAATGCATTTCATCAGATTCTTTCATCTGTACAAGTGGATATATTGTTGAGGATTGCTGACACTTTCTATCTTTTACTAAATCCTTTTTAAATATGAAATGCATTTCATCAGATTCTTTCATCTGTACAAGTGGATATATTGTTGATGATTGCTGACACTTTCTTTCTTTTACTAAATCCTTTTTAAATATGGAATGCATTTCATCAGATTCTTTCATCTGTACAAGTGGATATATTCTTGATGATTGCTGACACTTTCTTTTACTAAATCCTTTTTAAATATGAAATGCATTTCATCAGATTCTTTCATCTGTACAAGTGGATATATTGTTGAGGATTGCTGACACTTTCTATCTTTTACTAAATCCTTTTTAAATATGGAATGCATTTCATCAGATTCTTTCATCTGTACAAGTGGATATATTGTTGGTGATTGCTGACACTTTCTTTTACTAAATCCTTTTTAAATATGGAATGCATTTCATCAGATTCTTTCATCTGTACAAGTGGATATATTGTTGATGATTGCTGACACTTTCTTTTACTAAATCCTTTTTAAATATGGAATGCATTTCATCAGATTCTTTCATCTGTACAAGTGGATATATTGTTGATGATTGCTGACACTTTCTTTTACTAAATCCTTTTTAAATATGGAATGCATTTCATCAGATTCTTTCATCTGTACAAGTGGATATATTGTTGATGATTGCTGAAACTTTCTTTTACTAAATCCTTTTTAAATATGGAATGCATTTCATCAGATTCTTTCATCTATACAAGTGGATATATTGTTGATGATTGCTGACACTTTCTTTCTTTTACTAAATCCTTTTTAAATATGAAATGCATTTCATCAGATTCTTTCATCTGTACAAGTGGATATATTGTTGATGATTGCTGACACTTTCTATCTTTTACTAAATCCTTTTTAAATATGGAATGCATTTCATCAGATTCTTTCATCTGTACAAGTGGATATATTGTTGATGATTGCTGACACTTTCTTTCTTTTACTAAATCCTTTTTAAATATGGAATGGATTTCATCAGATTCTTTCATCTGTACAAGTGGATATATTGTTGATGATTGCTGACACTTTCTATCTTTTACTAAATCCTTTTTAAATATGGAATGCATTTCATCAGATTCTTTCATCTGTACAAGTGGATATATTCTTGATGATTGCTGACACTTTCTATCTTTTACTAAATCCTTTTTAAATATGGAATGCATTTCATCAGATTCTTTCATCTGTACAAGTGGATATATTGTTGATGATTGCTGACACTTTCTTTCTTTTACTAAATCCTTTTTAAATATGGAATGGATTTCATCAGATTCTTTCATCTGTACAAGTGGATATATTGTTGATGATTGCTGACACTTTCTATCTTTTACTAAATCCTTTTTAAATATGGAATTTATTTCATCAGATTCTTTCATCTGTACAAGTGGATATATTTTTGATGATTGCTGACACTTTCTATCTTTTACTAAATCCTTTTTAAATATGGAATGCATTTCATCAGATTCTTTCATCTGTACAAGTGGATATATTGTTGATGATTGCTGACACTTTCTATCTTTTACTAAATCCTTTTTAAATATGGAATGCATTTCATCCGATTCTTTCATCTGTACAAGTGGATATATTGTTGATGATTGCTGACACTTTCTATCTTTTACTAAATCCTTTTTAAATATGGAATTTATTTCATCAGATTCTTTCATCTGTACAAGTGGATATATTGTTGATGATTGCTGACACTTTCTTTCTTTTACTAAATCCTTTTTAAATATGGAATGGATTTCATCAGATTCTTTCATCTGTACAAGTGGATATATTGTTGATGATTGCTGACACTTTCTATCTTTTACTAAATCCTTTTTAAATATGGAATGCATTTCATCAGATTCTTTCATCTGTACAAGTGGATATATTGTTGATGATTGCTGACACTTTCTATCTTTTACTAAATCCTTTTTAAATATGGAATGCATTTCATCAGATTCTTTCATCTGTACAAGTGGATATATTGTTGATGATTGCTGACACTTTCTTTCTTTTACTAAATCCTTTTTAAATATGGAATGCATTTCATCAGATTCTTTCATCTGTACAAGTGGATATATTGTTGATGATTGCTGACACTTTCTTTCTTTTACTAAATCCTTTTTAAATATGGAATGCATTTCATCAGATTCTTTCATCTGTACAAGTGGATATATTCTTGATGATTGCTGACACTTTCTTTTACTAAATCCTTTTTAAATATGAAATGCATTTCATCAGATTCTTTCATCTGTACAAGTGGATATATTGTTGATGATTGCTGACACTTTCTATCTTTTACTAAATCCTTTTTAAATATGGAATGCATTTCATCAGATTCTTTCATCTGTACAAGTGGATATATTGTTGAGGATTGCTGACACTTTCTATCTTTTACTAAATCCTTTTTAAATATGGAATGCATTTCATCAGATTCTTTCATCTGTACAAGTGGATATATTGTTGAGGATTGCTGACACTTTCTTTCTTTTACTAAATCCTTTTTAAATATGGAATGCATTTCATCAGATTCTTTCATCTATACAAGTGGATATATTGTTGATGATTGCTGACACTTTCTTTTACTAAATCCTTTTTAAATATGGAATGCATTTCATCAGATTCTTTCATTTGTACAAGTGGATATATTGTTGAGGATTGCTGACACTTTCTATCTTTTACTAAATCCTTTTTAAATATGAAATGCATTTCATCAGATTCTTTCATCTGTACATGTGGATATATTGTTGATGATTGCTGACACTTTCTTTCTTTTACTAAATCCTTTTTAAATATGGAATGCATTTCATCAGATTCTTTCATCTGTACAAGTGGATATATTCTTGATGATTGCTGACACTTTCTTTTACTAAATCCTTTTTAAATATGAAATGCATTTCATCAGATTCTTTCATCTGTACAAGTGGATATATTGTTGAGGATTGCTGACACTTTCTATCTTTTACTAAATCCTTTTTAAATATGGAATGCATTTCATCAGATTCTTTCATCTGTACAAGTGGATATATTGTTGGTGATTGCTGACACTTTCTTTTACTAAATCCTTTTTAAATATGGAATGCATTTCATCAGATTCTTTCATCTGTACAAGTGGATATATTGTTGATGATTGCTGACACTTTCTTTTACTAAATCCTTTTTAAATATGGAATGCATTTCATCAGATTCTTTCATCTGTACAAGTGGATATATTGTTGATGATTGCTGACACTTTCTTTTACTAAATCCTTTTTAAATATGGAATGCATTTCATCAGATTCTTTCATCTGTACAAGTGGATATATTGTTGATGATTGCTGAAACTTTCTTTTACTAAATCCTTTTTAAATATGGAATGCATTTCATCAGATTCTTTCATCTATACAAGTGGATATATTGTTGATGATTGCTGACACTTTCTATCTTTTACTAAATCCTTTATAAATATGAAATGCATTTCATCAGATTCTTTCATCTGTACAAGTGGATATATTGTTGAGGATTGCTGACACTTTCTATCTTTTACTAAATCCTTTTTAAATATGAAATGCATTTCATCAGATTCTTTCATCTATACAAGTGGATATATTGTTGATGATTGCTGACACTTTCTTTCTTTTACTAAATCCTTTTTAAATATGGAATGCATTTCATCAGATTCTTTCACCTATACAAGTGGATATATTGTTGAGGATTGCTGACACTTTCTTTCTTTTACTAAATCCTTTTTAAATATGGAATGCATTTCATCAGATTCTTTCATCTATACAAGTGGATATATTGGTGATGATTGCTGACACTTTCTTTTACTAAATCCTTTTTAAATATGGAATGCATTTCATCAGATTCTTTCATCTGTACAAGTGGATATATTGTTGATGATTGCTGACACTTTCTTTCTTTTACTAAATCCTTTTTAAATAGGAAATGCATTTCATCAGATTCTTTCATCTGTACAAGTGGATATATTGTTGAGGATTGCTGACACTTTCTTTCTTTTACTACATCCTTTTTGAATATGGAATGCATTTCATCAGATTCTTTCATCTATACAAGTGGATGTATTGTTGATGATTGCTGACACTTTCTTTTACTAAATCCTTTTTAAATATGGAATGCATTTCATCAGATTCTTTCATCTGTACAAGTGGATATATTGTTGAGGATTGCTGACACTTTCTATCTTTTACTAAATCCTTTTTAAATATGAAATGCATTTCATCAGATTCTTTCATCTGTACAAGTGGATATATTGTTGAGGATTGCTGACACTTTCTATCTTTTACTAAATCCTTTTTAAATATGGAATGCATTTCATCAGATTCTTTCATCTGTACAAGTGGATATATTGTTGATGATTGCTGACACTTTCTTTCTTTTACTAAATCCTTTTTAAATATGGAATGCATTTCATCAGATTCTTTCATCTGTACAAGTGGATATATTCTTGATGATTGCTGACACTTTCTTTTACTAAATCCTTTTTAAATATGAAATGCATTTCATCAGATTCTTTCATCTGTACAAGTGGATATATTGTTGATGATTGCTGACACTTTCTATCTTTTACTAAATCCTTTTTAAATATGGAATGCATTTCATCAGATTCTTTCATCTGTACAAGTGGATATATTGTTGAGGATTGCTGACACTTTCTATCTTTTACTAAATCCTTTTTAAATATGGAATGCATTTCATCAGATTCTTTCATCTGTACAAGTGGATATATTGTTGAGGATTGCTGACACTTTCTTTCTTTTACTAAATCCTTGTTAAATATGGAATGCATTTCATCAGATTCTTTCATCTATACAAGTGGATATATTGTTGATGATTGCTGACACTTTCTTTTACTAAATCCTTTTTAAATATGGAATGCATTTCATCAGATTCTTTCATCTGTACAAGTGGATATATTGTTGAGGATTGCTGACACTTTCTATCTTTTACTAAATCCTTTTTAAATATGAAATGCATTTCATCAGATTCTTTCATCTGTACAAGTGGATATATTGTTGATGATTGCTGACACTTTCTTTCTTTTACTAAATCCTTTTTAAATATGGAATGCATTTCATCAGATTCTTTCATCTGTACAAGTGGATATATTCTTGATGATTGCTGACACTTTCTTTTACTAAATCCTTTTTAAATATGAAATGCATTTCATCAGATTCTTTCATCTGTACAAGTGGATATATTGTTGAGGATTGCTGACACTTTCTATCTTTTACTAAATCCTTTTTAAATATGGAATGCATTTCATCAGATTCTTTCATCTGTACAAGTGGATATATTGTTGATGATTGCTGACACTTTCTTTATTTTACTAAATCCTTTTTAAATATGGAATGCATTTCTTCAGATTCTTTCATCTGTACAAGTGGATATATTCTTGATGATTGCTGACACTTTCTTTTACTAAATCCTTTTTAAATATGGAATGCATTTCATCAGATTCTTTCATCTGTACAAGTGGATATATTGTTGATGATTGCAGACACTTTCTTTTACAAAATCCTTTTTAAATATGGAATGCATTTCATCAGATTCTTTCATCTGTACAAGTGGATATATTGTTGATTATTGCTGACACTTTCTATCTTTTACTAAATCCTTTTTAAATATGAAATGCATTTCATCAGATTCTTTCATCTGTACAAGTGGATATATTGTTGATGATTGCTGACACTTTCTTTTACTAAATCCTTTTTAAATATGGAATGCATTTCATCAGATTCTTTCATCTGTACAAGTGGATATATTGTTGATGATTGCTGACACTTTCTATCTTTTACTAAATCCTTTTTAAATATGAAATGCATTTCATCAGATTCTTTCATCTGTACAAGTGGATATATTGTTGAGGATTGCTGACACTTTCTATCTTTTACTAAATCCTTTTTAAATATGGAATTTATTTCATCAGATTCTTTCATCTGTACAAGTGGATATATTGTTGATGATTGCTGACACTTTCTAACTTTTACTAAATCCTTTTTAAATATGGAATGCATTTCATCAGATTCTTTCATCTGTACAAGTGGATATATTGTTGATGATTGCTGACACTTTCTTTCTTTTACTAAATCCTTTTTAAATATGGAATGGATTTCATCAGATTCTTTCATCTGTATAAGTGGATATATTGTTGATGATTGCTGACACTTTCTATCTTTTACTAAATCCTTTTTAAATATGGAATGCATTTCATCAGATTCTTTCATCTGTACAAGTGGATATATTGTTGATGATTGCTGACACTTTCTATCTTTTACTAAATCCTTTTTAAATATGGAATGCATTTCATCAGATTCTTTCATCTGTACAAGTGGATATATTGTTGATGATTGCTGACACTTTCTTTCTTTTACTAAATCCTTTTTAAATATGGAATGGATTTCATCAGATTCTTTCATCTGTACAAGTGGATATATTGTTGATGATTGCTGACACTTTCTATCTTTTACTAAATCCTTTTTAAATATGGAATGCATTTCATCAGATTCTTTCATCTGTACAAGTGGATATATTGTTGATGATTGCTGACACTTTCTATCTTTTACTAAATCCTTTTTAAATATGAAATGCATTTCATCAGATTCTTTCATCTGTACAAGTGGATATATTGTTGATGATTGCTGACACTTTCTATCTTTTACTAAATCCTTTTTAAATATGGAATGCATTTCATCAGATTCTTTCATCTGTACAAGTGGATATATTGTTGAGGATTGCTGACACTTTCTTTCTTTTACTAAATCCTTTTTAAATATGGAATTTATTTCATCAGATTCTTTCATCTGTACAAGTGGATATATTGTTGATGATTGCTGACACTTTCTATCTTTTACTAAATCCTTTTTAAATATGGAATGCATTTCATCAGATTCTTTCATCTGTACAAGTGGATATATTGTTGATGATTGCTGACACTTTCTATCTTTTACTAAATCCTTTTTAAATATGGAATGCATTTCATCAGATTCTTTTATCTGTACAAGTGGATATATTGTTGATGATTGCTGACACTTTCTTTCTTTTACTAAATCCTTTTTAAATATGGAATGCATTTCATCAGATTCTTTCATCTGTACAAGTGGATATATTGTTGATGATTGCTGACACTTTCTTTCTTTTACTAAATCCTTTTTAAATATGGAATGCATTTCATCAGATTCTTTCATCTGTACAAGTGGATATATTGTTGAGGATTGCTGACACTTTCTATCTTTTACTAAATCCTTTTTAAATATGGAATGCATTTCATCAGATTCTTTCATCTGTACAAGTGGATATATTGTTGATGATTGCTGACACTTTCTATCTTTTACTAAATCCTTTTTAAATATGGAATGCATTTCATCAGATTCTTTCATCTGTACAAGTGGATATATTGTTGAGGATTGCTGACACTTTCTATCTTTTACTAAATCCTTTTTAAATATGGAATGCATTTCATCAGATTCTTTCATCTGTACAAGTGGATATATTGTTGATGATTGCTGACACTTTCTATCTTTTACTAAATCCTTTTTAAATATGGAATGCATTTCATCAGATTCTTTCATCTGTACAAGTGGATATATTGTTGATGATTGCTGACACTTTCTATCTTTTACTAAATCCTTTTTAAATATGGAATGCATTTCATCAGATTCTTTCATCTGTACAAGTGGATATATTGTTGATGATTGCTGACACTTTCTATCTTTTACTAAATCCTTTTTAAATATGGAATGCATTTCATCAGATTCTTTCATCTGTACAAGTGGATATATTGTTGAGGATTGCTGACACTTTCTATCTTTTACTAAATCCTTTTTAAATATGGAATTTATTTCATCAGATTCTTTCATCTGTACAAGTGGATATATTGTTGATGATTGCTGACACTTTCTATCTTTTACTAAATCCTTTTTAAATATGGAATGCATTTCATCAGATTCTTTCATCTGTACAAGTGGATATATTGTTGAGGATTGCTGACACTTTCTATCTTTTACTAAATCCTTTTTAAATATGGAATGCATTTCATCAGATTCTTTCATCTGTACAAGTGGATATATTGTTGATGATTGCTGACACTTTCTATCTTTTACTAAATCCTTTTTAAATATGGAATGCATTTCATCAGATTCTTTCATCTGTACAAGTGGATATATTGTTGAGGATTGCTGACACTTTCTATCTTTTACTAAATCCTTTTTAAATATGGAATGCATTTCATCAGATTCTTTCATCTGTACAAGTGGATATATTGTTGATGATTGCTGACACTTTCTATCTTTTACTAAATCCTTTTTAAATATGAAATGCATTTCATCAGATTCTTTCATCTGTACAAGTGGATATATTGTTGAGGATTGCTGACACTTTCTATCTTTTACTAAATCCTTTTTAAATATGGAATGCATTTCATCAGATTCTTTCATCTGTACAAGTGGATATATTGTTGATGATTGCTGACACTTTCTATCTTTTACTAAATCCTTTTTAAATATGGAATGCATTTCATCAGATTCTTTCATCTGTACAAGTGGATATATTGTTGAGGATTGCTGACACTTTCTATCTTTTACTAAATCCTTTTTAAATATGGAATGCATTTCATCAGATTCTTTCATCTGTACAAGTGGATATATTGTTGATGATTGCTGACACTTTCTATCTTTTACTAAATCCTTTTTAAATATGGAATGCATTTCATCAGATTCTTTCATCTGTACAAGTGGATATATTGTTGAGGATTGCTGACACTTTCTATCTTTTACTAAATCCTTTTTAAATATGGAATGCATTTCATCAGATTCTTTCATCTGTACAAGTGGATATATTGTTGATGATTGCTGACACTTTCTTTCTTTTACTAAATCCTTTTTAAATATGGAATGCATTTCATCAGATTCTTTCATCTGTACAAGTGGATATATTGTTGATGATTGCTGACACTTTCTATCTTTTACTAAATCCTTTTTAAATATGGAATGCATTTCATCAGATTCTTTCATCTGTACAAGTGGATATATTGTTGATGATTGCTGACACTTTCTATCTTTTACTAAATCCTTTTTAAATATGGAATGCATTTCATCAGATTCTTTCATCTGTACAAGTGGATATATTGTTGATGATTGCTGACACTTTCTTTCTTTTACTAAATCCTTTTTAAATATGGAATGCATTTCATCAGATTCTTTCATCTGTACAAGTGGATATATTGTTGATGATTGCTGACACTTTCTTTCTTTTACTAAATCCTTTTTAAATATGGAATGCATTTCATCAGATTCTTTCATCTGTACAAGTGGATATATTGTTGAGGATTGCTGACACTTTCTATCTTTTACTAAATCCTTTTTAAATATGGAATGCATTTCATCAGATTCTTTCATCTGTACAAGTGGCTATATTGTTGATGATTGCTGACACTTTCTATCTTTTACTAAATCCTTTTTAAATATGGAATGCATTTCATCAGATTCTTTCATCTGTACAAGTGGATATATTGTTGAGGATTGCTGACACTTTCTATCTTTTACTAAATCCTTTTTAAATATGGAATGCATTTCATCAGATTCTTTCATCTGCACAAGTGGATATATTGTTGATGATTGCTGACACTTTCTATCTTTTACTAAATCCTTTTTAAATATGGAATGCATTTCATCAGATTCTTTCATCTGTACAAGTGGATATATTGTTGATGATTGCTGACACTTTCTATCTTTTACTAAATCCTTTTTAAATATGGAATGCATTTCATCAGATTCTTTCATCTGTACAAGTGGATATATTGTTGAGGATTGCTGACACTTTCTATCTTTTACTAAATCCTTTTTAAATATGGAATGCATTTCATCAGATTCTTTCATCTGTACAAGTGGATATATTGTTGATGATTGCTGACACTTTCTATCTTTTACTAAATCCTTTTTAAATATGGAATGCATTTCATCAGATTCTTTCATCTGTACAAGTGGATATATTGTTGATGATTGCTGACACTTTCTATCTTTTACTAAATCCTTTTTAAATATGGAATGCATTTCATCAGATTCTTTCATCTGTACAAGTGGATATATTGTTGAGGATTGCTGACACTTTCTATCTTTTACTAAATCCTTTTTAAATATGGAATGCATTTCATCAGATTCTTTCATCTGTACAAGTGGATATATTGTTGAGGATTGCTGACACTTTCTATCTTTTACTAAATCCTTTTTAAATATGAAATGCATTTCATCAGATTCTTTCATCTGTACAAGTGGATATATTGTTGATGATTGCAGACACTTTCTTTTACTAAATCCTTTTTAAATATGGAATGCATTTCATCAGATTCTTTCATCTGTACAAGTGGATATATTGTTGAGGATTGCTGACACTTTCTATCTTTTACTAAATCCTTTTTAAATATGGAATGCATTTCATCAGATTCTTTCATCTGTACAAGTGGATATATTGTTGATTATTGCTGACACTTTCTATCTTTTACTAAATCCTTTTTAAATATGAAATGCATTTCATCAGATTCTTTCATCTGTACAAGTGGATATATTGTTGATGATTGCTGACACTTTCTTTTACTAAATCCTTTTTAAATATGGAATGCATTTCATCAGATTCTTTCATCTGTACAAGTGTATATAATGTTGAGGATTGCTGACACTTTCTATCTTTTACTAAATCCTTTTTAAATATGGAATGCATTTCATCAGATTCTTTCATCTGTACAAGTGGATATATTGTTGATGATTGCTGACACTTTCTTTCTTTTACTAAATCCTTTTTAAATATGGAATGGATTTCATCAGATTCTTTCATCTGTACAAGTGGATATATTCTTGATGATTGGTGACACTTTCTTTTACTAAATCCTTTTTAAATATGGAATGCATTTCATCAGATTCTTTCATCTGTACAAGTGGATATATTCTTGATGATTGCTGACACTTTCTATCTTTTACTAAATCCTTTTTAAATATGGAATGCATTTCATCAGATTCTTTCATCTGTACAAGTGGATATATTGTTGGTGATTGCTGACACTTTCTTTTACTAAATCCTTTTTAAATATGGAATGCATTTCATCAGATTCTTTCATCTGTACAAGTGGATATATTGTTGATGATTGCTGACACTTTCTTTTACTAAATCCTTTTTAAATATGGAATGCATTTCATCAGATTCTTTCATCTGTACAAGTGGATATATTGTTGATGATTGCTGACACTTTCTTTTACTAAATCCTTTTTAAATATGGAATGCATTTCATCAGATTCTTTCATCTGTACAAGTGGATATATTGTTGATGATTGCTGACACTTTCTTTTACTAAATCCTTTTTAAATATGGAATGCATTTCATCAGATTCTTTCATCTATACAAGTGGATATATTGTTGATGATTGCTGACACTTTCTATCTTTTACTAAATCCTTTTTAAATATGAAATGCATTTCATCAGATTCTTTCATCTGTACAAGTGGATATATTGTTGAGGATTGCTGACACTTTCTATCTTTTACTAAATCCTTTTTAAATATGAAATGCATTTCATCAGATTCTTTCATCTATACAAGTGGATATATTGTTGATGATTGCTGACACTTTCTTTCTTTTACTAAATCCTTTTTAAATATGTAATGCATTTCATCAGATTCTTTCATCTATACAAGTGGATATATTGTTGAGGATTGCTGACACTTTCTTTCTTTTACTAAATCCTTTTTAAATATGGAATGCATTTCATCAGATTCTTTCATCTATACAAGTGGATATATTGGTGATGATTGCTGACACTTTCTTTTACTAAATCCTTTTTAAATATGGAATGCATTTCATCAGATTCTTTCATCTGTACAAGTGGATATATTGTTGATGATTGCTGACACTTTCTTTCTTTTACTAAATCCTTTTTAAATATGAAATGCATTTCATCAGATTCTTTCATCTGTACAAGTGGATATATTGTTGAGGATTGCTGACACTTTCTTTCTTTTACTAAATCCTTTTTAAATATGGAATGCATTTCATCAGATTCTTTCATCTATACAAGTGGATATATTGTTGATGATTGCTGACACTTTCTTTTACTAAATCCTTTTTAAATATGGAATGCATTTCATCAGATTCTTTCATCTGTACAAGTGGATATATTGTTGAGGATTGCTGACACTTTCTATCTTTTACTAAATCCTTTTTAAATATGGAATGCATTTCATCAGATTCTTTCATCTGTACAAGTGGATATATTGTTGATGATTGCTGACACTTTCTATCTTTTACTAAATCCTTTTTAAATATGGAATGCATTTCATCAGATTCTTTCATCTGTACAAGTGGATATATTGTTGAGGATTGCTGACACTTTCTATCTTTTACTAAATCCTTTTTAAATATGGAATGCATTTCATCAGATTCTTTCATCTGTACAAGTGGATATATTGTTGATGATTGCTGACACTTTCTTTCTTTTACTAAATCCTTTTTAAATATGGAATGCATTTCATCAGATTCTTTCATCTGTACAAGTGGATATATTGTTGATGATTGCTGACACTTTCTATCTTTTACTAAATCCTTTTTAAATATGGAATGCATTTCATCAGATTCTTTCATCTGTACAAGTGGATATATTGTTGATGATTGCTGACACTTTCTATCTTTTACTAAATCCTTTTTAAATATGGAATGCATTTCATCAGATTCTTTCATCTGTACAAGTGGATATATTGTTGATGATTGCTGACACTTTCTTTCTTTTACTAAATCCTTTTTAAATATGGAATGCATTTCATCAGATTCTTTCATCTGTACAAGTGGATATATTGTTGATGATTGCTGACACTTTCTTTCTTTTACTAAATCCTTTTTAAATATGGAATGCATTTCATCAGATTCTTTCATCTGTACAAGTGGATATATTGTTGAGGATTGCTGACACTTTCTATCTTTTACTAAATCCTTTTTAAATATGGAATGCATTTCATCAGATTCTTTCATCTGTACAAGTGGCTATATTGTTGATGATTGCTGACACTTTCTATCTTTTACTAAATCCTTTTTAAATATGGAATGCATTTCATCAGATTCTTTCATCTGTACAAGTGGATATATTGTTGAGGATTGCTGACACTTTCTATCTTTTACTAAATCCTTTTTAAATATGGAATGCATTTCATCAGATTCTTTCATCTGCACAAGTGGATATATTGTTGATGATTGCTGACACTTTCTATCTTTTACTAAATCCTTTTTAAATATGGAATGCATTTCATCAGATTCTTTCATCTGTACAAGTGGATATATTGTTGATGATTGCTGACACTTTCTATCTTTTACTAAATCCTTTTTAAATATGGAATGCATTTCATCAGATTCTTTCATCTGTACAAGTGGATATATTGTTGAGGATTGCTGACACTTTCTATCTTTTACTAAATCCTTTTTAAATATGGAATGCATTTCATCAGATTCTTTCATCTGTACAAGTGGATATATTGTTGATGATTGCTGACACTTTCTATCTTTTACTAAATCCTTTTTAAATATGGAATGCATTTCATCAGATTCTTTCATCTGTACAAGTGGATATATTGTTGATGATTGCTGACACTTTCTATCTTTTACTAAATCCTTTTTAAATATGGAATGCATTTCATCAGATTCTTTCATCTGTACAAGTGGATATATTGTTGAGGATTGCTGACACTTTCTATCTTTTACTAAATCCTTTTTAAATATGGAATGCATTTCATCAGATTCTTTCATCTGTACAAGTGGATATATTGTTGAGGATTGCTGACACTTTCTATCTTTTACTAAATCCTTTTTAAATATGAAATGCATTTCATCAGATTCTTTCATCTGTACAAGTGGATATATTGTTGATGATTGCAGACACTTTCTTTTACTAAATCCTTTTTAAATATGGAATGCATTTCATCAGATTCTTTCATCTGTACAAGTGGATATATTGTTGAGGATTGCTGACACTTTCTATCTTTTACTAAATCCTTTTTAAATATGGAATGCATTTCATCAGATTCTTTCATCTGTACAAGTGGATATATTGTTGATTATTGCTGACACTTTCTATCTTTTACTAAATCCTTTTTAAATATGAAATGCATTTCATCAGATTCTTTCATCTGTACAAGTGGATATATTGTTGATGATTGCTGACACTTTCTTTTACTAAATCCTTTTTAAATATGGAATGCATTTCATCAGATTCTTTCATCTGTACAAGTGTATATAATGTTGAGGATTGCTGACACTTTCTATCTTTTACTAAATCCTTTTTAAATATGGAATGCATTTCATCAGATTCTTTCATCTGTACAAGTGGATATATTGTTGATGATTGCTGACACTTTCTTTCTTTTACTAAATCCTTTTTAAATATGGAATGGATTTCATCAGATTCTTTCATCTGTACAAGTGGATATATTCTTGATGATTGGTGACACTTTCTTTTACTAAATCCTTTTTAAATATGGAATGCATTTCATCAGATTCTTTCATCTGTACAAGTGGATATATTCTTGATGATTGCTGACACTTTCTATCTTTTACTAAATCCTTTTTAAATATGGAATGCATTTCATCAGATTCTTTCATCTGTACAAGTGGATATATTGTTGGTGATTGCTGACACTTTCTTTTACTAAATCCTTTTTAAATATGGAATGCATTTCATCAGATTCTTTCATCTGTACAAGTGGATATATTGTTGATGATTGCTGACACTTTCTTTTACTAAATCCTTTTTAAATATGGAATGCATTTCATCAGATTCTTTCATCTGTACAAGTGGATATATTGTTGATGATTGCTGACACTTTCTTTTACTAAATCCTTTTTAAATATGGAATGCATTTCATCAGATTCTTTCATCTGTACAAGTGGATATATTGTTGATGATTGCTGACACTTTCTTTTACTAAATCCTTTTTAAATATGGAATGCATTTCATCAGATTCTTTCATCTATACAAGTGGATATATTGTTGATGATTGCTGACACTTTCTATCTTTTACTAAATCCTTTTTAAATATGAAATGCATTTCATCAGATTCTTTCATCTGTACAAGTGGATATATTGTTGAGGATTGCTGACACTTTCTATCTTTTACTAAATCCTTTTTAAATATGAAATGCATTTCATCAGATTCTTTCATCTATACAAGTGGATATATTGTTGATGATTGCTGACACTTTCTTTCTTTTACTAAATCCTTTTTAAATATGTAATGCATTTCATCAGATTCTTTCATCTATACAAGTGGATATATTGTTGAGGATTGCTGACACTTTCTTTCTTTTACTAAATCCTTTTTAAATATGGAATGCATTTCATCAGATTCTTTCATCTATACAAGTGGATATATTGGTGATGATTGCTGACACTTTCTTTTACTAAATCCTTTTTAAATATGGAATGCATTTCATCAGATTCTTTCATCTGTACAAGTGGATATATTGTTGATGATTGCTGACACTTTCTTTCTTTTACTAAATCCTTTTTAAATATGAAATGCATTTCATCAGATTCTTTCATCTGTACAAGTGGATATATTGTTGAGGATTGCTGACACTTTCTTTCTTTTACTAAATCCTTTTTAAATATGGAATGCATTTCATCAGATTCTTTCATCTATACAAGTGGATATATTGTTGATGATTGCTGACACTTTCTTTTACTAAATCCTTTTTAAATATGGAATGCATTTCATCAGATTCTTTCATCTGTACAAGTGGATATATTGTTGAGGATTGCTGACACTTTCTATCTTTTACTAAATCCTTTTTAAATATGAAATGCATTTCATCAGATTCTTTCATCTGTACAAGTGGATATATTGTTGATGATTGCTGACACTTTCTATCTTTTACTAAATCCTTTTTAAATATGGAATGCATTTCATCAGATTCTTTCATCTGTACAAGTGGATATATTGTTGAGGATTGCTGACACTTTCTATCTTTTACTAAATCTTTTTTAAATATGGAATGCATTTCATCAGATTCTTTCATCTGTACAAGTGGATATATTGTTGATGATTGCTGACACTTTCTATCTTTTACTAAATCCTTTTTAAATATGGAATGCATTTCATCAGATTCTTTCATCTGTACAAGTGGATATATTGTTGAGGATTGCTGACACTTTCTATCTTTTACTAAATCCTTTTTAAATATGGAATGCATTTCATCAGATTCTTTCATCTGTACAAGTGGATATATTGTTGATGATTGCTGACACTTTCTATCTTTTACTAAATCCTTTTTAAATATGGAATGCATTTCATCAGATTCTTTCATCTGTACAAGTGGATATATTGTTGATGATTGCTGACACTTTCTATCTTTTACTAAATCCTTTTTAAATATGAAATGCATTTCATCAGATTCTTTCATCTGTACAAGTGGATATATTGTTGATGATTGCAGACACTTTCTTTTACTAAATCCTTTTTAAATATGGAATGCATTTCATCAGATTCTTTCATCTGTACAAGTGGATATATTGTTGATTATTGCTGACACTTTCTATCTTTTACTAAATCCTTTTTAAATATGAAATGCATTTCATCAGATTCTTTCATCTGTACAAGTGGATATATTGTTGATGATTGCTGACACTTTCTTTTACTAAATCCTTTTTAAATATGGAATGCATTTCATCAGATTCTTTCATCTGTACAAGTGTATATAATGTTGAGGATTGCTGACACTTTCTATCTTTTACTAAATCCTTTTTAAATATGGAATGCATTTCATCAGATTCTTTCATCTATACAAGTGGATATATTGTTGATGATTGCTGACACTTTCTTTCTTTTACTAAATCCTTTTTAAATATGGAATGCATTTCATCAGATTCTTTCATCTATACAAGTGGATATATTGGTGATGATTGCTGACACTTTCTTTTACTAAATCCTTTTTAAATATGGAATGCATTTCATCAGATTCTTTCATCTGTACAAGTGGATATATTGTTGATGATTGCTGACACTTTCTTTCTTTTACTAAATCCTTTTTAAATATGGAATGCATTTCATCAGATTCTTTCATCTGTACAAGTGGATATATTGTTGAGGATTGCTGACACTTTCTATCTTTTACTAAATCCTTTTTAAATATGAAATGCATTTCATCAGATTCTTTCATCTGTACAAGTGGATATATTGTTGATGATTGCAGACACTTTCTTTTACTAAATCCTTTTTAAATATGGAATGCATTTCATCAGATTCTTTCATCTGTACAAGTGGATATATTGTTGAGGATTGCTGACACTTTCTATCTTTTACTAAATCCTTTTTAAATATGGAATGCATTTCATCAGATTCTTTCATCTGTACAAGTGGATATATTGTTGATTATTGCTGACACTTTCTATCTTTTACTAAATCCTTTTTAAATATGAAATGCATTTCATCAGATTCTTTCATCTGTACAAGTGGATATATTGTTGATGATTGCTGACACTTTCTTTTACTAAATCCTTTTTAAATATGGAATGCATTTCATCAGATTCTTTCATCTGTACAAGTGTATATAATGTTGAGGATTGCTGACACTTTCTATCTTTTACTAAATCCTTTTTAAATATGGAATGCATTTCATCAGATTCTTTCATCTGTACAAGTGGATATATTGTTGATGATTGCTGACACTTTCTTTCTTTTACTAAATCCTTTTTAAATATGGAATGGATTTCATCAGATTCTTTCATCTGTACAAGTGGATATATTCTTGATGATTGGTGACACTTTCTTTTACTAAATCCTTTTTAAATATGGAATGCATTTCATCAGATTCTTTCATCTGTACAAGTGGATATATTCTTGATGATTGCTGACACTTTCTATCTTTTACTAAATCCTTTTTAAATATGGAATGCATTTCATCAGATTCTTTCATCTGTACAAGTGGATATATTGTTGGTGATTGCTGACACTTTCTTTTACTAAATCCTTTTTAAATATGGAATGCATTTCATCAGATTCTTTCATCTGTACAAGTGGATATATTGTTGATGATTGCTGACACTTTCTTTTACTAAATCCTTTTTAAATATGGAATGCATTTCATCAGATTCTTTCATCTGTACAAGTGGATATATTGTTGATGATTGCTGACACTTTCTTTTACTAAATCCTTTTTAAATATGGAATGCATTTCATCAGATTCTTTCATCTGTACAAGTGGATATATTGTTGATGATTGCTGACACTTTCTTTTACTAAATCCTTTTTAAATATGGAATGCATTTCATCAGATTCTTTCATCTATACAAGTGGATATATTGTTGATGATTGCTGACACTTTCTATCTTTTACTAAATCCTTTTTAAATATGAAATGCATTTCATCAGATTCTTTCATCTGTACAAGTGGATATATTGTTGAGGATTGCTGACACTTTCTATCTTTTACTAAATCCTTTTTAAATATGAAATGCATTTCATCAGATTCTTTCATCTATACAAGTGGATATATTGTTGATGATTGCTGACACTTTCTTTCTTTTACTAAATCCTTTTTAAATATGTAATGCATTTCATCAGATTCTTTCATCTATACAAGTGGATATATTGTTGAGGATTGCTGACACTTTCTTTCTTTTACTAAATCCTTTTTAAATATGGAATGCATTTCATCAGATTCTTTCATCTATACAAGTGGATATATTGGTGATGATTGCTGACACTTTCTTTTACTAAATCCTTTTTAAATATGGAATGCATTTCATCAGATTCTTTCATCTGTACAAGTGGATATATTGTTGAGGATTGCTGACACTTTCTTTCTTTTACTAAATCCTTTTTAAATATGGAATGCATTTCATCAGATTCTTTCATCTATACAAGTGGATATATTGTTGATGATTGCTGACACTTTCTTTTACTAAATCCTTTTTAAATATGGAATGCATTTCATCAGATTCTTTCATCTGTACAAGTGGATATATTGTTGAGGATTGCTGACACTTTCTATCTTTTACTAAATCCTTTTTAAATATGAAATGCATTTCATCAGATTCTTTCATCTGTACAAGTGGATATATTGTTGATGATTGCTGACACTTTCTATCTTTTACTAAATCCTTTTTAAATATGGAATGCATTTCATCAGATTCTTTCATCTGTACAAGTGGATATATTGTTGAGGATTGCTGACACTTTCTATCTTTTACTAAATCTTTTTTAAATATGGAATGCATTTCATCAGATTCTTTCATCTGTACAAGTGGATATATTGTTGATGATTGCTGACACTTTCTATCTTTTACTAAATCCTTTTTAAATATGGAATGCATTTCATCAGATTCTTTCATCTGTACAAGTGGATATATTGTTGAGGATTGCTGACACTTTCTATCTTTTACTAAATCCTTTTTAAATATGGAATGCATTTCATCAGATTCTTTCATCTGTACAAGTGGATATATTGTTGATGATTGCTGACACTTTCTATCTTTTACTAAATCCTTTTTAAATATGGAATGCATTTCATCAGATTCTTTCATCTGTACAAGTGGATATATTGTTGATGATTGCTGACACTTTCTATCTTTTACTAAATCCTTTTTAAATATGAAATGCATTTCATCAGATTCTTTCATCTGTACAAGTGGATATATTGTTGATGATTGCAGACACTTTCTTTTACTAAATCCTTTTTAAATATGGAATGCATTTCATCAGATTCTTTCATCTGTACAAGTGGATATATTGTTGATTATTGCTGACACTTTCTATCTTTTACTAAATCCTTTTTAAATATGAAATGCATTTCATCAGATTCTTTCATCTGTACAAGTGGATATATTGTTGATGATTGCTGACACTTTCTTTTACTAAATCCTTTTTAAATATGGAATGCATTTCATCAGATTCTTTCATCTGTACAAGTGTATATAATGTTGAGGATTGCTGACACTTTCTATCTTTTACTAAATCCTTTTTAAATATGGAATGCATTTCATCAGATTCTTTCATCTATACAAGTGGATATATTGTTGATGATTGCTGACACTTTCTTTCTTTTACTAAATCCTTTTTAAATATGGAATGCATTTCATCAGATTCTTTCATCTATACAAGTGGATATATTGGTGATGATTGCTGACACTTTCTTTTACTAAATCCTTTTTAAATATGGAATGCATTTCATCAGATTCTTTCATCTGTACAAGTGGATATATTGTTGATGATTGCTGACACTTTCTTTCTTTTACTAAATCCTTTTTAAATATGAAATGCATTTCATCAGATTCTTTCATCTGTACAAGTGGATATATTGTTGAGGATTGCTGACACTTTCTATCTTTTACTAAATCCTTTTTAAATATGGAATGCATTTCATCAGATTCTTTCATCTATACAAGTGGATATATTGTTGATGATTGCTGACACTTTCTTTTACTAAATCCTTTTTAAATATGGAATGCATTTCATCAGATTCTTTCATCTGTACAAGTGGATATATTGTTGAGGATTGCTGTCACTTTCTATCTTTTACTAAATCCTTTTTAAATATGAAATGCATTTCATCAGATTCTTTCATCTGTACAAGTGGATATATTGTTGATGATTGCTGACACTTTCTATCTTTTACTAAATCCTTTTTAAATATGGAATGCATTTCATCAGATTCTTTCATCTGTACAAGTGGATATATTCTTGATGATTGCTGACACTTTCTTTTACTAAATCCTTTTTAAATATGGAATGCATTTCATCAGATTCTTTCATCTGTACAAGTGGATATATTGTTGATGATTGCTGACACTTTCTTTCTTTTACTAAATCCTTTTTAAATATGGAATGCATTTCATCAGATTCTTTCATCTGTACAAGTGGATATATTGTTGGTGATTGCTGACACTTTCTTTTACTAAATCCTTTTTAAATATGGAATGCATTTCATCAGATTCTTTCATCTGTACAAGTGGATATATTGTTGATGATTGCTGACACTTTCTTTTACTAAATCCTTTTTAAATATGGAATGCATTTCATCAGATTCTTTCATCTGTACAAGTGGATATATTGTTGATGATTGCTGACACTTTCTTTTACTAAATCCTTTTTAAATATGGAATGCATTTCATCAGATTCTTTCATCTATACAAGTGGATATATTGTTGATGATTGCTGACACTTTCTATCTTTTTAAATATGAAATGCATTTCATCAGATTCTTTCATCTGTACAAGTGGATATATTGTTGAGGATTGCTGACACTTTCTATCTTTTACTAAATCCTTTTTAAATATGAAATGCATTTCATCAGATTCTTTCATCTATACAAGTGGATATATTGTTGATGATTGCTGACACTTTCTTTCTTTTACTAAATCCTTTTTAAATATGGAATGCATTTCATCAGATTCTTTCATCTATACAAGTGGATATATTGTTGAGGATTGCTGACACTTTCTTTCTTTTACTAAATCCTTTTTAAATATGGAATGCATTTCATCAGATTCTTTCATCTATACAAGTGGATATATTGGTGATGATTGCTGACACTTTCTTTTACTAAATCCTTTTTAAATATGGAATGCATTTCATCAGATTCTTTCATCTGTACAAGTGGATATATTGTTGATGATTGCTGACACTTTCTTTCTTTTACTAAATCCTTTTTAAATATGAAATGCATTTCATCAGATTCTTTCATCTGTACAAGTGGATATATTGTTGAGGATTGCTGACACTTTCTTTCTTTTACTAAATCCTTTTTAAATATGGAATGCATTTCATCAGATTCTTTCATCTATACAAGTGGATATATTGTTGATGATTGCTGACACTTTCTTTTACTAAATCCTTTTTAAATATGGAATGCATTTCATCAGATTCTTTCATCTGTACAAGTGGATATATTGTTGAGGATTGCTGACACTTTCTATCTTTTACTAAATCCTTTTTAAATATGAAATGCATTTCATCAGATTCTTTCATCTGTACAAGTGGATATATTGTTGAGGATTGCTGACACTTTCTATCTTTTACTAAATCCTTTTTAAATATGGAATGCATTTCAGCAGATTCTTTCATCTGTACAAGTGGATATATTCTTGATGATTGCTGACACTTTCTTTTACTAAATCCTTTTTAAATATGAAATGCATTTCATCAGATTCTTTCATCTGTACAAGTGGATATATTGTTGATGATTGCTGACACTTTCTATCTTTTACTAAATCCTTTTTAAATATGGAATGCATTTCATCAGATTCTTTCATCTGTACAAGTGGATATATTGTTGATGATTGCTGACACTTTCTTTCTTTTACTAAATCCTTTTTAAATATGGAATGCATTTCATCAGATTATTTCATCTGTACAAGTGGATATATTGTTGATGATTGCTGACACTTTCTTTCTTTTACTAAATCCTTTTTAAATATGGAATGCATTTCATCAGATTCTTTCATCTGTACAAGTGGATATATTCTTGATGATTGCTGACACTTTCTTTTACTAAATCCTTTTTAAATATGGAATGCATTTCATCAGATTCTTTCATCTCTACAAGTGGATATATTGTTGATGATTGCTGACACTTTCTATCTTTTACTAAATCCTTTTTAAATATGGAATGCATTTCATCAGATTCTTTCATCTGTACAAGTGGATATATTGTTGATGATTGCTGACACTTTCTTTCTTTTACTAAATCCTTTTTAAATATGGAATGCATTTCATCAGATTCTTTCATCTGTACAAGTGGATATATTCTTGATGATTGCTGACACTTTCTTTTACTAAATCCTTTTTAAATATGAAATGCCTTTCATCAGATTCTTTCATCTGTACAAGTGGATATATTGTTGATGATTGCTGACACTTTCTATCTTTTACTAAATCCTTTTTAAATATGGAATGCATTTCATCAGATTCTTTCATCTGTACAAGTGGATATATTGTTGAGGATTGCTGACACTTTCTATCTTTTACTAAATCCTTTTTAAATATGAAATGCATTTCATCAGATTCTTTCATCTGTACAAGTGGATATATTGTTGAGGATTGCTGACACTTTCTATCTTTTACTAAATCCCTTTTAAATATGGAATGCATTTCATCAGATTCTTTCATCTGTACAAGTGGATATATTGTTGATGATTGCTGACACTTTCTTTCTTTTACTAAATCCTTTTTAAATATGGAATGCATTTCATCAGATTCTTTCATCTGTACAAGTGGATATATTCTTGATGATTGCTGACACTTTCTTTTACTAAATCCTTTTTAAATATGAAATGCATTTCATCAGATTCTTTCATCTGTACAAGTGGATATATTGTTGATGATTGCTGACACTTTCTATCTTTTACTAAATCCTTTTTAAATATGGAATGCATTTCATCAGATTCTTTCATCTGTACAAGTGGATATATTGTTGAGGATTGCTGACACTTTCTTTCTTTTACTAAATCCTTTTTAAATATGGAATGCATTTCATCAGATTCTTTCATCTATACAAGTGGATATATTGTTGATGATTGCTGACACTTTCTTTTACTAAATCCTTTTTAAATATGGAATGCATTTCATCAGATTCTTTCATCTGTACAAGTGGATATATTGTTGAGGATTGCTGACACTTTCTATCTTTTACTAAATCCTTTTTAAATATGAAATGCATTTCATCAGATTCTTTCATCTGTACAAGTGGATATATTGTTGATGATTGCTGACACTTTCTTTCTTTTACTAAATCCTTTTTAAATATGGAATGCATTTCATCAGATTCTTTCATCTGTACAAGTGGATATATTCTTGATGATTGCTGACACTTTCTTTTACTAAATCCTTTTTAAATATGAAATGCATTTCATCAGATTCTTTCATCTGTACAAGTGGATATATTGTTGAGGATTGCTGACACTTTCTATCTTTTACTAAATCCTTTTTAAATATGGAATGCATTTCATCAGATTCTTTCATCTGTACAAGTGGATATATTGTTGAGGATTGCTGACACTTTCTTTCTTTTACTAAATCCTTTTTAAATATGGAATGCATTTCATCAGATTCTTTCATCTATACAAGTGGATATATTCTTGATGATTGCTGACACTTTCTTTTACTAAATCCTTTTTAAATATGAAATGCATTTCATCAGATTCTTTCATCTGTACAAGTGGATATATTCTTGATGATTGCTGACACTTTCTTTTACTAAATCCTTTTTAAATATGGAATGCATTTCATCAGATTCTTTCATCTGTACAAGTGGATATATTGTTGATGATTGCAGACACTTTCTTTTACAAAATCCTTTTTAAATATGGAATGCATTTCATCAGATTCTTTCATCTGTACAAGTGGATATATTGTTGATTATTGCTGACACTTTCTATCTTTTACTAAATCCTTTTTAAATATGAAATGCATTTCATCAGATTCTTTCATCTGTACAAGTGGATATATTGTTGATGATTGCTGACACTTTCTTTTACTAAATCCTTTTTAAATATGGAATGCATTTCATCAGATTCTTTCATCTGTACAAGTGGATATATTGTTGATGATTGCTGACACTTTCTTTCTTTTACTAAATCCTTTTTAAATATGGAATGCATTTCATCAGATTCTTTCATCTGTACAAGTGGATATATTGTTGATGATTGCTGACACTTTCTTTCTTTTACTAAATCCTTTTTAAATATGAAATGCATTTCATCAGATTCTTTCATCTGTACAAGTGGATATATTGTTGATGATTGCTGACACTTTCTATCTTTTACTAAATCCTTTTTAAATATGGAATGCATTTCATCAGATTCTTTCATCTGTACAAGTGGATATATTGTTGAGGATTGCTGACACTTTCTTTCTTTTACTAAATCCTTTTTAAATATGGAATGCATTTCATCAGATTCTTTCATCTGTACAAGTGGATATATTGTTGATGATTGCTGACATTTTCTATCTTTTACTAAATCCTTTTTAAATATGAAATGCATTTCATCAGATTCTTTCATCTGTACAAGTGGATATATTGTTGAGGATTGCTGACACTTTCTATCTTTTACTAAATCCTTTTTAAATATGGAATTTATTTCATCAGATTCTTTCATCTGTACAAGTGGATATATTGTTGATGATTGCTGACACTTTCTATCTTTTACTAAATCCTTTTTAAATATGGAATGCATTTCATCAGATTCTTTCATCTGTACAAGTGGATATATTGTTGATGATTGCTGACACTTTCTTTCTTTTACTAAATCCTTTTTAAATATGGAATGGATTTCATCAGATTCTTTCATCTGTACAAGTGGATATATTGTTGATGATTGCTGACACTTTCTATCTTTTACTAAATCCTTTTTAAATATGGAATGCATTTCATCAGATTCTTTCATCTGTACAAGTGGATATATTGTTGATGATTGCTGACACTTTCTTTCTTTTACTAAATCCTTTTTAAATATGGAATGGATTTCATCAGATTCTTTCATCTGTACAAGTGGATATATTGTTGATGATTGCTGACACTTTCTATCTTTTACTAAATCCTTTTTAAATATGGAATGCATTTCATCAGATTCTTTCATCTGTACAAGTGGATATATTGTTGATGATTGCTGACACTTTCTATCTTTTACTAAATCCTTTTTAAATATGAAATGCATTTCATCAGATTCTTTCATCTGTACAAGTGGATATATTGTTGAGGATTGCTGACACTTTCTATCTTTTACTAAATCCTTTTTAAATATGGAATTTATTTCATCAGATTCTTTCATCTGTACAAGTGGATATATTGTTGATGATTGCTGACACTTTCTATCTTTTACTAAATCTTTTTTAAATATGGAATGCATTTCATCAGATTCTTTCATCTGTACAAGTGGATATATTGTTGATGATTGCTGACACTTTCTTTCTTTTACTAAATCCTTTTTAAATATGGAATGGATTTCATCAGATTCTTTCATCTGTACAAGTGGATATATTGTTGATGATTGCTGACACTTTCTATCTTTTACTAAATCCTTTTTAAATATGGAATTTATTTCATCAGATTCTTTCATCTGTACAAGTGGATATATTGTTGATGATTGCTGACACTTTCTATCTTTTACTAAATCCTTTTTAAATATGGAATGCATTTCATCATTCTTTCATCTGTACAAGTGGATATATTGTTGATGATTGCTGACACTTTCTATCTTTTACTAAATCCTTTTTAAATATGGAATGCATTTCATCAGATTCTTTCATCTGTACAAGTGGATATATTGTTGATGATTGCTGACACTTTCTTTCTTTTACTAAATCCTTTTTAAATATGGAATGGATTTCATCAGATTCTTTCATCTGTACAAGTGGATATATTGTTGATGATTGCTGGCACTTTCTATCTTTTACTAAATCCTTTTTAAATATGGAATTTATTTCATCAGATTCTTTCATCTGTACAAGTGGATATATTGTTGATGATTGCTGACACTTTCTTTCTTTTACTAAATCCTTTTTAAATATGGAATGCATTTCATCAGATTCTTTCATCTGTACAAGTGGATATATTGTTGATGATTGCTGACACTTTCTATCTTTTACTAAATCCTTTTTAAATATGGAATGCATTTCATCAGATTCTTTCATCTGTACAAGTGGATATATTGTTGATGATTGCTGACACTTTCTATCTTTTACTAAATCCTTTTTAAATATAGAATGGATTTCATCAGATTCTTTCATCTGTACAAGTGGATATATTGTTGATGATTGCTGACACTTTCTATCTTTTACTAAATCCTTTTTAAATATGGAATGCATTTCATCAGATTCTTTCATCTGTACAAGTGGATATATTGTTGATGATTGCTGACACTTTCTATCTTTTACTAAATCCTTTTTAAATATGGAATGCATTTCATCAGATTCTTTCATCTGTACAAGTGGATATATTGTTGATGATTGCTGACACTTTCTATCTTTTACTAAATCCTTTTTAAATATGAAATGCATTTCATCAGATTCTTTCATCTGTACAAGTGGATATATTGTTGATGATTGCAGACACTTTCTTTTACTAAATCCTTTTTAAATATGGAATGCATTTCATCAGATTCTTTCATCTGTACAAGTGGATATATTGTTGAGGATTGCTGACACTTTCTATCTTTTACTAAATCCTTTTTAAATATGGAATGCATTTCATCAGATTCTTTCATCTGTACAAGTGGATATATTGTTGATTATTGCTGACACTTTCTATCTTTTACTAAATCCTTTTTAAATATGAAATGCATTTCATCAGATTCTTTCATCTGTACAAGTGGATATATTGTTGATGATTGCTGACACTTTCTTTTACTAAATCCTTTTTAAATATGGAATGCATTTCATCAGATTCTTTCATCTGTACAAGTGTATATAATGTTGAGGATTGCTGACACTTTCTATCTTTTACTAAATCCTTTTTAAATATGGAATGCATTTCATCAGATTCTTTCATCTGTACAAGTGGATATATTGTTGATGATTGCTGACACTTTCTTTCTTTTACTAAATCCTTTTTAAATATGAAATGCATTTCATCAGATTCTTTCATCTGTACAAGTGGATATATTGTTGATGATTGCTGACACTTTCTGTCTTTTAATAAATCCTTTTCACAGTACATCTAAATCTTATGGTATTTTGTTGATGCTCTGAACTTTTTCCCTTCAGCAAAATAAAACTTATCCTCTTTATAATTTTACAAAAAACATGATCTAAATTTTATCTTAATTCACAGAAAAACCAAAACTGGATAGATTTTTAATGAATTAGAATTTTTGGTTATAAGATGAAAAGTTAACTTTCTTTTATTGCATTTGGTTTTAGATCTTAAAAGAGTTAACAGTTGTTGATTACTACATTGTAAGCAGTCATCTGGCTTGCAGTTAGGTGCCTGGAAGTGGATTGTGCTGCCAGGGCTATTTATTAGGACAGATAGACCCATTCACATTCTTAGTGTGGTTTGAGCCCGGTCTCCAGTCGAAGAAAAATTGGTCTGATTTACAGTCAAAGGTCAGAGCGGCAGTCTAGGCTTATCTTTGATGGTGGTTGTCTATAAATGGTAAAGTTGACATGTTTATCACTTACGTCTTTCCTACTATTCTTCATTGATTGGCTGTACTTCCTCTCTGCAAGAACAGAAAGAAGGCAAATGATCACATGGTCACAAGCATCTGGTCAGCAGAGAAACTTTTGCCCAATGTCCTTGTCACTTGGGATGCCATCAGCATGCTTCAAGATTGGTTTTCCTATGCCATGCATTGATAGAGGACTCAATTTTGGCGGGGGTTGTTTTAGGGACGCCTTCCCTTACTTTACCATCATTCTTACCATTTCAGAGAGGATGGTAGCCAGAAATCAAGAAATCAGTGGAAGGGATTGAAGTGTTAAGTTTAGTGCCGCATCAAAATTTCATATTTTAACTGATATTTTCACTTTTGTAGATACTCTACACCTTTTTCCGTCAGCAAAATAAAATCTTTCCTCTTGATGATTTTGGAAAAGCTGAACTAAATTTTATCTTCATTCACAGAACAAAAAAAACTGGATAGATTTTTAATGAATCAGACTTTTGGTTGACATGAAATAAAAAGTTAGCTCTATTTTATTTGTTTTTAGACCTTAAATGACAGTGTTTTTATTATGGGATGCATTTCACCTGATTGTTTCATCTGTGCAAATATAGTGTCAATGATTTTTAATGAATTAGACTTTCAGTTAACATAAGATGAAGTTAGCTCTCTTTTATTTCATTTGTTTTTAGATATTAAAAATGTTAACAGTTATTGATTAAATATTAAATTGTAAGTAGTCATCTGGCTTGTTGTTAGGTGCCTGGAAGCAGGTTGTGCTAACAGGGCCATTTATTCTGACAGATGGACACATCTGCATTCTTGGAGTGTGGTTTGAGCCTGGTCTCCTGTCAAAGAAAATTGCAATACAATCTGCTATAATTATTATTAAAACTGAAAACAAAAACATAATTCAAAGTTTTATTTCATGTAAAGAAATAACAAATATCTACAAATCTTTTTTAAATGTTAAAATCCAAGTCCAAAAATAAATTATATGTAAAAATAAAAAAAATGTAAAATGACTAGACAATAAAACAATGTAATGTCACAGTGCATAATTATCTTTAAGGTCGAACTTTTAATCAGAGTTTCCTTCTTTAAGAACACATTGTTTTTTTAAGTAAAAGGATTTAGATTGATTTATAATTATTGATTCACAATATAAAAATCAAATTTAAAGAATTAATAGCAAATAACTTGAATCTCAATAATAAATATCTGAAGAAAGTCAAACATTTTGACTAAAATTTTACAAAACAGTAATTAAACCATAACTGAATCTTTGTAACAAAATATCAAAAAACAATTATCTTTCTTTTATTTCATTTGTTTTTAGATCTTAAAAAGAGTTAATAGTTGTTGATTAAAAATTAAATTGTAAGCAATTTTTCTCCTTTTTTCATCAGTAATGTTTTATATTTCTGAAAAGTAAAATGTATAAAAATGTAGATATAATTTGATTGTTTGGTCTATCAATTTTATTCATGACTGACCAAGAAATATCTGATATAACAAAATTGATTGGAACAAAGTGTTAGAATTTTATGCTGGAAATAATTTACAAATCTGCCTCTTTAATGATACATTTCTTTATTTACAGGTCTGATTGTTATAAAGTCCTCATCATTTATGCTGTGAGAATCAAGGAAAAAGATGTTTGTCACACAGCATTTACACAAAGTTTGCATTAAAAAACAATCATGAAACGGCAAACAAGAGAAAAACCTCATTGTTGTGGTGTGTGTGGATCTGCATTTTCATACATTTCAGCTTTAAAAATCCACATGCGAACACACACTGGTGAGAAACCATATACTTGTGATGTATGTGAATCAGCATTTTCACAGTTATCAAATTTAAAAAAACACATGCTAATACACACAGGAGAGAAACCTTATTCTTGTGAAGTGTGTGGATTAGCATTTACACTAAATTCAGATTTAACAAAACACATGTGTATGCACAGCGGAGAAAAACCATATTCTTGTGAGATATGTGGATTAAGATACTCAGAGAAGTCCACCTTAAAAAATCACGTTCAAACTCACATTGGTGAGAAACCATATGCTTGTGAAATATGTGGATCGGCATTTTCTGATAAATCTCAACTGAAAGTACACATTCGAACTCATACGGGAGAGAAACCATATTCTTGTGAAATATGTGGGTCAGCATTTTCAGTTAATTCTCACTTGAAAGTGCACATTCGAATTCACACTGGAGAGAAACCATATTTTTGTGAAATATGTGGATCAGCATTTTCAGATAACTCTCAAAGGAAAGTGCATATTCGAACTCACACTGGTGAGAAACCATATTTTTGTGAAGAATGTGGATTAGCATTCTCACAGATTTCCAGTTTAAAAAGACATATTCGAACTCACACAGGAGAGAAACCATATTCTTGTAAAATATGCGGATCAGCATTTTCATATAATTCTCATTTGAAAGAACACATTCGAACTCACACTGGAGAGAAACCATATTCTTGTGAAATATGTGGATCAGCATTTTCATATAATTCTCATTTGAAAGTGCACATTCGAATTCACACTGGAGAGAAACCATATTTTTGTGAAATATGTGGATCAGCATTTTCAGATAACTCTCAGTTGAAAAGGCACATTCGAATTCACACCCGAGAGAAACCATATTCTTGTGAAATATGTGGATTAGCATTCTCACAGAATTTCAGTTTAAAAAGACACATTCGAAGTCATACTGGAGAGAAACCATATACTTGTGAAGTATGTGGTTCAACATTTTCACATGGATCAACTTTAAAAAAGCACATGAACATTCATGCTGGAGAGAAAAAAATGATCCAGACTTTGCCAGTTTAGATATAAGTGTATACATGTAAGCAGTCACCACAGGGAATCTTTACAGGGTTATGGTCTAAAATTTTCAAAGTATTCAGACTAATTTACACACCAAATAGAAACATTCTCACTTAGTATGTCAACTGAACTTTTGACAGGATTTAAATTTTAAAATATATGGCAACATTAAATCCTGCATATGATCCTACATTTTTCTAAAATAGAATTTAACATTTCAAGGAATGCATATTTAAAATCATTCTAGAGAGCAAACATTTACTTGTAAAATGTGTGGAAACATTATAGAAAAGAAAATTAAAAATGCAAATAAGGATACACTCTTTGTGCAGTGTGTTAAAATTCAGAGTCATGCATTCTCTACAGAAAAAAATTTACATTAAAAGTACGAATTGCCACATCAAGAAATCTGGGTATTAACAGAAAAACATTGTATAAAAATAGTAAATTATCTTTAAAAGGGCCTTTTGGTTATGAAGCAATGTTACAAGAATTTGTAATGAAGAACTGTGTTAAACTCGAGCATGTTACTGATGTTTGAATTATTTACGTGATTATCTTTAAAATTTATCATAGATGTTTGCTGATTATCATGGTATATGCTGAAGCAAATCTCATAGCTTCTATACACAGCAATTAAAGAAATCTACCAATGTCTATCAGCCACAATGTGTCCATATCTCATTCTGTTCATACCTTTCACAGTCTGTACATATCTATTACAGTTTTTTGATATTTATCCATAAAATGTATTTAAGCAGCAGTTCTTCCTTAACACAAATTTGATTAAAGGCTATAAAAAATTGAATATTATGAAGCAAATCTTGTAGCCTCTACTACAGCAATTGAAGAAATCCTCCTTGGTTTGCCAGCGCTATGTCCATATCCCATTCTGTTCATATCTTTTTCATTCTGTACATATCTATTACAGTTTTTTCATATTTATCAATAAAATTTAAATATCAGTTCTTCCTTAATACAATTTGCTTAAAAAAAATTGAATTTTAAAATATTTTTCAGTTTACATTAAAGTTCTTAATTTCATTATATAATGTTTTAGATAAGCCAGTAATTTTGTGGATTACAAATGAAATTAATAATTTTCCAGCTAAAATGAATTTAGATTTTTATTTTTCAAGAATAATTCAATTTTTGGTTAATTTCTTTTAGAAATATTAAATGTTGAATGTATTTTAGCATCCTGCTACCACTTTTCTATCAATGCCAGTTCTTGTGCAAATCTGTGCAAAAAGTGGATCACGGTGCTTTACTATTTTTTTCATTGACATACATAAATATGTTATAAAAACCATTTTGTTTCATTCTTAGCTTTTCTTACTGATTTATTTATCAGTGATATACTATCTACATTTCTGTCTTTAAAAGATGATATCACATTAGTTATCTCATGAGTTAAATCAGGCCATGTCTGTGTAGCTAACCAATTTAAGTTTCCTATTTAGCTTCTACATAATTTTACCTTGTCATTTGACAAAATTGTGTTTGAATTACAGCTTTTGTAGGAGAACATAGGGATTAGTTTGATGAATTATTACAGACTCCTTTTGCTGACAAATCTCAAGACCAAGACATTTGAAACTTGAAGTTTCCTCTGACCTGACTACAAAGAATTGCTTGATTTTCTTTATCATATTTTCTTCCAACTATTCAGTTTCTGTGGAGAAAAAGACATCCACATGAATTGATACTATTCTAATAATCTTATCAGAGTACCATTTAAAGACAGTTTGGTCATACTTACATGGGCAGTTTCCCAGTTTCATTAGCTCTTCTCTGTTAAGAAGCATCCTTCAGTCCATACACACATTTATTTAATTTCCATATGGAATATTTAGGAACTTCAGCTTCTGGAGTGGTTTTCTTTCAAATTGCTTCAATTTCAAAAACGCTGTCTTAATATCCATAAAATGACATTTGCACCTCAAAGCCACAATAACAGTCAAGATAATTTGTAGGCTCTTTTTTAGAATTTATCCTTTCAAAGAATTCATATTTAAAATCATTCTGGTGAGTGAATTTTAAAAGAACTAACTTATTTAACTACTATCAATTTCTTAAATCAAGTTTTACAGATAAAGCCTCTGTAAAACAACAATCAATCTGTCATCTTGTCAAACACATAAACATGGCTGCTGTCGATATTTTAAATTTAAGTAAATATTTCTTTTAAATCGAATTAATTATACTTTAAATCAGCAAATATTGTGTTGATGTGATGAGAGATATAATGCTGTTCTATGGAGACTTTATCTGTATAACATAATTGGAGAAAATAACATGGGCATTTTTTTTTATATATATAACTCTGAAGTACACAGTAAATTTTAATATTTCAGGAAAATATTCCCCATAATATAGTTTATTTAGAAATTTAGTCTTTAATTTTACTATAGTTATTGATCGTATTTTCTGATAATGTCATGTATGGTCATTCATACTTACAAAAATCAGCACGTTTCTTCATATACCAGTTCAAAATTCTTTTTAAAACATTGGTGTTTAATAATAGTAACGATCATTGAGATCATCCATGGATCCGAACCATCTATTGTTACGGACCCATAACTCGGATCCTGTCTTTATAAGAGCATTCAATGTTGGATCTAAAGGCCCAGATAAGTAATATGTGAATTCTATCAACATGATTGAAATCTGTATTATATGCCACATTCACAGAGTATCACCCAAACAGACTATTTCTTTTTACAATCTCTTTCTCCTTCTGCTTACATGTGATTAAATTGTTTATATTAAATTCACTCCACGTGTTCATTGTCGTCCTTTCAGACTCATAAACTTTATTTACTTTACAAATCAGCAAATATTGTGTTGATGTGATGAGAGATATAATGCTGTTCTATGGAGACATTATCTTTAGAACATAATTGGAGAAAATGACATGGGCATTTTTTTTTTATATATATAACTTTGAAGTACACAGTAAACTTTAAAATTTCAGGAAAATATTCTCCATAATATAATATTTTATTTAGAAATTTAGTCTTTAATTTTACTATAGTTATCATTCTTATTTTCTGATAATGTCGTGTATGGTCATTCGTACTTACAAAAATCAGCATGTTTATATTCTTGAATAAGTTAAAAGCAGGACATCTTTGAGAATATATATTATAAATTACTTTTTCAAACTACTACTCATTTCCCGAAAATCTGTTCTGAATTGTAAAATAAAAACAGCAGCATTATTTAATTAGAAAAGAATTTATATTTAAAATCATTCTATAGAGCAAATTTCAAGTGAACTAAGTTATTTAACAACTATCATTTTCTCATGTTTTACAGATAAAGTCTTTGTGAAACAACAATCAATCTGTCATCAAACACATAAACATGGTTATGGTCAGTTAAAAAAATGATACTGTTTGGTTAAAAATTAATTTCTCTTGTATTTTAAAGCTAAAGTAAATCATATTTGTTTCAAATCAGATTAACTCGACTTAGCTTATATTATGTTGACATGATGACAGAAGTAATGTCGCTCTATGGAGATTTTTCTGTAGAGCATAATTGAAGAAAATGATATTCTCTGTAATCTAATGTTTTATTAAATTTTAGAAATTTTGACTTTAAATGTACTATATAGTCATTGCTACTATTTTCTGATAATGTTGTGTATGCCACTCGTACTTACGAAAATCAGCACATTTATACACATATCAATTCAAATTTTTTTAAAAACTTTGGTGTTTACTGCTTAATGATTTGTATTAAGCTTTTCCATTTCTGATTAGTAAATATAGTTTTCACTTAATAACATCTAAAAGGCTGAACTTTACAGAATTTTAAATAATTGTAAAAAATAATTATTCATAAAAACTAATAGTTTTCTTAATTAAGTATTTTGATTATTTTCATATTTTCTTAACAGTTTTTTTTTTTTTATCATGGAATGCATTTCATCAGATTCTTTCATCTGTACAAATGGATATATTGTTGATGATTGCTGACAATTTCTTTTACTAAATCCTTTTTAAATATGGAATGCATTTCATCAGATTCTTTCATCGGTACAAGTGGATATATTGTTGATGATTGCTGACACTTTCTTTCTTTTACTAAATCCTTTTTAAATATGGAATGCATTTCATCAGATTCTTTCATCTGTACAAGTGGATATATTGTTGAGGATTGCTGACACTTTCTTTTACTAAATCCTTTTTAAATATGGAATGCATTTCATCAGATTCTTTCATCTGTACAAGTGGATATATTGTTGATGATTGCTGACACTTTCTTTTACTAAATCCTTTTTAAATATGGAATGCATTTCATCAGATTCTTTCATCTGTACAAGTGGATATATTGTTGATGATTGCCGACACTTTCTTTCTTTTACTAAATCCTTTTTAAATATGGAATGCATTTCACCAGATTCTTTCATTCATACAAATGAATATATTCTTGATGATTTCCAACATTTTTTTTCTTTTACTAAATCCTTTTCTTGATACATCTCTAAATTGTATGGTATTGTAGTGGACCATGTGGGTTTAAGTGTTGTTAAATTAGGAAAACATGCTGTTTATTCCTGCTAGAAGAAGGTCAAAATACAAGAACATGGTAGACTCAAGTTTAGCCCAATCGAAGATGTAAAGAAAACAAACAAGACCGATATATATATGTCAACAAATATACAGTGTAACCCGGATATAAGAGAGTTGCCGGGACCGGAGATGAAGTCTCTTATATCCGGGTTTGGTCTATTTTGTTAAAGTAAGTATGGCTCTAATTTGGGACCAGAGAAAATCTCTCTTATATCCGGGTTACACTGTATGTATTAAACAACAAATTTACAAGTGACAAAGACATCAACATTTGTGTTTTTGTGTGAATGTAAAGAGTTTTTATTTTCATGATGTTTGTAAGTTCGTGTATGTGTGTTTCATGGTGTCTTCCCACAAGTGGTCAAAAATGCAGATCTCTACGAGAGATCACATTTTTAAATGTGTCCACTGAAATGCAAAATGAAAAAGAATATTTATTTCTGCAAAATACAGAAAATGTGGCACAAGGCCTAAAAAGGTAAGTGGAGAAATGACTGTCATCATCTGTCTTAATTTTTTAAACTTAACAATCAAACAATACAATATTCCTACCACCAAAACAACACATTCATACTTACCTTTCTTACTACATGCACTAAAATACCTCATTGTCTCAATGAAAATCCTAAATTTGTACTACAAATCGTTGTCTGTGGGGGGAGGGGGAATAAAAACAACAAGTTAAAAAATCCCCAATGATTATATACAATATGGTTATAAATTATTTACATGCAACTAAACAAATCATGTTAGTAATAAAAAAAAACTACAAATATGGCAGAAATGGACAAAACAAAATCGATGTGGGGCTACAAAAGCATAGAATGCAAAGTGAAAAAGAGAACTAGGCAAGAAGTCATTCCCTAGTACTTATAGTGTAGCGAGAGCGACCCCTAGTGAACAATTACTGAATTAAGGAGGAGCTAACTCCGACAGTATTTTGTTGATTGCATCATTATTTTTCAAAAACATACCTATTTTTAATTGAAATTTTCACTTTTGTAGATGTTCTAAACATTTTCCCTAATAAATAAAACCTTTCCTCTGGCGTGAAGATTAAAAAAAAAAAGGATCTATTCTAAATTTTATCTTTTATTCACAAAAGGACAAAGCGTATATTTATTTTTTAAATTAAATGTATCAGACTTTGGTTAACATAAGATAAAGAGTTAACAGCTGTTCATTAAATATTTAAAAAAAAATTTTTTCCTTTTTTATCAACAATGTTTTATGTTTGTGAAAAGTAAAACGTCTAAAAATGTCGATTGTTTGTTGGTTATGTAAATGTTTGCGAATAACCTCCCGTTTTGTTTGTGGGTATTTTATCAATAGGGGACGTACACCGTTTTACACCGCCTCTTTGAAGCGCATGCGTCATTGTAGCAGCAACCCTGTGGCTAAAACGAGGTAAGCATATGTTGTAAAATTCTCTCTCTATCAATACAAATTATTTTTGTTTATGTCTGACAAGGTTTATAGAAAACTGTTTATGTTTAGTTTCACATTGAAGAAGCCACGAATTTTGTAATGGCGAACTCGACTAGTGAAAGAATTCAGTCGACCTCTCAGCGGTTCCTCAATTTTACAGAATCACCCCCACTGAATTTTCGATACATAAATTTAACAAATGAAAAAGCATTCTTGAAAAAAGAGCATATAGGTATCTTCATGAGATCGCTACAAAAGAGCATAGCATGAATAAAAAAAACGGCCTTAAACTTGCTGAAAAAACAAAGCATTTCTTAACCGCGAGTCCAGTTTTTGAGTGATGTTATTGATATGCGCTTTTTTTAGCGATCTCATGAACATACCTACTTAGGTATACGATTTTTGGAGGTACCTAAATTATGCTACTATTAGGACTTAGTAGCATAGAGACCTTTTGACGATAAAATTTTGTTTTCGTTTTTATCATGCTATGCTCATTTTCTCATGGACATATAGTCTGATGAAAAAGACGTCAAACTCGACGAAAACAAAATTTTATCGCCAAAATGTTTATGTTACTATTAAGAGTAAAGAACAAAGTAATTTTTAATTATTTTTAAAAAAATTTCTGTCTTTATTACAACATTCTAACTTTCTATTGAAAAACTTGTTTCTCGTCATCACCGGAAGTTCCGTAAAAATAAGATTGCGAATTTTTTGTCCATTTTTTTCTTATGGCACACATTAATTTTGAAAATCTTGCAAAAATAGAAATAATTGTCAGATTTTAATGAAACTTCCAGAAACTATTCAGGAATGATGGAAATTGTTATAAATATGTTATTTTTTTTTAAAGTCATTATAAAAATATATTTTTTATATATATATATATATATTACACCCCCATAAATAAATTAATAAAAAACTATAAAAGTTTATGGACGAAGCACGCAGGTCATTATAGTTACAAACACAAGGCTTTGAGGAAAGTAAATCATGTTTTATTTTTTTTTAAATCCGACCTCGTAAACCTAAATTCAGCTCTGAATTGTAACATACAAAACCCAATAAAACAAAGATACTATTTAATTTTAAATGCTTTTAGTTGCTTTTATTTGTTTTTATCAATATGCATAATATTGTCTGAAGGCAAAAAACTTTTTCGATGAAAAATGAATTTTTAAATGAATTAATTGTTATTTAATAAATTATTTTATTATTTTTACATAAAGTTACTAAAAGTTGTTGAATATTCTAAAATTAATTGTACCGTTGAATCCTGTATATAATGCTTTTTTTAGGGGCCTGTATCTGTCCAGATTATAAATAGCACAAGGGTTTCACAGTCGACGAAACACCATTGAGAGTAATCTTACTGTTCTTTACCCTATGTGAGGGAAAAAAAAAGGTTAAATCAAATGTACGGGGGCCCGGAAGAAACATGATACAATAAAAACATCACGTGACTTGATTTGTACGGCAGTGTTATCGGCCTTTACTAACGAGGTAAATAAATTGTTAACGTAAAGATAAATTGTCACTTATGACCTTCTGTACTATAAATTTCCACACGTAATATGTCAGTGCGTGATGAAAAACAGGCACTTGTCATTTGTCACTCAACACCGCAGTTCAGACCGGCTATCTCCCATTTGAAAAAACATGTTTTCATCACAGAAAATAAGGAATCTTTGTTTTAAAATATATTAAATAAACTTTATAATTTCTAATTTTTTAAAAATTATTTAAAAAAACATCATATTGATTTTTTAAATAAATTTTAAACGGCAACATTCACTTTTGTAAACAAAAGTTAATATCGATTTTCTGTCAATTTTTCCAATTCAAAAAAATTGAAGATTTTTAACGAAAATTTTGGACATGCTAGAAATTATTAAAAAATCTAAAAAATATTCAAAAAATACTTTGATCATTCCTCTTGATAATAACATTAACATTTAGACGATAAATTATTTTAATCAAGTTTAAGGCCTTTTTTATGCATGGTATGCTATTTTTTTAGCGATCTCTTGAACATACCTATACCTAAGGTTTAAAAATGTATTTTTCATAAAGAAAAAATTCTTTTCGAAGATTTCCAACCCCTTCAATTGAAAGCTAAAGGATTAAATTTTGTAATTCCAGAAAAAAAAAAATACTGTGAAGTATTTGAAATAGAAATTTGAATGATTTTTAGTAGGTATCTCCATGACATCGCTAAAAAAAAAAGCGCATTTTAGTCACTTATAGCTTATTTTTGGGGTATTTTTTTACATTTTTTAATCGTTCCTAGCACGTCCGAAATTTTTGTTAAAAATACTGTTTTTTTTTTTTTTTTTTTTTTTTGTCAAAAAAAAAAGGACAGATAATCATTTTCAATCATTTGATAAAAAAGATGAATTTTAATAAAATCAGAAATTATAATGTTTATTTAAAATATTTTGAACCAAGCTTAACTTAGCTTCTGCGCCGAAAAAATGTAATTTGGAAATAAAACAAAGCAGGTCATAACCTTTTGCGTTGCTTGGCAGGTGACGAAAGACACATTCATGATGTTTAGATAACTTACAGGAGGATAATTCTTTCTACGGATGGAAGGAAGTGAAATTATTTAAATTTAAGTGAACAAATTATTTACCTCGTTACTTTTAAGGAAAACTTTCAGCGCTCTAATTTTTCATTTTTTTTTTTTTTTTGTACTTAGCTTTCATCTTTACGTTTACGATGCATTATGGAAAATATAAAGAAATTAAAAAATAAGACTGTTAAGAGTGAGGTTAAATTTCATAAGAAAAAGGTATCTAATTAATTTATAGGTACTTTTCTTATGAAATTTTATCAGAAGTGTACATAAAATACTATAATTTTATGTACTTTTATTACATTTTAATGTGTTATTTGTATTTTCATTCATTTTATTATTCATTTTGATATTTCATTTATGGAAAAATGTCATAACTGAGATTAATATAAAAATAAGATCATATAAATTAAAGTTTAGCAGTAGTTAAATTTCATAAGATGATACTGATACTTATAGGTAACCTTCTCAGTTGAAATTGAAAAATCAAATTAACTTCTCCATACGTGTTTCGCAAAAGTAAAGGCCTTAGCAGCGGAGAACAATGCTGAACTCAAATAATGCAACTAAATTGTATTCTGGTTGGTCTTCCGTACTTTATAATTACCGCCCGATTATAAGCACAAAAATTACATTTTTTAATTACTGTGGCTCTTCTGATTGGTCCAAACAATACAATTTTCAAAGCGCTAGACAATGACAATCTCATATGGACACTTTGAAAGGTTTATGTTGCTCTTAACTAATGTTATAATATTTCTAAAAACTTAATGTAAAAATCTATTATCATTAAAGAAATAACAAATAATTGTATTAAAAATTCAATTTTCATTGAAAAAATTTTTTGCTTTCAGAAAATATTGTCCATATTCATAAAAACAAATAAAAGCATTTGAAATTAAATAATATATTTGTTTTATTGAGTTTTGTATGTTACAATTCAGAGCTGATTTTCAGGTACGTTGGCTCCAATTAAAAAAAAAAAAAAAAAAAAAAAAAAACATGATTTGCATTCTTCAAAGCCTTGTGCTTTTAACTATTTTAATCACTAAGGTTGATGGGCTCAAATTTCTAGAGTCTTTCATAAAATTAGTTATGGGGGTGTTAATAAATATAAAAAAAAATATTTCTGCCATGACTTTAATAAAAAAAAAAACATTTATAATAATTTCGATATTCTGTGAATAGTTTCTGAAAGTTTCATTAACATCTGACAATTATTTTTATTTTTGCAAGATTTTCCAAATTAATGTGTGTAATACAAAAAAAAAACGCGCTAAAAATTATCTATGTTATTTACTACCCCTTGTTGCAACAAAGAAAAACAAGGTTTTTAAATCAAAATTTAGAATATTCTAAAAAGATGGAAAAAATTTTAAAAAGTAATTAAAAAAAAATTTGGTCTATCCTCTTCATAAAAACATAAGCATTTAGACGATAAAATTTTGTTATCATAAAGTTTGGCGTCTTTTTCATCAGACTATGCCCTATTTTTTAGTGATTTCGTGGAGGTACCTGCATTATGTTATTACATTTTTAATTTAATAACAGATAATAACTAATTAAATTATTATATTAATAATTAAAATATCTCACTGAGTTATTGTTTAAATTGATAAATAAGATAATTTTATGATCTCAATTTAATTTTTAATTTAATAACTGAGAGTGAGATAAGACCATTACATGTGCAGGGGCTTTCCCCAATGAGGAAACAAGCTTTGAAACACATGACCTTTTAACCATAATGTCACTTATGTGATATCATACTAAAAAATAATATAACATTTTGAAGTATAAAAAAAATTTTTTAATTATGGTAAAAAGTTTTGGGAGCATTATTTGTATTAAGCTTTCAATTTTTGCTGAGTAAATAGTTTTCACTTAAAAAGTTAATAACAATTCTTGTAAAAATTCTTTATTCATTGAAAAAAAAATTTCCTTATTATTTATAAAAACAAATAAAAGCCTATCTAATTTGATAATGAGTTTATTGGAGTTTTTATTTTATGATTTGGAACAGATTTTTAAAAAGTTGGCGGTAGTTGTGAAAAAAAAAATTGATGGTTTAATTTCTCCAAGTGGAAATGACAGTACAAGCAATCAATCTTCATTTGCCTTATTTTTCACTTCAGATTCCTTTTCTCTCATTCCTGTGTTACTATCAATGTTTTCATCAATTTTTCATGTTCATAATTTTCACACTTTAATATTCTTAAATAAAAACATTTTTTTCACATAATATATAATTAAATCAAGTGGAAAATAGTGCATTAATTTTGGAAATTGTTTCATTATTCCTGTGTATTTTTTTTTTTTTTTTTTAACAATTAGTTTGCTAAAAGGTGGTATTAACAAAAGATGTTCTCTTCTCTTTGGCATTGTTGAAAATGATGGTTTTGTTTTCAGTGAGCAGAAATGCCTACAACAGACAATCCCACAGCAGATGGTGTCTGCTCTGAATTTGATCATTGGTGCAGTTCTATTTTGGAACCATGGTATTGCACTCAGTTTGAAAGTTGGAGTTTGACATTTTATACTGTAAATATTTTTAATGTTTTAGCTTTTATTTTTGTACAAAGATTTGTAAAGTATCTCATATTCTCCTAGCCTATGAGGAAAATGCTGCTTTGTTTCTATTGGGCAGAGATGCCTGCAGCAAATAATTTCAAACCAGGTTGTGCTGACTATGGATTGGTCATCTTAAAAATCATCAGATCTTTTTCAAGATCTATATTTGAATTGTTTCTGAACTAACATTGTTCTAAATTTAATTGCATACATTTCATTAGATAATGATGTGATGCTGAAACAATCTTGTTTCAGTGGAAAATGTTTGATTTTCACCTGCAACTATTGCTACATTATTAAAATAATAGTTCCGTTTATCTCCCATAATATAGACTGCATTAATATATTATTCACTACCCTTATTGATATATCATTTATGACTTTTTTTTTCACAGATCTTTTGGCCGTACTAAAACCGCAGTGGTTATTATGGAGAATTTCAATGAAGGAAAAGACAATTCACTTCCCATCAAAGCACAGACAAATTTATCCTACATGGTTCTTGTGAAAGAGATGGTTCTACAATGAACTTTACCTGGCAGGAAATATTTTTAGGCCAGATGGATACACATATTACAAAAACACCATATTCTTGTGAAGTTTGTGGATCTGCATTTTCACAGAAGTCACATTTAGTGACACATACGCATACACACACTGGAAAGAAATCATATTCTTGTGAAGTTTGTGGATCTGTATTTGCAAAGAAGCCAGACTTGGTCAAACATATGCGTACACACACCGGAGAGAAACCATATTCTTGTGAAGTGTGTGGATGTACATTTTCGCAGAAGCCACATGTGGTCAGTCATATGCGTACACACACTGGAGAGAAACCATATTCTTGTGAAGTTTGTGGATTTGCATTTTCACAGAAGTCTTCTTTAGTGACACATATGTGTACACACACCAGTGAGAAACCGCATTCTTGTGAAGTTTGTGGTTCTGCATTTTCACGCAAACCAGACTTGGTCAAACATATGCGTATCCATACAGGAGAGCGACCATACTCTTGTGAAGTTTGTAGATCTGCATTTTCACGCAAGTCAGATATGGTCAATCATATGCGTACACACACTGGCGAAAAACCATATTCTTGTGAAGTTTGTGGATCTGCATTTTCACAGAAGTCTTGTTTAGTGACACATATTCGTACACACACTGGAGAAAAACCATATTCTTGTGAAGTTTGTGGATCTGCATTTTCACATAAGTCACAATTGATCAATCATATGCGTACACACACTGGAGAGAAACCATATACTTGTGAAGTTTGTAGATCTGCTTTTTCACAGAAGTCAAATAAGATCAAGCATATGCGTACACACACTGGAGAGAGACCATATTCTTGTGAAGTTTGTGGATCTTCATTTTCACAGAAGACAGACTTGGTCAACCATATGCGTACACACACAGGTGAGAAACCATTTTCTTGTGAAATTTGTGGATCTGCATTTTCACGGAAAACAGATTTGGTCAATCATATGCGTACACACACTGGAGAGAAACCATATTCCTGTGCAGTTTGTACATCTGTATTTTCACGGAAGCCAGACTTGGTCAAACATATGCGTACACACACTGGAGAGAAACCATATTTTTGTGAAGTTTGTGGATGTACATTTTCTCAGAAGCCACATTTGGTCAGTCATATGCGTACACACACTGGAGAGAGACCATATTTTTGTGAAGCTTGTGGACTTGCATTTACACAGAAGTCTTGTTTAGTGACACATATGCGTACACACACTGGAGCGAAACCATATTCTTGTGAAGCTTATGTATGAACTCACTAAAGAAGGAGCATAGCATTATCTAAAAGACACCAAACTGGACAAAAACAAAATTTTATCATGTAAATGTTTGTTATTAAGAGGAAAGAACAAAGTATTTTTTTAATTATTTTAAAAAATTTTCCTTCTTTTTAGAATATGCTAAATTATGATTAAAAAAAAACCTTGTTTCTTTTTGTGCCACTGGAAATACTAAAATGCAAAATTTCAGCGCATTCTTTTTCTATATGACAGACATTAATTTGGAAAATCTTGTGAAAATAATTGTCAGATTTTAATGAAACTTTCCGAAACTATTTACAAATGATGGAACTTTTAAATATGTTTTCCTTTTTTAAAATCATGGCAATTATTTTTTATATTTATTACCCCTCCCCCCACCCCAATAACTAATTTTACGAAGACTATCATTTCGATTTTGGACAAATTAATGATTATATTAGTTAAAAGCACAAGGCTTTCAGGAAACCAAATCATGTTTATTTTAGTTGGAACAACTCCACTTGAAAATCATCTCTGAATTGTATCATACAAAACTCAATAAAACAAAGATATTTAATTTCAAATGCTTTTAATTGCTTTGATTTGTTTTAATGAATATTGATAATATTGTCTGAAAGGAAAAAAGTTTTTGATGAAAAATGAATTTTTAAAATTATTTGTATTTCTTAAAATATTTTATTATTTTTACATTAAATGTTATTAATTCTAAAATTAATAAAAAGTTTGTACAATTTAGCCAATTTGTTATTAAGTAGATCTATAATTTCAGATTATAATTTCTAAAGTTTCTTATGAACACCAATATATAAAAAAATATAAGTTGTGTCCATAAAAACAATTGTAATTCTAATCTATGGAATACTAGAAGTATCATGAATGCAATAAAATTATTACAAATATTGCCACTTTCTTTTTTTCACCCTTTGCTCTTGTAAGTGGTGGTATTTACAAACTGATGAGAGCTTGTTCTAGTGCTGACTGGTTGACATTTGACCCAGATATGTCAAAGTCAATTTGGTTTAAATTTCCTTATTGCTGCTTTTTTTTTTTTTTTTTTAGCAGATCTGAATTTAAGTTGGGTGGTGGGCTATAGCAGCCCTCAAAAAGCTGTGAAGCACTTGTATTTTAATTTTTTTTATAGTATTTATAATTTCTACAGATAGTATCAACAAACTTACGCTAAAAAACAAAATAAAAAAATTTGGAATGCTGAAAGATATTTTTTTTTACTTTAATAATTATGAGGTACAACATAAGCTGGTTCACTTAAAAGTGTTAATTCTGTCTTCTGTATGATAACTTGAATCTCATATTAGCTGTCAATACGTGATGAATGTCATCATTCACCACTTGTCAATCGTCAATGATGTTAAGATTGGCTCCCTTTTATTTTAAACAACATTTTTATGCACAGAAAGTATGTAAAAGTTTCTTTCAAAATATATTAAATAAACTTTGAATTTTCTAATTTTCTTCAAATAAATTTTGAAACATGTATGATTGATTATTGCCGAGTTTTAAACAAGGAATTCAATAGTTTACAAAGTTTTTAAAAATGACATGAGTTTTTTTTTTTGTAATTTTGTTGACAAAAAAAAGAAAGATTTTTAACTAAAATTTCAGACATGCTAAGGAGGAGTAAAAAAATTCAAAAAATAATCCAAAAATACTTTGGTATTTCTTAATAATGAATAATACATTTAAGATGAAAAGAGTTTTTTCATCAAGTTTCAGGTTTTTGTCATGTTATCGATTTTCATGAAGATACCTAAGCTTATGGGTCCTGTATTTTCACAGAAGCCAGACTATATACACATACACACACTGGAGAGAAACCATATTCTTGTGAAGTTCATGTATATACATTTTCGCAGAAGTGAGAATTGAAGAGACGTGTACACACATTGGAGAGAAACCCTGTTTTTGTGACATTTGTGGATTTGTATTTTCAGTTAGGAGCATACATATTTTTCAAATAAAGAATGTTACTTTTCAAAATAAGTGATTTTTTTTGTTTGACTATCTTCTGGGCAATAAAAATATATTCTCCACATAACCTATTATTTGTTTCACTTTGATCTTTACTGCAAGTTGTCAATTTCAGTCAAACTGTTTCTAACCAATGGCCATTCTTTGTCCTTAAGATAAATCCTTTTGTTTTACACACATTACAAGAAATTGACATTCAGAGTAATCTGGACCTACATCTGCCTTCTATTTGACTGAGTTTGAGTAGTCAACTGTGAAAGAGTTGCAGTCCACTTCATCTTCTCACAAAAGGAAGCAAACTTTTCTGAGAGCAGTGGCCCACAAAATAAAAATGGCTACACTTTTCAGACAGTAACTTCATGTACTGTAACATTTTTACTAAATATAAGAAAACGGGCACATCTCAGCTTAAACAAATGCACCAACTTTTGGGTGCCCACCATTATGTCCTGTCTGAAAATTCTTGTTCTGCTAAACAGCTTCAAACAAAGTAATTTGAAGTTGAACAGTCAGCAAGACAAATTAGTGCCAGTCATGTTAATAACCACACTGTGGATGAACCAGGAGAGTTTGAATCTTTACACTGCTTGCGGACAGAGATTGGAGAGCCTGATCTCTTACCTCTTGAAATGTATGTCTTTTGTTTTTTCTATACAATCAAAACAGAATAGTCTACTATCTATGATGTATTGGCAGGGGGATGTTAAAAATATCTATATTCCCTTTTTTTTTTTTCATCAAATCTTCATATTTTTCTTAATAATTTTAAAATAATTGAGCAGATTATTTATTTTATGGTACCTGGATTTGTGGTGATTATCTTCGGTTCAATAGACCAATACGATATATCTGAATAATGGTGACTTCATTGTGGTCATCATACTTCTAGGCCATTTGAGTAAGGTCAAAGAGTAGTATCTGTTCTTAGCTTCATCTGATTCTCTTTCTTCACTTGTCTTTCCTTCTTTCTTTCATTTTCTAGGCCTTTTCACTAAGATCAAAGTGTAATATCTGTTCTTATCAGCAATCAAATTCTCTCCCTTCACTTCTATCTTTCCTTCTTTCTTTAACCTTCTAGGCCTTTTCATTAAGATCAAAGTGTAGTATCTGTTCTTATCAGCTTAATCTGATTCTCTCTCTCTCCACTTCAATCTTTCTTTCTTTCACCTTCTAGGCCTTTTCATTAAGATCAAAGTGTAGTATCTGTTCTTATCAGCTTAATCTGATTCTCTTTCTCCACTTCTATCTTTCCTTCTTTCTTTCATCTTCTAGGCCGTTTCACTAAGATCAAAGTGTAGTATCTGCTTGCTTTCTACATTTATCTCCTGTCATTCTTACCTCCACATATTTGTGGTACTTAACATTAAAAACAAACATTTATTTCACCAGATTATTGTCTCAAAGTTGGAGCCTTGAAGCTTCATGCTGGACAGCATTCAGCCTCATTTCTCATTCTGACTGCTTCTAAACCCATTTTAAAGTCTCAAGTGAGATTACTTAAATATTTTGATGGAAAGTTCACCTGATCTAATTTGCTTTTTATAAGAAATATAACACATCCAATTTAATTATAGAATTGTTCCCCCTGCTACTGTATTCTTTTGAGGGTGCAAAAACTTGAACATATACTGTTTTAAGATTTTTATAACTTTGTATTGTGCATATAGATTTTAATTTTTGTATACTAGTAAATCACATATGTTACAATGTGTGAAAACGACGTTATTTTTGCACCACCCTAATAATTAACACCTTTATCCACTGTGCCATGTGTCCTTGTGGACATATGTGTATGAATTTCTGGAACTCTTCTGCAACCATTTTTTACCAGTGCTCAAATTGCAAGAATTTGTAATGAAGATTTGTGTTAAACTCAAAATGTTATTTATATTTGAATTAATAATGTAAAATTTGTCATAGCTATTTGCTGATTTCCTGGTATATGATGAAGCAGATTTCATAGCCTCTACACACAGCAATGAAAGACCCCCCCCATTGGTTTTGCCGACAATGTGTTCATATCTCATTCTGTTCTGATCTTCTGCAGTCTGTACATATCTATTACAGTTTTTCATATTTATCAATAAAATGCATTTAAGCAGCAGTACTTCCTTAATACAAATTTGATTAAAGGCCATCAAAAATTGAACATTAAAATCCTTAATTTCTGTCTATGATGTTTATCCCTCAAGCCAATATGTTGTTCAAAAATGAAATTAATAATTTTCCAACTAAAATAAATTTAGATTTTTATTTTTCAAGAATAATTCAATTTTTGGTTAAATTCTTTTACATGTCATATATTTTATTTTAACTGTCCCTCGCTAATTCATTTTACACGTTATTTCCCCTCCTATCGATATAAGTATATATACACTTGTTTGTTATTTTAGCGTGTTTCCCCCTTTTTTGCTCTTTATTTTCATTACTGTTCTTTTCGTTAATGATCCAACGATTGTCTCCTGATGAAATGTTGTTTGAAAGGGCCTTAGAGACTAATAAAATTAAAATCAATAAATTCCTTGTTTTTAAAACTGTATATATATACCCGATGCAATGAGAACGAAAGTAATATATAAATTCTAACATTCACAGCATTAATCCAAAAGAGGTCTGGATACTGATAGTAGAACGATAATTATTTATTTATTATAATTTTATTATATAGACAAAACCATTTTACTCACTACAAAGATGCAACTTTGTTTCAGTGTATTTCAACTGCACTTCGACAGGTGAGAATCAAAAATGATTATGAACAATCCTGCTTGTAGGCAGGTCGTATGTGAAACATCACTTCTTTTTTCCATTTGTTCAAGAAGAAAAGTATACATAAAGCAAAAAGGTGACGAAGTGAAAATATATTGCTTGTTGATAGTAGTTTGGTGAAGAGTGGATTGGGTGTTGGATGTTGACTGGTCTGTGGAGACTTTTTGCTTGCCGATAAACACCAGTCAAAGGTTTAGGCACGTAATCTCACAAGCGCCCTAAGAGTGAGGGGGTAGAGGAGGAAATGGTTTTGTTTATATGATAAATAAGTAATATATATATATATATATATATATATATATATATATATATATATATATATTGTTTGTTTAAGCAGCAATCCTTCTTTCATACAAGTTTCATTAAATATGACAGACAAGGTGCCTTCATTAACTTTTTTTATATAATTTCTCATGTAATCTGATAATCTTTTCTTTTCAGTAGATAAATTCTACAAAAACTGTCCAAATGTTTTTTCAAGTGCTTTTAGCTATATATTTAGTCAGTTTCAAGGTTGAAATGCATTAACTGTTAACTAGAAATGGATTATTGTATGTATTTATATAAATTTTTTATTTTCAAAACATGGTCAACAAATTGTGTTCATGTTCATAATTAATATTACTTAGTGTTGTTTTTTTTTTTTTATTAATAAGCCTTTAAGGCTAACATTATTTTTATCCTTTTTGTACATGTAAACAACGCTATTCTATTTTTATTATCAACAAGTATGTTACGAATAGGGTCCAGTAGGTCTACATGAGTATTTAAATGAGACCTAATTGAGCTGTGGTCAGACAGATGTGGATGACTTTTTCACTGCAGAAACTGAATAGTTGGAAGAAAATATGATAAAGAAAATCAAGCAATTCTTTGTGGTCAGGTCAGAGGAAACTTCAAGTTTCAAATGTATTGGTCTTGAGATTTGTCAACAAAAGGAGTATAATAATTCATCAAACCGATCACTATGTTCTCCTACAAAGACTGGCTATAATACAAATTTGAATGTGGCTTTGTGGTGGACATATCATTTTATGGATATCAATACAGTATTTTTGCAATGAAAGCAATTTGAAAAGACAGTCTTCCAAAAATCTCCTCCAGAACTGAAGTTAAATAAATACATATATGGACAGAATGTTCCTTCTTAAGAATGGTATTTAATAGTTTGTGAAGAGCTAAAGAAATTTGGGAAACGGTTCATCTCATCAGAAAGAGTTTATGATAATTAGTCTAAATAAGTTTGTCAAATCAATCCCTATGTTACCTACAAAGACTGACTATAATTCAAACTTGGTTTTGTCAAATGACAAACTCAAATTATGTAGAAGCTCAATAGGAAAGCTAAATTGACTAGCCACACAGAAGCAGCCCGATTTAAGTTATGAGTGATGAAACATCATTTTTAAAAGATAGAAAGGTTACAAATAAAAGGTAAATGAATCAGAAATGTTTAAAAAAATCTCCTCCAGACTGTTAATATGTAACTTAGGCATTCTTTCTAGAATGAAACTGGTTAACATATGATGATGAAGGATTGGTTGGAATTAACAATGGAGGATCTAAAGCAGGATACATTGTCATTCTTGTGGGTTACAATGATATTAATGTTCCTATTACTTGGCAATCTCTATGAGTCAAGAGAGTTATAAAAAGTATGCACATTTTATAATAAATAACTTCTATGCAGTGGAGACAAGCTTGAAAATTTTCCAGTAATATGTAAAACTGACAATGTAGGCCTATATGAATCTGCTCACTGATCTACTCAAATATTAGATAAAAGGCTGAGAACTGAAACTGCAATTACTCTTGAAATGCTTAAACAGAAGGTAATACATAAACTTGAATGGATTTCTGGCTCAAGACAAATTGCATATTGCCTGACTAAGAGAGCTGTCTCCTCTAACAAGATTCTGGATCATGTCTGTCAGCCTAGAATATCTCTTCATTAAAAATATTAAAAAAATTGTACACTAAAACGTGTGTAATAACTATGGTCTACATGAAAAATCAGAGAGCTGATTCCTACCTAGGATTGAACTCACCATCTTTGGCTAAAAAATTAGACTCTTTCTCCTTGTCTTAATGGATTTAATGATTAGGCAGTATTTACGTTTTTTTTAAATTTCTCCTCAAGGAATATTTTTCAGTTGTAGGGCAAGCTTATCTTGTTAAAACAGTTACGACTGAATAGTGGCTTCAATCCTCAATGGGTGCCCCATACATTTGGCCTTGTGCCACATCTAAGTTACACTTACAAAATCAAAGCACCTAGATGGGGTGTTAGGGTTAGCTTGTCTCACTAGAACCATTACAACTGATTAGTGAGTTCAATCCTAACTGGTTGCCCCATGCTTTCAGCCTTGTGCCCCTTGAGAGAGGAGTTCTTTTTTTGGGGGGGGGATGACAGAGCCAAAACGGGAGAAGTGGGGAGGCTACTTAACCTAACTTTTTTGATGACCATCATCCTTTCTGGTTGCTAAAGCAGATTAGGCCTTGGCTTGATCCATATCTTGTTCCATGCAGCATATCTTGCTGAGCAGTTTGTCCTTTGAGATATATATATATATATATATAATATATATATATATATATATATATATATATATATATGAAGACAAATGGAAAACCTATCTTGGATGATGCCGTTTGTCCTTTGAGGGACTTTATCAAGGCAAATGCAAGGTTCTTATTTTGTAACAACTATTTATATACAAAGGGAAGGTCAAACTACAAGAACATGGTAGACTCAAGTTGAGCCTATAGGATACAAATCCTATATCATTCCAACAAATGACTAAAAAACACATAGTAGATTTGCACACCCGCAAAATCGGATCAAAACGACTAAAAACAGATTTCACAATAAGGTGTGAAATTAATTTTCTGACCAATGAAAGGAGGCGATTTGCTAAACCAAAAAAAAAAAAAGATAACGAGCCAGTGTGAAAAAAAAAGTCAACAATAAATAAAGAGTTTCAAGTCAGTCGCCAGTCAGAAGGGCGCAGAGATCATAAGACTAACAGTAAATTTCATCACTGACTCAACCCGACACTAAGAGCCGAAAGTGGATTAGGAAACAACAACAACAAATTTACAACTGACTCCAAAACAATTCATAAGTACATTTTCCTTTTATATTTTATTCCTCATTCACACTCTCTTTTCCAACTTAAATTGATCGCCCCTTTTTCCTTTAGTTTACACATATACAAAAACAAAAGAAATAGACATTACTCTGCTACTCGGTTAAAAGACAGCGAACACAGACATTTTTATCAAAATCACAAATTTGTCTTAAACTAACTAAAGCATTTAATCTTTTTTACCCTATTCACAAGAAAATAAATATACAATGTTCTATTTTCTACAAACGTTCCTTATCGTGTTGTTTCTTCTTGAAATTTGCGTTGTAATTTTGTGGGCAGGGTATCCCGTATTAAATTCTCCTTTAATCCGGGTACGCTGAACCCCACAAGCCCAATCGAAGATGTAAGGAAAACAAACAGGACCGATATATATATGTCAACAAATATATGTATTAAACAACAAATTTACAAGTGACAAAGACATTAACATTTTGTGTTTGTGTGTGAACGTATAGAGTTTATATTTTGGTGAATGTTTGTACGTATGTGTACGTGTATTTCATTGTGTTTTCCCACAAGTGGGCGAAAACGCGGATCTTTATGAGAGATCACATTTTTAAATATGTTCGTGAAAAGGGCTATTTATTTCTGTGCTAGAGCAGAAAATATGGCACAAGGCCCAAGTGAGGAATGGGAAAAAAGGTAGGTCTTCTGTCTTAACTTCTAAACTTAGCTAGCCACAAACGCTGACCCAATCATACTAACAATATTTCTTGCACCAAAAGAACACATTCTTACTTACCTTTCTCACCACACCCATCATAATACCTCAATGACTCCATGAAAATACTAACAAGACCCCATATGTACAATTTGTGGTCTGTGCATGGAGGGGAATAAAAGAACAATTTAAAACTTTAAAAAGTAACCCCAATGAGTATTTACAGTATGAAACAAATAACTATTTACAAGAAACTAAACAAAATCGTGTTAGTAATAAAAACCCCACAATCACTAAATATGGCAGAAACATCAGTTAACTAGACGAAATTAATGCGGGACTATAAAAATTAAAAACATTCATTCATCCCAAACACTCGCACAGACATGCACTCATTCAGACACAACAACGGATACGAAAAATCACACACGAAAAACGCCCTGCATCCACCAGAGAACTGACGTCACTGGCCACCTAACGAGGGAGGGGATGGTGAATTAAACTTAAAGAAAGATAGGGACAGAAATAAAAGGGGCCGATGAACATACATACCCTAGCTAAGTTTACTGAAAAAGGAAACTAAAGACTCAAAAAGCTAAACTTAAATTTTGCGCTGGGTTGACCGTGTTCAACTCAGCTAAAGCAATATCCTGATGCCTAACCGGCATCAAAGTGCAACTCCAAGTCAGCCCCTTTCACACGACACAAACGCACAAGATTTACCCATCTTTTGCCGAATTCAGATGAAGAGAGTCGCCGACTTTCCGACCTAATCTTGACTTTAAGGTGATGCTTAAAGTACAAGATCAGTTGGGAAGAGGTGAACTTCTTGCCTCCGTAGAATCCCTTCTGACGTGTCGTCCAAATAACGACTCTCATAACCCCTAGTAAGCATACGAACATATAATGTTCAGCCCTCGTCAACGGCGGAGCCACGTTGCTACAAACAGAAGCGGCCTCAAGGACAAGGAACTTTCCAGACAGCATGCGAACCATGAGGCCTTCAACATATTTGCACAGCGGTGCTACCACCGAGCATTGAAAAAAGGCGTGACCAATGGTTTCGACCTCCCCACTACAGCGGCGGCAGTTTGGATATTTCTCCAAGCCCGCTAAGCAAAGTCTTTTGGCGACCCAGAGGGCCCCACGCATCACCAGCCAGATGAGTGATTCCTCATTGTCATTGAGACATTTTAATATCGAGCGAGCCTCCCGCTTCATCACGAACGCCCCCCCCCCCACCAACTAACACCTGATATAATTCCTTACGAGACAACGCCTGGGCGTTGGAGAGGCCATCCAACGCCCATAAGAGTCGTTTCAGAGCACGACGACATTCACGGTAGAAGGAGCACTTGGCTTTGGGTAAACGGTGAGCCTCCTCCTCGGCTGAGTGCACACTTCTCAAGGATGGGAAGTTCTTACGGGCGTCTTCCTTCCAGAAGGCGCCCACCTCATCCGGTTCGCGACATATTCGATCCAGGAACCTGATGCGAAGCATATATTGACGAATTTCAATGCTAGGCATACCTAGACCGCCTTCAGATGGATGAAGGCAACAGATCTCCCGAGAGACTCTGGCAGCCTTGCCCCCCCCCCACAAGAAAGAAAACAAGAGCTTCACTAACGCCAGTAAAGTGTCATACGGAAGTGGAAGCACAGAGAGTCGGTAAAGGAGAATCGGGTAGATGTGTGAACCACATACTTCCGCCCTTCCCTTTAAGGAAAGATTCCTCCGAGAGCACAAATTAATTGCGATCTCGGCCTTCCCTTGCACCTCCGACCAATTCATATCCAACAGGAGATCAGGACCGAACCAGACGCCGAGAAACTTGACCGGCCCATCCGTCCGGGAAGAGAAACTCCCTTCCACGCATCCAACCGCAAAGCCCACAGACGTATCGCGGTTGATCTTGGCCCATGTCACCATCTCATAATCACTGATTTCTTTGCTGACTTCGTCAATCTCGACCCTGCTCGACACAAGAACCGAAACGTCATCAGCATTGGCGGAATACCTGGGCGCGTTGGTAGCGCCAGGTAGGGAAATTCCGCGTAGGTCCGAATTTGTCTTTAACTTGCGATGGAAAGTTTCCAACGCAAGAACGTACAGCAAAGACGAAAGTGGTCAACCTTGACGAATGGAGCGAAACAATACGAAAGGCTCTGATCGTATTCCATTCACCTCCACCAGCGCACCAGGGATCGCATACAGAAGTCGGGTCCAGGTGCGAAAGTACGGCCCGAAACCGGCCGCCGAAAGAACAGCCTCCAGAAACCGATGGTCAACCCTATCGAAGGCCTTTTGGACTGATCTAAATTGATCAGCGCGGTTTTACTGTCGACTTGCTTGATGATCAAGCGTACCATATGAAGGTTGTCCTGGATAGTCCTGCCCTTCACAGCACAAGTCTATTCGGAGGCAAACAGACTAGATAGGACAGCCTGCAAGCGGTTCGCTAAGACCTTAGCCAAAATCTTTAACTCTGTGTTTAACATAGTTAAAGGGTGAAACTTACCTAACCCATCCCCACCGTTTTTATCCTTATGTAACAACTTGATTACGCCCCTGGTGAAGCGTTGGGGTATAGACCCCTGATTCATCCAGTTGCCGAAAATCAGTGCCAGCAAGGGAACAAAAACGGGCGACTGCCTCAAGTACACTTCGTACGGAATCCCGGAGATTTCTCCAAGACAAACTGTTTCAGCGCATTCCAGATTTCAGACTCTGTTATGGGACCCTCGCACCTAGCCGCTTCAGCTGCCTCAAGTCAGCTAAATAGGCGTCGAACTGAGCAGGGCTCAGACCGAGCTCCCTGGTGAAAAGTTACTGAAAATACTCACGAAAAGCCTCACATAAGCCCTCGTTTGTAGTCACGGTCCGCTTATCCGGCAATGTGACGCATGCGATATGCCGCCGAGATGCAGTCCGAACCTCCTCTGCACACAATTCAGCGGCCATATTCGTTGCCTCAGGAGACATTCTTTTTAACCTAGCCCTAACTACCAGAGCTTTATCCTTCTTGATAAGCAAGGAGGCCAACTCTGCCTTTGCTAAGACTACGTCTCCACTATCACGGGATTTAATCGCCCGATCAACTTTTTGCTCACAAGCGGTTTGCGCGACTATAATCAGCAGCAAACGTTCTAATTTGGGATTTGAGTTTATCCCACCAGGCATTTCCCACCACAGACCCCGTCAGGTCCCTAGTAGCAGCTGGTCCCGGAAATCTTGCTCCCCAAATAATGAGCAGTTCCATTTCCAGTAACCAGCCATCTTAACCTTAGGCTTATCTATGTTTATCCGGACCCGGACTAGCCTATGAACCGAATAAACTATATAATGGAAACTTGGACTCTCTAAGAGCCCTACATCGACTCTCTATATGCAAAGTGAAAATGAGAACGAGGCAAGAAGTCGCCCAGTATTTATAGTGTAGGGAGAGCGACCCCTTGTGAACAATTAGGGAATTAATGAGGAGCTAACTCCGACAGTATTTTGTTGATTGCATCATTATTAAAAAACAAAAAAACAAACAAAAAACATATTTTTAATTGAAATTTTCACTTTTGTAGATATACGCGATCTGGGATTACAAAGGAAATGTTTGTCGCAGATTATTTCCACGTCACAGAGAATAAATCACTAAGTTCAGACTCGAACATCGGGGGCAGAAAGAAATGCCGAAAAGTAAAACTCAATTCGCAGGCACTATCTCACGAATCACAATGCACGCAACCAGTCAGAAAAATAACTCATTCTTCAACAAACGCGGTAGCCAAAATACCCGAATTTTTTCCCCGATTCGAGAACACCAACTGCTTTTATCGGCCGAACAATTTTCCATTCGTCGACAGCTGGGAGAGGATGTTTTTTGCATATCAAAATACTTGTATAGCGACTCCTGCGACGGACTTGTTTTTTAATTCAAATATTCCATCTTCAGCATGTCATGCGGAATATGTGCCATTTGGTAAGTAATTTTCTTTTTCGCCACATTTTCCGTCGTAGAAGCTGTCGCTTGGTTTGACGAGGTAAGTAGCCGTTTTCTTTGCTAGTAGATGCTCTACACATTTTCCCTTTAGAAAATAAAACCTTTCCTCTTGCGTGAAGATTAAAATAAAAAAGCTGATCTAAATTTTACCTTCATTCACAAAAGGACAAAAGTTAAAACCTGAATAGATTTTTGTATCAGACTTAAGTTGAAGAGTTAACAGCTGTTCATTAGATATCAAATTTTAAACAATTTTTCTCCTTTCTTCATCAATAATGTTTTATGTTTGTGAAAATTAAAACGTCTAAAAATGTCGATATAATTTGATTGTTTGGTCCCTATGTACATGTTTGCCGCTTTGCGAATAACCTCCTGTTTTGTTTGTGGGTATTTTATTTATCAATAGGGGACGTACTCAGTTTTACACCGCCTCTTTAAAGCGCATGCGTCATTGTAGCAGCAACCCTGTGGCTAAAACTAGGTAAGCATATGTTGTAAAATTCTCTCTCTATCAATACAAATTATTTTTGTTTATGTCTGACAAGGTAAAACTGTTTATGTTTAGTTTCACATTGAAGAAGCCACGAATTTTGTAATGGCGAACTCGACTAGTGAAAGAAACACAAAAGAATTCAGTCGACCTCTCAGCAGTTCCTCCATTTTTACAGAGTCACCCCCACTGAATTTTCGATACATAAATTTTATCAAATGAAAAAAGAGCATATAGGTATCTTCATGAGATCGCTACAAAAGAGCATAGCATGAATAAAAAAACGGCCTTAAACTTGCTGAAAAAACAAAGCATTTCTTAACCGCGAGTCCAGTTTTTGAGTAATGTTATTGATGGGCTGATAGATATGTCCATGAGAAAATGAGCATAGCATGATAAAAACGGCCATCAAAATTGACAAAAACAAAATTTTATCGTCAAAAAAGGTTTATACTACTAAGTCTTAATAGTAGCATAATTTAGGTACCTCCAAAAATCGTATATCTAAGGTTTCAAAATGTATTTTTCATAAACGAAAAATCCTTTTCGGAGTTTTCCAACCGCTTCAATTGAAAGCTAAAGCATTAAATTTTCTAATTTTTTTTTTTTTTTTTTTTTTTTTTTTTTTTTTTTTAGAGAAAAATGTAAACAAAATTATTTTTCAGGTTTAAAAATCCCTCTCAAATAAGATATACATTTCTGAAACGTTACTCTCGTAAAATTACCAAATTTAAAGTTAAATTAATCTGTTCTGAAACAAAAATCACTTACAGCATAAAATTTTCTAGACAAACATTTCTTGACCTCGGGGTCTTGTTATTTTCACGTCTCCATCGATAATTTGATTGCTGAATGTGTTGACAGGTTTAGTACGGTGCACCAAAAGTGACATAACGGTTTTTTTTTTGTTTTTTTTTTTTGTTTCTTATAATAATTTAAAATACTATAAAAATTTCTTATATTGAGTTACCTCTATCTCTTTCATTATTTAATAGCTAAGATAATGATATAGGTATGTTCATGAGATCGATAAAAAAATAGCATACCATGAATAAAAAAGGCCTTAAACTTGATTAAAATAATTTTTTATCGTCTAAATGTTAATGTTATTATTAAGAGGAATGATCAAAGTATTTTTTGAATATTTTTTTAGATTTTTTAATAATTTCTAGCACGTCCAAAATTTTCGTTAAAAATCTTCAATTTTATTGAATTGGAAAAATTGACAGAAAATCGATAAGCTCCCGTTTTTTTTAACTTTTGTTTACAAAAGTGAATGTTGCCGTTTAAAATTTATTTAAAAAATCAATTATGATTTTTTTTTTTAAATAATTTAAAAAAAATTAGAAATTATAAAGTTTATTTAATATATTTTGAAACAAAGATTGCTTATTTTCTGTGATGAAAACATGTTTTTTCAAATGGGAGAAAGCCGGTCTGAACTGCGGTATTGATTGACAAATGACATGTGCCCGTTTTTCATCACGCACTGACATATTACGTGCGGAAATTTATAGTACGGAAGGTCATAAATGACTATTTATCTTTACGTTAACAATTTATTTACCTCGTTAGTTTTAAGTAGGCATAGCATGAAAAAACGGCCTTAAACTTGACGAAAGCAGAATTTTATTACCAAAATGTTTGTTACTATTAAGGGGAAAGAACAAAGTAATTATTTTTTAAACTTTTTCTGTCTTTATTAGAACGTTTTACTTTTAACTTTTGATTGAAAAATCTTGTTTCTCATCATCACCGGAACTCTAGTAAATGACATGGCAAATTTTTTATTCATTTTTTTCTTATGACACACATTAATTTTGAAAATCTTGCAAAAATAGAAATAATTGTCAGATTTTAATGAAAGTTTCAGGAATGATGGAAATTATTATAATTTTTTTAAAGTAATTTTATATAAATGTAAAGGCCGTTAACAGTGCCGTACAAATCAAGTCACGTGATGTTTTTATTGTATCATGTTTCTTCCGGGCCTCCGTACATTTAACTTTTTTTTTTTCCCCCACATAGGGTAAAGAACAGTCAGATTTATTCTCACTGCTGGTTCGTTGACTGTATAAACCTTGTGCTATTTATAATCTGTACAGATACAGGTACCTAAAAAAAAACATTATATAAAGGATTCACCAGTACCGCTAATTTTAGAATATTTAACAACTTTTAGTAACTTTATGTAAAAATAATAAAATAATTTATGAAATAACAATTTAATTCATTTAAAAATTCATTTTTCATCGAAAAAGTTTTTTGCCTTCAGACAATATTATGCATATTGATAAAAACAAATAAAAGTAACTAAAAGCATTTAAAATTAAAAAGTATCTTTGTTTTATTGGGTTTTGTATGTTACAATTCAGAGCTGATTTTAGGTTTACGAGGTCGGATTTTTTAAAAAATAAAACATGATTTACTTTCCCTAAAGCCTTGTGTTTTTAATTAATATAATGACTTTCGTGCTTCGAGCATAAATTTTTAGAGTTTTCATTAATTTATTTATGGGGGTGTAATATATATATTTAAAAATATATTTTTATAATGACTTTAAAAAAAAATAACATATTTATAATAATTTCCATCGTTCCTGAATAGTTTCTGAAAGTTTCATTAAAATCTGACTATTATTTCTATTTTTGCAAGATTTTCAAAATTAATGTGTGTCATAAGAAAAAAAATGAACAAAAAAATTTGCTATGTTATTTTTACGGAACTTCTGGTGATGATGAAAAACAAGGTTTTTCAATCGAAAGTTAGAATGTTGTAATAAAGACAGAAATCTTTTTAAAAATAATTAAAAATTACTTTGTTCTTTACTCTTAATAGTAACATAAACATTTTGGCAATAAAATTTTGTTTTTTGCCAAGTTTGACGTCTTTTTCATCAGACTATGCGCTTTTTTTTAGCGATTTCATGGAGATACCTATATTAATATTACATTAAGTTATTACATTTTTAATTTAATAACTAAAATAATAACTAATAAAATTATTATTATATTAATAATTAAAATATCTGTTATTAATTGTTTTAATTAATAAATGAGATAATTTTATTATCTCAATTTAATTTTTAATTTAATAACTGAGAGTGACATAAGCTGAAGACCTTTATATGTCAACGGGCTTTCCCTAAGGAGACAAGCTTTGAAACACGTGACCTTTTAACCATAATGTCACTTATTAGATATCATACTAAAAAAAATAACATTTTGGCACACAAAAAAAAATTAAAATTTTTTTAATTATGGTAAAGTTCTGGCAGCATTATTTGTATTAAGCTTTTAATTTTCGCTTCGTAAATATAGTCTTCACTTAAAAACTTAATAACCTGCGCCTCATTCTGCTTGGAAGAATTTTAAAATTAAAGAAAAATGGTAAGACTAAAAGAAAAATGCAAACAATTCTTGTAAAAATTGTTTATTCATCAAAAATTTTTTCTTCAGATAATAATGTCCTTAATGTATATTATTTATTAAAGCAAATAAAAGCCGATCTAATTTAACAATTAGATAGTTTATTGCAGTTTTTATCTTATGATTTAGAGCAGAGTTTTAAAAAGTTGGCAGTAGTTGTAAAGAAAAAAAATTGATGATTTAATTTCTCCAAGGAGTCTGTCTGAAATTCTAGAAAATTTCATAAAATTATATTTAGGGGGATGTAAAAAAAAAAAAAAAAAAAAATATTTTTCCCAAGATTTTCTAAAAGTAAAAATTTAAAAAATAAATTGATTCATTTTTGAATAAGTTCTGAAAGTTTCATTAAAATCAGACAATTATTTGATTTTTGCAAGAATTTCCAAATTAATGGGTTTCCCCCTGAAACTGCTACACTATGGCGATGACCACAAGTATTACAAAGTTAAGGAAAAAAAAAGAAGATTTTTTACCCAAATTGAGAATGTGTTAGAAAGAAGGAAAAAATTTGAAAAAGATATTTAAAAAATACTTTCTTTCCTCTTAGTAATAACATAAACATTTTAATGATGAAACTTTGTTTTTCTTAAGTTTCATTGAGTCTTCAGTTGCGCACTAATTGAACCAAGTATGAACCGTAAAAAGGTGCTTAACAATGTAGTCAACAGCGCATAAATGAGTCTGAACATTTATTATCGATAACTTCTAAACAGTAGGTTTTTATCAAAATTTCTTTATTTTCGAATTAAAAATGTACATTTCTAAAGTGTCTGTTATAGGCAGAAAGACCAAAGTATTTTTAAATTACCACAAGTATTAGAAAGTCAAAAAAAAGAGATTTTTTTTTACCCAAATTTAGAACGTGTTAGAAAGAAGGAAAAAATTTAAAAAAAATATTTAAAAAATTTTTTGTTCTTTCCTCTTAATAATAACATAAACATTTTAACAATGAAACGTTTTTATTAAGTTTGGGACTTTTTATCATTATACTGAATTTTTATTGAATTATTGGAGGTACCTAATTAAGAGGAAAGAACAAAGTATTTTTTTTTAATTATTTTTTTAAATCTTTTCTATCTTTTTAGTTCTAAAAGTTAGAATGTTCATTCTAACTTATTAATTAAGAAAACCTTTGTTTCTCTTCATCAGCGGAAGTAACTAAGTAACATAGCAAATTTTTGCGCCTTTTTTTTTAATGATATTAGTTTTGAAAATCTTGCAAAAATAGAAATAATTGTTGGATTTTAATGACACTATTCACAAATGATGGAAATTATTATAAATACATTATTTTTTTAAAGTCATGATAAAAATATTATATATATATATATATATATATATATATAAAACCCATAAATAATTTTATTAAAACTCTAGAAATTCAATGTTGAAGCATGCAAATCATAATTAAATCAAGTTTTGTTTTTAAATTGGACCTCATCTATCTGAAAATCAGCTCTGAATTGTACCCCACCTGAAAATCAGCTCCGAATTGTAACATACAAAACTCAATAAGACAAATATATTATTTAATTTCAAATGCTTTTAGTTGTTTTTATGAATATACATAATATTGTCTGAAGGCACAAAACTATTTCGATGAAAAATGAATTTTAAAAGAATTGTTATTTCTTAAATTATTTTATTATTTTTACATTAAAGTTGTTAAATATTGTAAAATTAGTAGAAATTTTGATGATTTGTAAAGACATTAATGATGAAACAGAACTGAATGTCATATGACAAATCACATGACCTTTTTAAGGATTATGCTGTGTATAGCTTCCCATAGGTAGAAATTGGGAATGCTCTATACACTACAAATTATTTTTCTCAATTCTTTTAAAAATATATTTGCTCAAATGATTGTTTTGATCTTTTCAGTTTTTGATTGGTAAAATTAATTTTCCCTTAACAATATCACCAACCTGCCACCTTGAAAGCAATGCAGAATTTAAAATAATTTTGTAATATTGTAAATTTTTTAAATAAAATTTAAAACAAAATTAAAACAGTTTTTGTAAAAATTAATTATTCCTCCCAAAAGTTCTCCTTTTAAGACAATAGTGTCCTTCATAAACTTATCAAAGGAATTAAAAGCTTTTCTAATTAAATGATGTCATAGTTTTACTGAACTTTTTATTTTACAATTCAGATCAGATTTCCAGTGAAAGGGCTGTTTTACAAAAAAAAGATTGAAATTTCATGAAAGCAAGTAACATATGGAAAAAAAAAAATTTTTTTTACCAAGATTTTCTAAAAAAAAAAAAAAAAAAAATTGAAATAATTTCTGAATATGTCCTGAAAGTTTCATTAAAATCTGCCAATTATCTGATTTTTGCGAGAATTTCTAAATTAATTTGTTTTTCACTGGAAAAAGCAAAAAAAAAAGAAAAGACACATGGCACAGTGGATAAAGGCGTTAGTTAGATCTAGTGACAAGACACAAAGAACGTGAGTTCAATACCCAGCTAAGGCAGTGGAGAACTTTCAGAGGGAAATTGACAAGAGATGACTGATAACTGACATCAATTAAACATGGCACGTGGAACTAGAATAGTCTACCCCAGTATATTTTTTATATAAATGTTGTTCGGCACTGTTAAAGGCCTTTACACTTTTACATGGGTGAAACACAATTTCAAAAAAGTCAGATACCAGTTGCATTGAATTTCTAAACCTCTCTTCTTTCTTGATTATGAAAAATAAAATAAAAAGTGTATATGATTTTGTAACTATTAGAAAAAAATGCCTTTTCAATATTGTCATATAATTTAAGATTAAAAAATTTAACAAAAGATAAATGTGTAGCATTTCAACTTCTAAGCGTACCTACAAAGTATTATGTATTTATCTTGTGAAATTTATATGGTGTTAGTTTTATATTATCTCGGCTATATCATTTTCCCATAAATGAAATATCAAAATTAATAATGAAATGAGTGGAAATCCAAATAATACTGTAAAATGTAATAAATGTACATAAAATATACACTACTGATAATATTTCATGAGAAAGGTAACTTATTAATTAGGTGCCTTTCTTAGGAAATTTTATCGCACTCTTCATGACTTATTTAAATTGTTTATAGCGTTATATTTTTTCATAATGCATTATAAAGGTGAAAACTAAGTACCAAAAAACAAAAAAAATTGAATGCTGATAGTTTTCCTTAAAATTAACGAGGTAAATAAGTTTGTTCACTTAAAGCTAAATTATGTCACTTCTGACCTTCCATACGATAACTTTTCCTCACATAAGATGTCAGTATGTGATGAAATCATCACATGTTACTTGTCAATCAACAACGCTGTCAAGACTGGCTTTCTCTTATTTTAAAGTATATTTTTTCAGCACAGAAAGTAACGTTTTTTTTCTCCAAATATATTAAATAAACTTTATCATTTCTAATTTTCTTAAATTATTGAGTTACTTCTAATTTTTTAATCCTTTCCATCATGTTAGAAATTTGCCCAAAACTTTTAAAAACAAGAATTAACTTTTGTTTTAAAAAGATGGCAAGATTTTTTTATTGCTTTCTTTATAGACAAAAAAAAAAGACTACAATATATAGTTTTTGTTAGAAATGCACCAGAACATTTTGCTTACTGGAAATAATAAAAATTTATTTTTTTTATTCATTTAACTTTCAGTTAAGGCTAAATTGAAAGCTTCAAGAAAAATTTTTCATTTTCTTTTTTTTGAAATTCATTTTCAAAACCTAGGTATCAAGAACTAGTGGCAGTATCTACCACAATTAAAATGAGAAAAGACACTAATTTCAATTGTAAATGAAATAAAGTATGATAATAATTAAACATTACATTTAAAATGAAATAAAGGGTTACCTTTTAAATATTATTTTTTTGTCAAAATGTAACTCTGAAAAAAATAAACTTAAACTAAATAAAAACAATGCTTATGAGTAAGCGGGATGTTGCATATGATAGCCTAAGGTGTTGACAGGTTAAGTACGGTGGGCCAGAATTGACATAAATTTATGAATTCTAAGTATAAATATTTTGTTTATTTTTTTTAACTACCAGGTAACTTCTAACATTAACAAAATATTTTAATCAACTAATATTGATCAACCTAACAATTGAGTCTGCTTTTTGAAAATATAATAACATGAAGAATGCTGAAAAAAATTCTTAAATTAACAACATCTCATAAATTATTCAGTTACCACTAATTTTTAATCTTTTTTACCACATTCAGAATTTTGGTTAATTTTTTCTGCATCAGTGATGTATGCATTTTAATTTTTACTGGTTTCAAATCAAATTAACTTGGAATTGGCTAATTTTCCTCAATGTTTCAAAAAAAATATATTGTATTTTTGCAATATTTTTAAAAACAAGAATTAACTTTTGATTTTAAAAAAAGTCAGTTTTTATAACAATTTCTACTGAGATAAAATTCAAGAAAGCGTTTTCATTTTTAAAACTGAGGTATCAAGAACTAGTGGAGGTACCTGCCACAATTAAAAATAAAACGACAAAAGGTAACTAATTTCAAATATAAATGAAATAAAGTATAAAAATAATTAAACTAAAATTTGGGTTTAAAATGAAATAAAGGGTTTTCAAACTTTTTGTCAAAAAACTTATAAAAAATAAAGAGGCTTTTGAAAAGCTTTATCATGAATCACTAAGAGAACTTTTTTTAATTCTCCAAGGATTTGTACACATAACTACTATAAACATGAAACAAAACAAAAATGAATTTCTTGGAATGTATAGTGGTTGTTGTGATTCTGCATAGATTTGGAGAAAGAAGTCCTTGCAGACTTGCTAAAGTTTAGGTACTTTGGCTTTATAGTTTTATGAAGACACTTCCTGGTGAAAAATTCTCAATAAGTTTTTTAAAAGTTGTTGCTCTTATGTGCTGATAATGTCATGTATGGATGCCTGTATTTACAAAATCGGCTGGTTTATACACACAAAAATATTCAAAATTCTTTTCAAAATACTGTGCTCACTGAATTGTACTAAGCTTTTCAGTTTATTAGTAAATACAATTTTTACTTAATGACAAAATATCACCAAGCCAATGTAAATTAATATATATTTTAAAACATTTAAATCTTTAAAATCTTATAATAACGTACGCAAAATAAAATTTAATTGCAAAAAGACATTCAAATTTCTCATACTAATTTCTGATTCCCGCCTTTGATGCAAGAAAAGAAATTAATTTTAATACTTATAGTTAAAAAATTCTTTTGTCTTTCATCTTTCTGATATATTTTCGTTCTTTTTCATATAATATATATACCCTACTAAGTATATTGGCATTAATGACCCATAGTTGTGGAAATAACAATTGCATAGATTTCATTAGTTGTGATGCTGAAACAATCTTGTTTCAGTGGAAAATGTTTGATTTTCACTGGGAGTGGCTGCTGCTGCATTGTTGAAATAATAATTACATGTATCTCCCATAATATAGACTGCTTTCATATATTAGATTGGTGCAAAAATAATGACGTAATAATGTCGTTTTTTGACGTTAAAAAATACATCAAAAACAACATTAATACGTCATTATTTTTGCACCAACCTAATATTATTCACTACCCTTATTGATATATCATTTTTGACTTTTTTCTTCACAGATCTTTTGGCTGTACTAAAACCAGTGGTTATTATTGAGAATTTCAATGAAGGAAAAGACAATTCACTTCCCATCAAAGCACAGACAAATTTATCCTACATAGTTCGTGAAAGAGATGGTTCTACAATAAACTTCACCTATCAGGAAATAATATATTTTTAGGCCAGATGGATACAAATATTACAAAAACACTATATTCTTGTGAAGTTTGTGAATCTGCATTTTCACAGAAGTCACATTTAGCAAAACATATGCGTACACACACTAGAAAGAAACCATATCCTTGTGAAGTTTGTGGATCTGTATTTGCAAAGAAGCCAGATTTGGTGAAACATATGCGTACACACACCGGAGAGAAACCATATTCTTGTGAAGTGTGTGGATGTACATTTTCGCAGAAGCCACATGTGGTCAGTCATATGCGTACACACACTGGAGAGAAACCATATTCTTGTGAAGTTTGTGGGTTTGCATTTTCAGAGAAGTCTTCTTTAGTGACACATATGTGTACACACACCAGTGAGAAACCGCATTCTTGTGAAGTTTGTGGTTCTGCATTTTCACGCAAGCCAGACTTGGTCAAACATATGTGTAAACACACTGGAGAAAAACCATATTCTTGTGAAGTTTGCGGATCTGCATTTTCACAGAAGTCTTGCTTAGTGACACATATTCGTACACACACTGGAGAAAAACCATATTCTTGTGAAGTTTGTGGATCTGCATTTTCACGTAATTCACAATTAATCAATCATATGCGTACACACACTGGAGAGAAACCATATATTTGTGAAGTTTGTAGATCTGCTTTTTCACAGAAGTCAAATAAGGTCAAACATATGCGTACACACACTGGAGAGAGACCATATTCTTGTGAAGTTTGTGGATCTTCATTTTCACAGAAGACAGACTTGGTCAACCATATGCGTACACACACAGGCGAGAAACCATTTTCCTGTGAAGTTTGTGGATCTGCATTTTCACGGAAAACAGGTTTGGTCAATCATATGCGTACACACACTGGAGAGAAACCATATTCTTGTGAAGTTTGTGCATCTGTATTTTCACGGAAGCCAGACTTGGTCAAACATATGCGTACGCACACCGGAGAGAAACCATATTCTTGTGAAGTTTGTGGATCTACATTTTCTCAGAAGCCACATTTGGTCAGTCATAGGCGTACACACACTGGAAAGAGACCATATTTTTGTGAAGCTTGTGGCCTGGGATTTTCACAGAAGTCTTGTTTAGTGACACATATGTGTACACAGACTGGTTCAAAGCCATATTCTTGTGGAGCTTATGTTGGTACCTCCATGAACTCACTAAAAAAGGAGCATAGCATTATCTAAAAGACACCAAACTTGACAAAAAACCTTGTTTCTCTTTGTGCCACTGGAAGTACTAAAATAACATACAAAATTTCAGCGGATTCATTAATTTGGAAAATCTTGGAAAAATAAAATTGTCAGATTTTAATGAAACTTTCAGAAACTGTTAAAAATGATGGAACTTTTAGATATGTTTTCTTTTTTTAAATTCATGGCAATTTTTTTTATATTTATTAACACCCCCACCCAATAACTAATTTTACGAAAACTTTATAATTTCAATTTTGGACAAATTAGTGATTATATTAGTTAAAAGCACAAGGCTTTGAGGAAACCAAATCATGTTTTGTTTTTTGTTTTTAGTTGGAACAACTCCACCTGAGAGTCATTTTTATCACACAAAACTCAATAAAACAAAAATATTATTTAATTTCAAATGCTTTTAATTGCTTTCATTTGTTTTAATGAATATTGATAATATTGCCTGAGTTGAACTTGTTTAGCAGAGTAGGACTATTGAGGCAGGACATATGTTCTCTGCTTAAAACATGGCGAGTGAGGGTGGGATGCAAAAAGAAACCTTATTCTTGTGAAGTTTTCATGCTTAAACACAATCATCAGGCCATATTTACATATACTCTATCCCTGATACTGAACATTTTAACTCATAAATATAGAATACTTTAAAAGTATATTTTTATCATATATATATATATATATATGTGTGTGTAAAACATTGAGATAGAGTATTTCTGTAAAAGGACAGTATGAATAAAAACAAAATGAAACGTCAGCTGAAGTGTTTCATCCTTTGTGGGATTTTATCAAGGAAATTGCAAGGGTTTTATTTTTTAACAAGTGTGTGTGTATATATATATATATATATATATATATATCGACTCTCCTGTCAAGATACGACGTATGAGGGTCAAGCAGATCAGTTCCCAGGAAACCGACAGCCCGACACTGGCACATGAGATTTGATTATAGTGGTGAAGGCCTCGTGCAGGACCATCCACACATTTTGAAGGGGCGAATACAGAGACCTGGTGCACCGAATGCCAAAAGGTTCCCAAACAACCCTCCGCAGGTTTTGAATTCAGAGTTGTCCTTCTCCTAGACCAGTTGCCATCCAAGGCTATAGAACCCAGTCTGTCCTGCTATTTTACCCATAGCTGGAGGAAGAGGATTCATACCTTTCCCAAGGGTATTAGCACGTAAGTGAACGTAATGGATTTGACTGGAATCCGAACTCGGCTCCGCGATTCCTCAATCCAAGCCGCTATCCATTACTCCACCATGCCTCCAATCTTTAACTTCTATATCTGTTTTTTTTTTTTTTAAATGATTCATGTAATGTAAATTGAACTGCACCACATATTTGAGATATATATATATATATATATATATATATATATATATGTGTGTGTGTATATACATGCAAATATGTTATTAGTTTTTCCTCAGTTACACATGGCACAGAGGATAATGGCATTAGTCTGATCCTGTGGCAGAACCCAAAGAGTGTGAGTTTAATTACAGGTTAAGGTGGTGGGGAACTTGGAGAGGGGAATTAAGGGGAGATAACTGATAACCGACATTCATTAGACATGGAACGTGGAACTAGAACAGTCTGTCCTCGAAAGTGAAATAAAGGGTTCAATTTGACATTCCAACCACCTGAAGAAGGCTGGAGTGTACAATGGCCAAAACGTCATAAATATGGCAACAAAGATGAGGATCATAGTCCAAACAATGTAAATGATGTTTTTCAAAATTTTAAGTTTAGGAAATGAAATAAAACGGTTAAATCTTTAAATTCATCTTATTCAGAAAAAAACTAATTCCAAATTAAAAAACCACGCTTGGGTGTGGGGTGGGTATTCAAAAAGACACTTTATTTTTTAAAATTAATTACTAGCATAAATGCTCTGTTAATGTTGTTTCCGAACAAATCGAATTGAAGTAAATAAAATATCTATATGGAAATTAAATAAATGTGTGTATGGACTGAAGCATGCTTCTTAAGAATAGTACTTAACAGAGAAAATGATAGTTGTCAAATAACTTAGTTCACTTGAAATTTGCTTTATAGAATGATTTTAAATATAAATTCTTTTCTAATTAA
>OZ010575.1:136187390-136347390 GCA_963932145.1 Acanthosepion lycidas
ATTTTTACAAGAGTTGTTTTCATTTTTTTTTTAATTACATTTGATTGCGTTAAATGAAAACTATATTTACTAACCAAAAATTGAAAAGCTTTTAAAACAAATCATCCGGTACCAAGATTTTGAAAAATATTTTTATTTTTTTATGTAAAATATGTTTCTGTTCCTTAAAAACACTGGTACTGTTTGCATAAAAAATCATTTTTGCGGTATTTAAAAATTAAAGTAATTATTTGTTTCAAATCAGATTCAATCAGTCAGTGTGTTACTGTTAACAGATCTTTGTTATTCTACAAAGATTTTAAATGTAGAACATAATTGAAGAAAGTAACATGAGTGCATTTTTAATCTAATTTTTAAGTAAAAAAAAAAAAAAAATTGGAAAATACTTTCAGTAATCTAATCTTTTATTAAATGTTTTGAAATGTTGTTTTTAATGTCGTGTACGTTCACCCGTACTTACAAAAATCAGCACGTTTATTATATACATGTAAAATTCTTTAAAAAATATTGGCGTTTAAAATTTGTGTTAAGCTTTTCCATTTCTGATTTAGTAAATATAGTTTTCACTTAATAACAATATCATGTAAAAGTCTGAAGTTAATCCAGAATTTTAAGATAAATTTAAACTAAACAAAAACTGAAAACAATTTAAAAAATCATTATTCATCCAATTTTTCTTATTCTCCTGTTTTCTTAAATGACATTTTATTTGGTTGACATGAAAAGTTATCTTTCTTTGACTTCATTTGTTTTTAGATCTTAAGAGAGTTAGTTGTTGATTATTAAATTGTAAGCAGTTTTTCTCCCTTTTTCACCAATAATGTTTCATGTTACTGAAAAAAAATATAGATATATAATTTGATTGGTCTCTCCGTAAATGATTGCGAATTGTTTGTGGACATGTTATCACAAGGGGACGTACAACGCTGGACACCGCCTCTTTAAAGCGCATGCGTCATTGTAGCAACGACCGCTTAGCTAAAAAGAGGTAAGCATATGATATAAAATTCTCTGTCTATCAATTCAAATGATTGTTTTTATGTCTGACAAAGTTTATAGAAAACTGTGTTTCGTTTCACTTTGAAGAAGCCATGAGTTTTCTAATGACGAAAGAAACACAAAATCATTCAACTTATAGCTGGTTCCTCAATTTTTGCAAGGTGCTACCGTTGGCGTTCTAGGTAACTCCATGAAATCGCTAAAAAGACGCCAAACTTGACGAAAAAAAAAACTTTATCATCTAAATGTTTGTTATTATTAACAGGAAAGATCAAAGTGCTTTGGGTGTATTTTTTTTTTACATTTTTTAATCGTTCCTAGCACGTCCAAAATTTTCGTTAAAAATCTTGTTTTTTTTAGTCAGTAAAATTGACAGATAATCGATCATGTCAGACATTTTTTTCCAATTTAAAAAATAATGAAAATCTCAGTTTCAAATTCTTTTAAAAATCAATTATAAATTTTTCCAAACTTATTTTAAGAAAATCAGAAATTATAATGTTTATTTTGAAATATTTTGAACCAAGCTTAACTTAGTTTCTGCGCCAAAAAGACGTAGTTTTTAAATAAAGCAGGTCATAACATTTCGTGTCACTTGACAAGGTGACAAAAGACATTCGTGACATTTTGATAGCTTACGTGAGGATAATTCCTTTTATGGAAGGAGAGAAGTGAAGTTATTTAAATTTAATTGAACAAATTATTTACCTCGTTATTTTTAAGGAAAACTTTCAGCGATCTAATTTTTAAATTTTTTTTTTTTTTTTTTTTTACTTAGCATTCACCTTTACGTTTACGATGCTTTATGGAAAATATAAAAAATTAAAATAAAATTGTTGACAGTGAAATTAAATTTCGTAAGAAAGGTATCTAATTAATTTATAGGTACCTTTCTTATTAAATTTTATCAGAAGTGTACATAAAATACAAATTTAAATTTCATAAGATGATACTGATACTTGTAGTTACCCTTCTCATTTAAAATTGAAAAATCAAATTAACTTCTCCACACGTGTTTCGCAAAAATAAATCTATCTCAAAAGGACATTTACAAAACTGCGGCTTTTAACTAATTTTATATTTTAACAAATGTAAAAATCTATTATAATTAAAGAAATAACAAATAATTGTATTAAAAATTCAGTATTTAAATTAAATACTAGACAGAAACTCAATCCACGTGACTTTTTTTTACTGCACGCATGATACTTCCGGTTTTTCATAGATTTGATTTATTGTCTTATTATTAACACAAATTATATTTTTTAATATACTGTTGTTTGTTAGTTTGTAAGAAGCTTTGGAAATTATAATCTGTAAATATATATCTATTTAATAAAAACATTCGTTAAATTCTACAAACTTTTCCCTAATTTTAGGAGAATTAACAACATTTAGTGTAAAAATAATAAAATATTTCAGAAATAAGAAATAATTGTTTTAAAAATTCATTTTTCATCGAAATATCTTTTTGCTTTCAGACAATATTGTCCATGTTCATTAAAATAAATAACAAAAGCTTTTGAAATTAAGTAATATTTTTGTTTTATTGAGTTTTGTATGTTACAGTTCAGGCATGATTTTCACATAGAGGTGGTTCAACTAAAAAAAAAAAACATGATTTGGTTTCCTCAAAGCTTTGTGCTTTTAACTAATATAATAATTAATCATCCCAAAATTGAAATTATAGAGTTTTTGTACATTTAGTTGGGGGAGGGAGGGACAGTAATACATATGAAAAAAAAAAAATTGCCATGATATTAAAAAAGGAAAACCTATTATAATAATAATAGTTTCTGAAAGTTTCATTAAAATCTGACAATTATTTTTATTTTTGCAAGATTTTCAAAATTAATGTCTATCATACAGAAAAAAATGCGCCAAAATTTTATACGTTACTTAGTATTGCTGTTGGACATGAAGTGAAACAAGGTTTTTCAATCAAAATTTAGAATGTTCTAAAAAGGGAAAAATTAAAAAAAAATAAATTAAAAAATACTTTGTTCTTTCCTCTTAATAATAACATAAACATTTAGATGCTAAAATTTTGTTTTTGTCAACTTTAGTGTCTTTTCATCATGCTATGCTCTGTTTTTAGTGCTTTTTTCTGTTTTTTTTACGTCTGTTACCACTTCAATCCTTAATTTTATGAAAACACAAAAATTCTACTTAATATAAAACACTGTTTACTTTTTTTTATCAAACGAAACATATAGCCACTCCAAATTCAGCTTTGAATTGTAAAATACAAAACCCAATAAAACTAAGGCATTATTTAATTACAAAAACTTTTAATGTCTTTTAGGAATAATATATAAGGACACTATTTTCAAAAGCTAAAATAGTTTTCCCTGAAAAATGAATTTTAACAAGAATGTTTTGTTTTTAAATTTGAATACAAAATGTGATAAAGTTCTTAAATATTTTAAAATTAAGTTTGAATCCATCTCTTTTTTGAAATGATGTTATTAAAAAGATCTATTTTTACAAATCATAAATTTAGAGTTTATTGCAATCTATGATACAGATGTGACGTCCCCCGGTGTCACTGCGCCAAATGTGACTTCTGCCTGGCCGCGTCCATCTTGCTATCCCGGTCACATGACCAGTTGTGACATCACCCCGTCTGTCTCTGCGCTGTCGCCATCCTATCCTGCGACAACCAACTGGCTTGGTATTGGTCGCGGCACCAAATGTGACATTCTAACCTTTTTGGTGATTCGGATGGGAATCTCGTTAGATTCGGTATCAGCCTTGTCGTTCCCAGCTTGCCTCCAACGTCTGGTTACCGAAGTAACTGTTTTGATTTATAGTCTAACCTACCCACGTTGTGATTTGATCTTAGGTAGACGAAATCAATCAGTCACCAGGCCGTAATGCAAGCTGAGTTCGATCAAAGGCAACACTGCACAAGTATATGTAAAAGAAAATAAGGTAACAACTCGAAAAGTTCAAATGTGTTAAAAAGGATAACAATATTTTATATCTGGTTGTTGAATACAGGACTGCGTCTTTCTACCAACCTGCTAATATGGATTCGTGACACTTTGTGTTTGTTAGGTGAGTCTTAACATCTTAAGTTGTTTGTTCTTTAAGAAACTGGTTTTGGTGTATCTTCAGGCGATATTCGTAAAACTTGTTTTGGTGGTATGAGTCTAAGTCGTTCTTCAAAAATAAATTGTTCATGGCTAGAAGTTGAGGTCGTGATGCCTGGAATCTCTCAGTCAGCTGTTCTGCGAGGCGACTGTCAAAAACTCCCCAACTGAACTCCAGCTCCAACTGCCGCAACTCGTTGCGACTCTGCTTATATGGACGCCGACCAAAACTGGGGTGGGCCTGTCGGGGTTTGAGGTTCCTTGATAATTCTAAATCCACAATCCACTTCTTTGTTTTCGATCAGGAAAACTTTTTTTTATGTTCCATTTTTGGAAGTCCTTCCAGATTCTTTCTTTTTCATATGGGTATCTCACCCAATCCCTTCATGGGGCGTCAACAGGTTTCCCCTCTCTCTCACAGTGGCATCTCATACTGATCCTTTCAGGGGCCGTTAACAGTCCTCCCCTCCTTCTTCACATGATTACCTTCGCCTAACGCTCACACCAGCATTCAGCCAATGGACGCCCAGCAGGGTTTGTGTGGCCAGACTAGCCTTGGTTTAAAAAAATCTTGCTCAAAGAAAAAAATTATCTTCCCCTTATTTTTCCTTTTCCTTTCCTTCTTTTCTTTCGTAGTGTGGTCCCTTAATCGCAATTTTATCTGAATGTTACCTGGAATTCGTCACTTGGGACCCCTCAATTGGACATCTCGCACCTTGGTGCCAATTATTCGTTCTGATAAAATAATTTTCCTGTCATGGCCAGCTTCGACACAAAACAGATGTCTTTTCCAAACGACATCTTCGTAGATATCTAATGGTCAATCTTTTGTTTTTTTTTAAAACTCTGTGTGGTCCATCGACATTTTGTTTTTCAGTCAGTGCGTGCTTAATTAATTTTTATTTCCCAGTGGTCTCGGCCAACCTGAAATTTTCATTATCGTTGTCATAAATTAATTTAAATCCGACACTTTCCTCGCTAATGAGAATAAAAACCTTTAGCACTTTTCTCTGTTAGAAAAAAGATAAAATCACTTAGTGTCCTTTTCGTGATGGCTTCTTATCACCTAAATTTAATTCTCACCTTTTTCTTTCTTTTGTTCTTCTTTCTTTCTAGCAACCTAAATGGTATCACACAGGTGTATTTTAAAATATTTTTTAATATGCAGAAAATCTATTAAAAACGTTGTCTCCAAAACTATGGATGCACCATTCAGAAATAATAGGCCACAGGTTTTAAGAGAAAGGCCTTAAAAATTCCTTTTGGCTGACCATCATTGCTACATTTTAAAAATTTTGAATGTTCTTTTTTTACATCCAATTTCACTAAATATTTTAATTTCCTTTTTTCAATATAATTAATTGTTTTTCAGTGAGAGACATACTGAAATTGTTATTTTCTTTTTTAGATTCAATTTTGGAGATGAAAAATGTTCAGGGTTTGGATATATCTTTGTTAAAAAAGTGCCTAAAAAATCAATAAATTATGGGACTTTTCTAAAAATTACTGTATAGTTTAATAAAATTTTAAAATACTGTCTCTTTTGTCCTTCCATCCAATAAATTCATTAAATGTTACACCCTACTTAATTTCATGAAATTTCAAGAAATTAAATCATATGTCTAAACTTTTTTTCTATTAGTTAAAAGTAGGACTTCTTGGAGAATGTGAATAATCCATATTTTTTTTTTTTTAACTTTTGATCAAAAATGCCATAAAACTATGACATTATTTAATTAGAAAACCTTTTAATTGCTTTTGTAAATGAGTTATATTTAGGACATTGTCTTAAGAAAAATGTTTTTTGACTAATGAATTTTTACAAGAGTTTTTAAAATTTTAATATAATTTAAAGTTCATTTAAAAATCTTCCATGCCGTGCTTCAAAGTTTTGGCCCATTCAGATGAGTACTTCTCCACATGGTGGGCCCACAACAGCTGGATGATGTTTCCTTGTTATTAGTTGGACACAATTCTATATGAATTTCTGGGTAATTCTACACTGCCTTCCATTGAATCTGTTATTTTATAGATACTATGAAATTTTTATGTTTACATGTTCTTTTTTTTATAGATACAACTATTTAAGTAAATTATAATAAACAGTATTAACAACATTTACCGGTCTGAATTTTCGAGAAATTTTCATAGAAAATATACATTCTTCGACAGGAATCGAATCTGTATCCAACACGGAATTGTCGTCATATAGCCTGACATGCTTTTACCAATTTAGCCACAGAGGTGCGTTTTGGTTAGCAAGATTGATTTTACTGTATTTAAACTACAATTCTCCATGATTTTCTCTTGTACATTCATATCTGCTCAATGTGTATTGAAATGTAAACAAATGATGTCACACATTATGAAATGGACAAAGTCCGACAATTATTTTAAGACTTTTTTTATGTCTATACATTCTTTTTTCTGGATACAAATATTTAAGTAAATGCACTGTTTATAATAAACAATATTAACAACATTTACCTGCCTGAATGTCCGAGAAATTTTGATTCAGGCTGGTAAATGTCATTAATACTTTTTATTATAACCAGAGCATTTACTTAAATATTTGTATCTAGAAAAAAGAATGTATAAACATAAAAATGTCTTAAAATAATTGTCAAACTTTATCCATTTCATAATATATATATATATATATATATATATATATATATGTATGTAAGTTAACATTAAAGTCAACACTCAGAGGCAACAGACTATTTTATGCTAAACACAATCATCAGGCCACATGTATTGTGTTTTCCTTGACTACTCATTTATATATATATATATATATATATATATATAGGTCAGTGGTGCATTGTGAGTAGTCTAACGGTTATTCTGGCAGGAGGGGTTGATTGTTAATTTGATTATTATTCATTTGGATTAATTTATTTTACTTGTTTTTGCTTATTTATTGTTTTCAGTTTTTACGTAATTTAGCAAGAACTTGTTTTTGTGTCTGCATTTTGTGATGGAATGCAGTAGCTTGTTTTGGTCTGGGAAGGTAATTATAGCTAATTTTTCCTCCAAGACTACCCAGAAATTAAGAAATGTTTGTATACTACATTTTTTCATGCTAAAAGTAACATTTGTTTTAAGTCAGATTATTTCAACTTTAAATTTACTAAATTCATTTTATACCTTAGTTATTGAAAATTTATACCGAATTAGTGGAGATACCTATATGTTAAGGTAGGTATCTCGACTTTTTCGTAGAAAAACAGAAAAATGAAAAACACATAAATTTTGAAATTCTTGCAAAGATCAAATAATTGTCTGATTTTTAACGCAATTTTTACAACTTATTCACAAATGGATGAATTTATTTTTGAAAATATTATTTTTAGAAAATCTTGGTAAAAATATTTTTTATGGTTTTATATTAGTTCAAAGCAGGACACCTTGAAGAAGGTAAATCACCAATTTTTTTTCTTCCTAACTTTTTAAAAATCATAAAATAAAAACTGCAATAAAACTATCTAATTATTAGAAAAGCTTTTGATTGCTTCTATAAATAATATATATTAAAGACATTATAGTCTGAAGAAAAAAATTCTGATGAATTTTTACAAAAATATCTACTAAGCGAAAATTGAAAAGCTTAATACAAATCATCCTATAAAAAATTTTTACAGTAATTAAAATTAATTTTTTGCATCCTTAATTTTTGAACAAATCACTGAACAAATATAGTTGGCACCACCTGGTGTGAGAATATCTGCTGTATGGCCTAAACGCAAGAGATGAAATTTAATCTGGGAAAGCAACTGAAATATTTATTAAATTAATAGTTAACAATAATAATGGCATATAAAACCCATAGTAAAATTGAATTTTCATAATTGTTTGCTCAGATTAATTATATATGATGGAAAAATTTTTTATTTAAAATAATCCACACCAATTCTGCTGTCAAGGCAGAATTCCCAGGTTTTAAACCAGATTTCGTAGACATGTACAAAATTTCACCTGGTGATATAGTTGGCCATACAAATAAAAAATAAAAATACGTTTCAACTGTTGATTCTGTCAACCAGTTATTTGTAGGTTTAGTCAATGAGTTTTCTGATCCAGATTACAATGTATTCTATAAAAATAAAGACTATCAATTGGACAAATGTGAAATGGCCGCCGAATATATAATGCAGGATTTAACCATAGCCGACAATTTTCTGTTCTTCCCAGGTCCACTCTGACACAGAGTGGTAGCACCTGTTAGGGTCCCAACCATGGGTAAAATAGCAGAAAAAAGGACCTTTAGTCCAAGACAACTTTTAAAAAAATCTTAAAAATCAGTAAATAATTTTCAAGATCCATATTTGAATTATTTCTGAATTGATAATGTTCTGATTTCACTTGTATACATTTCATAAGTTATGACGTGGTGGTAAAGCAATCTTGTTTCACTGCAAATTGTTTGATCTTCACTGGTTGTAGGTGCTGCTGCTGTATTATTGAAATAATAATGCCATGTATCTTTCATAATATAGACTGCCTTCATATATTATTCACTGCAGCTATTAATATATCACTTATGCCTTTTTCTTCACAGATATCTTGGCTGTTCAAAAACTGCAATGATTATTATTGAAAATTTCTATGAAAGAAAAGACATTTGACTTCCCATGAAAAAACAGAAGAATTATATACTACATGGTTCATGTGAAAATGATCGATCTACATTGTCAAAAGTATAAAAATGAACTTTTCCCTGGCAAGAAATAATGTACTTTGAAATGTGTGGTTTATCTTTCTACAAAAACACATTTCGTGTTATGTATAAATAAACAGGAAACATAGGCCATATTCGTCTGACATCTGCTAAACTGTTGTGAAGTCAGACATAATAGGCCAGATGGAAACACACAATACAAAAAAGACATATTCTTGTGAAGTTTGTGGCTGTACATTTTCATGGAAGCAAAATTTGGTCAAACATATGCATATACACACTGGAGAGAAACCATATTCTTGTGAAGTTTGTGGATCTGCATTTTTACAGAAGTTCGATTTGATCAGTCACATGCGTACGCACACTGGAGAGAAGCCATATTCTTGTGAAGTTTGTGGATCTTCATTTTCACAGAGGTCACATTTAATGACACATATGCGTACACACACTGGAGAGAAACCATATTCTTGTGAAGTTTGTGGATCTGCATTTTCACAGAAGCCAAATTTGCTAAAACATATGCATACACACACTAGAGAGAAACCATATTCTTGTAAAGTTTGTGGGCTTACATTTTCACATAAGTCTCATTTAGTGAAACATGTCCGTACACACAACGCAGAAAAATCATATTCTTGTGAAGTTTTTGAATCTCCATTTTCACAGAAAGCAGATTTGATCAAAAATAGGCATACACACACTGGAGAGAAACAATTTTCTTGTGAGTTTTGTACATTGTCATTTTCACAGAAGAGTTATTTAGTGAAACATATACAGACACACACTGGTGAGAAACCATATTCTTGTGAAATTTGTGGATCTGCATTTTTACGCAAGTCAAATATGTTCAAACATATACGTACGCACACTGGAGAGAAACCGTATTCATGTGAAATTTGTGGGTCTTCATTTTCAGAAAAGTCAAGTATGATCAAACATATGCGTACACACACTGGAGAGAAACCATATTCTTGTGAAATTTGTGGATCTACATTTTCAGATAAGTCACATTTAGTGAAACATATGCGTACACACACTGGAGAAAAACCATATTCTTGTGACATTTGTGGATCAGCATTTTCACAGAAGTCGCATTTAGTCAGACATATGCGTACACACACAGGAGAGAAACCGTATTCTTGTGAAGTTTGTGGATTTGCATTTTCACTGAAGCCAGATTTGGTCAATCATATGCGTACACACACTGGAGAGAAACCATATTCTTGTGAAGTTTGTGGATCTGCGTTTTCAGAAAATTCAGGCATGGCCAGACATATGCGTACACATACTGGAGAGAAACCATATTCTTGTGAAGTTTGTGGATCTGCATTTTCAGAGAAGTCAAGTGTGCTCAAACATATGCGTACACACACTGGAGAGAAACCATATTCTTGTAAGGTTTGTGGATCGTCATTTTCACAAAAGTCTCATTTAGTCAGACATATGCGTACACACACTGGGGAGAAGCCATATTCTTGTGAAGGTTGTGGATCTGCATTTTCAGAGAAGTCAAGTTTGGTCAAACATGCATACGCTCACTGCATATTCCTGCAATGATTGAGGATATGTATTTTCGCAGAAGTCTCACTTAGTGAGATACATGTGCATAAACACTGGAGAGAAACCATTTTCTTGTGAAGTTCATACATTGATATTTTCACTGAAGTTGCATTTACTGACACATGTGTACATAATCTGGTGAGAAACCATATTCTTATGACATTTGTTGATCTGCATTTTCAGTAAAGATAGAATGTCACTGAAATATTTGTATGAAAATAAGTTACTTTTTAAAATAATTGGATTTTTGAGGTTTGACTCTCTCCTGGACAATTAAAATTCTCCAACTACCCTATTTCCTCTTCCTCTTTGATCTTTACTGCAACTTGTCAATTTCCATCAAATTCTTTCTGAACCGGGAGAGAATCTCTCCACCCTTCTTTTTCTCCAAGTTAAATCCTTTTGTTTTTCAGACATTAGAACACACTGACTTTCAGAGCAACTTAACACAACCTGTAATTATATCTGTCACTTCTTTGACTGAATGTGAGTTGTCATCTGTGAAAAGAGTTGCAATCCTCTTCATCTTCTTACAAAAGAAAGGAAACTTTACTTTAGTATCTCCCAAAATATAAATGGCTACACTTTTCGAATGTTAACTTCATCATTCGTGTCATTTGTATTAAATATAATGAACAGGGACATCTTAAAGAAATGCATCAACTTTTGGCACCCCACACTTGCCATGTTTTAAGCAAAGAGCAACAGTCCTGCTACAACATTCCTCCTCTGCTAAATCACTTAAAACAAAGTAATTTGAATTTCAACAGTCAGGAAGACAAATTAGCACTTGTGGTGTTAAAAACCATTCACTAAATGGCCCAGAAGTGAGCTCCTCTGTCAAAGTTTGAATTGTAATGCAGTTTTTTGACAGAGATTGGAGATTCTACACAATCAAAATGGATTAGTCCATTATTTCTAAAGATGTTAAATTCTTCTATCTTTCTTTTTTTTTTTTTTTTTTTTTTTTGTCACTAAATTCCCATCTTATAAACATTACTCTTAATAATAATTTTACAATAATTCAGCAGATGGTGTCATTTTATTTTTGTTAACTGGCCTTACTCAGGCTCCATTGCCCAATACGTTATGTCTGGAAAATGGTGCGTTTATTGTGGTCACCATACTTCTCAACCTTTTGACTAATATCAAAGTGTAGTATCTGTTCTTTTCAGCTTAATCTTATTTGCTTTCTCAACTTATATCTTCTCTTAATTCTTACCTCCATAGATTTACAATACCTATGGTTGAAAATGGATTTTAAAAAAGAAAAATCATTTGAAATTATTATTGTAGTTTTAATCTCAAGCTAATAGATTCAATCTAATATTTCCAATGAGAAAAACACTTCGCTATATTTCAAAACTAATTTAAATTGACTCAGAGAAGTTTTTTTATTTTGAAATTGCTGAAATTTTCGATTTTTAGCCAGCTTTCATCACAATAATATTAAAAATGTTCTTAAAATAAAATATCCTTTTCTGAAAGTATTAACTGCTTTAATTTATCTAATTTAAAACAGATTAAGTTAAAAATTACAGAAACCTTTTGAACACAGCGGTAGCTGTTTATTTAAGTTGGTTACAGCTTGTATGGAAGATGAAAGTTTATCTAATTTTTTTCTATAGTGGAAAATATAATAATATAATATGTAAAAATAATTAAGGAATATAACATGAGCATTATTTTTAAGTTCTCATTCATCTTAGAAATTTAGAAAAATATACTTTGTATTCTGTTGTTCTATTGAATTTTAGATCCTTTCTCTAAATTTCCTGTAGGTATCACTCTTCTGTTTATGTCCTGTATGAACATCCATATTTACAAAAATTGGCATATTTATATACATAAAAATAAAATTATTTTTAAAATATTTGTGTTTAATGATATTTACTAAGATTTTTGATTTATAATTAGTAAATATGGCTTATATTTAATAACAATATCATCTAACAAGGGAAAAAGTAATGCTGAAGGTCAGAAGATTCGAAAGATATTTAACAGTGAAAACATTTATTGTAAAAATTCAATATTCATCAAATAAAATGTTTTCTTGAGACAATAGTGTCTATAATATAACATACACAAAAGAAATTAAAAGCTTTCCTCATCTGAATTGAATTTTTATATGTATTTTTTTTCAAAGTTTTGTTTGGTTAATGTATAAAAAGTTTTTCCTATCATAATTGTCAAAAATAAAGTTTCTTAATAGAAAGTCTCATCACTTTAATCTGTGAAATCAAATTGAGTAATAATTTTTAAATAAAAATACTTTATTTCGAAGCTTCACTGATTAATGAGTCCCATAAAAATAAGATTATTTTAAAAATATGTGTTAAATGATTTTTACTAAGTTTTTCGATTTATGATTAGTAAATATGGCTTATATTTAATAACAATATCACCTAACACGAAAACTGTAGAAATTTTAGATTCAAAACTTTATGGATAATTCTAATTCTTGTAACAGTTCATTATTTATCAAAAATGTTTTCTTAAAACAATAGTTTCTACAATATATCCTATTTATAAAAGTAATTAAAAGCTTTTCTTAAGTGAATTGGTTTTGTATTGAATTTTTATATGTAATTTTTAAAAGTTTTCTTCAGTCAGTTTATAATTTTTTTCCTTTCATAATTGTTGAAAATAAAGTTTCTTAACTGAATTGTTTTTGTTTTAAATTTATTGATTGATTGATTCAGTTTAAAAAAGAAAACAACTTTTGTCATTGTATCAAAGTGTAGTATCTGTTCTTATCAGCTTAATGTGATTCTCTCTCTCCACTTCTATCTTTCCTTCTTTCTTTCATCTTCTAGGGCTTTTCACTAAGATCAAAGTGTAGTAACTGTTCTTATCAGCTTAATCTGATTCTGTCTCTCTCCATTTCTATCTTTCCTTCTTTCTTTCATCTTTTAGGCCGTTTCATTAAGATCAAAGTGTAGTATCTGTTCTTATCAGCAATCTGATTCTCTCTCTCCACTTCAATCTTTCTTTCATCTTTTAGGCCGTTTCATTAGGATCAAAGTGTAGTAACTGTTCTCATCAGCTTAATCTGATTCTCTCTCTCCACTTCTATCTTTCTTTTATCTTCTAGGCCTTTTCATTAAGATCAAAGTGTAGTATCTGTTCTTATCAGCTTAATCTGATTCTCTCTCTCCACTTCTGTCTTTCCTTCATTCTTACCTCCACATAATAACATGACCTAATTATAACATTAAAACCAACACTTAAATTTACCAGGGTATTGTTCCAAAGTTGGTGCACTGAAACTTCATGCTGGACAACATTCAGCCTTGCTTCTTATTCTGACTGCTTCTGAACCCATTTTAATGTTGAATACCTTTTAAAGAATGAGAGAAAGTCTCTTTAATCTGTGAAATCAACTTGAGTAACATTTTTTTAAAAATATACTTTGTTTGGGAGCATCACTGCTTTGAATATACGCTCTTTTAGCGCTAGAGGGCGTCGTCAGTGATGTTCTAGAAAAGGATCATTGGGCAGTTTCGGCTCTTTCAAACATCATACTGACCTCACCAAATCGACCCCTTCAGAGCTGATCAGGCTCTGAGGCACCCTCTAAAAAATGCTTGTTAACACTGACTTTTATAAATACCCCGTAGACACACATTTGATTGGAGATTGACCAACAGCCAATCACAGCGAAGCAAATTCTTTATAAGCTGTTCACGGGTAATTTGATTTTTTTTTTTTTTTTTTCCTTACTTCCCTCCTTGAAGTCCCATATGAAATTATTAATTTTTTTTTAAAGGAAAATTCACCTGACCTGATATGCTTTTTATACGAAAAACATCCAATTTATTGAACAAAATTTACAATTTAAGGGTCTAATATTTAAATGTTATTTCTTTTTTCATATTTGCTTATTGTCCAAACGAATATGATATCAGACTTTACATATAGTTTCCATAGTTACATAAGTTTCCGTCATAAGGATTTATTTACTATTATCCTCATCTTTGTTGTTATTAAAATGACATCATTTCGGGTGTTGTGCACTCTGGACTTCATCAGGTATATGCTAGTCTAGGTAACTTGAACTGAACCTTTTATATAATCTAAAGAGAGACACAAAAAGTGCCATGGAGATTGAGAGGTGGGAACAGTTAGCCAATAATCGCTCATGCTGGAGACAATTTACACCCAGGGTTGGTGCAGAGAGATGAGAAATGAAGGCTTGTTGCCAGTGAAAGCATACTTGAAAGGAAGAAATTGACATCAGTGCAGAGAGTCTTTGCATGCATTTGCTGCAATCGAGACTGTCATGTGGGCCTGTATAGCCATAACAGATGTTGCACCACAATCAGCAGCTGAGGCATAAATTTCAAGACAAAAGATGCCATGTATATATTTACTTATATGCTTATTTTAAAGCTTATTTACTTATATGCTTATTTTAAAGCTTAATTATTTTTTAAAATCTTATATACTTATTTTATAAGTTGAGACCAAAACAATATATTGTAGGAATTTTCCTGGTTGCTAGTGTGTGCTTGGCAGTGAGAGTGGTATGAGCAAGCCCCAAGTCTCAAAATAACTGTTCAACAGCTTTTATTTGTGGCTGAAAGAGAGAGTTCAAAATAGTGATATTTTGTATGAAAAGTGTCATTTCCAAGGTAACAAATTTCTTGAGCAGATGTTTTATAAAGTGAGATTTCTCTGTCTCTTCCTACGAGTGGAACGGTAGATTTGAGTGTGAAACTGCTAGGACTGGTATGAGTCTTCTGCAGTAAGGGTTGTGTGTAGTTTTTCCTTTGGTTAGATATTTCAAAGGGAAAATTCTCCACCTATCCACATAAGGAATGAGATATTTGAAGTTAAGCTGCCAGGACAGGGCTACATGCCCTTTGCAGCAAGGGTTGAGTTTCAATTCAAGCTGGGTTTGAATGTAAAGGATGCTGATAAGCAAAAATGGCAAAAAGAGCTGTCCTTTGAAGGTAAAAGCCACTGAAAGGGAAAATGGAAAAGAGGCTAAATATGGCTCTGTCAGCCTTTTTATGGATTCTTGCTTTGGTTTTTTTTTATGGTTTCAATGGGCTGTTTAATACCAACAAGATTTTTATTGCTAGTAATACTTTTCTTCCAAAACTGTATTGTTCACAATATTTTTTCACATTCATGGTGCTTTGACCCCAGTTTGGGGCGTCAACCATTTGCCCACAGCCGGGAACCTAACAGGTGCTGCCAGGTCAGGGTGGACCTGGGAACACCAGAAATTAAGAGGTTGTTCCACGCTTCTCAAAATCTCCTGATCAGAGGCCTTGCTGTTTGATGTAGTTTATCATCATGCCCAGGACAGATGGATTGTAGGACTTCAGGTTATAACAATGACTTCTGTTGCTTCTACTGCTGAATTGAGCAAAGCCAAAGTAAGGAAGCCCCCACATGCCACAATATCCAACAACTGAAATAGTTTCTATAATATTGCTCATATAAATGCATATCCTTTACTTTTGCTTGGAAAGTTGATTCACTGTGTTGTGCTAGACAATTTGTTCTTGCTAGAATCTGCCTTACATATTTATAAATCTCCCATTCATCTGTCCATGGTCTTGTCTGAGGCTTCTGTTATGTATCTAGAGACTCTTAACAAAATACCGAAAAAGAAGCTGTTATATTACCAATCCTGACTTGGCCTTTCAACTTCAGTCACTTTCTCACCAGCATAACCTAGCTTCCCATAACTTTATCTATATCTATTATTCATGGCAATTGTTCTGAAGAGCTTTCCTATTTGATCACATGACTTCATGAAGTTAAGCACACTATGAGATCTTATTTAACTGTTGAAATTGTTAGATGTAACTGTATGACATCCACTTGGATGGTCAGTCCATTCAATATTATAACCTGATGGTGACTTCCGTTGCTTCTCCTGCTGAACTGAGCAAAGCCAAAGTAAGGAAGCCCCCACATGCCACAATATCCAACAAGCGAGATAGTTTCTATAATATTGCTCATATACCTACGTATCCTTTACTGTTGTTGTGCTACACAATTTTTACTTGCCAGAATCTATCACCAGCATAAACTAGCTTCACTATGCTTTTTCTTTAACTATTATTCAGGGCAATTGTTCTGATGTGCTTTTCTATTTGGTTACTTGACTTCATGAATGAAAATATTTCTGGTGTTGCATGCATACCACTTCAGGTAATCTACTGAACAATTGCCCTCATATATGTTGCCATATTTATTACATTTCGGCTGTTGCCTTCTTCAGGTGAATTGAACCCTTTATTCCGCTCACTGGGGTAGATTGTTCAAGTTCCATGTGCCATGTTTATTATTTATTATCCTGTTAATTTTCCCTATGAAAGTTCTCCACTGCCTTAACCAGATATTGAACTCACGCTCTTTGGGTCCTGTCACTGGATCTAACTAACACCTTTATCCAATATTGTCTAGCACAACACAGTGAATCAACTTAACCACTGTGCTGTTATTAGGCTGGTGCAAAAATAATGACGTAATAATGTCGTTTTTTGACTTATTTTTTAACGTCAAAAAACGACATTATTACATCATTATTTTTGCACCAACCTAATATTATCACTTTCCTCTGGCACTCCTTATTATTACTGGTTCCCATATTGTATTCATTTCTATGCTTGGTCGGTTCAGGAGATTTTTGTGGCCTGGTAAATAAAGAGTTCAGTTCGACATTCCAACCACCGGAAGAAGGCCAGAGCATACAACGGCCGAAATGTTGTAATAAATATAGTGACAAAGATGAGGACAATAGTCCGAATAATGTAAATATTGTACAGGAATTACCATATTTCAAAAACCGAAGCTAAAAACTTCAAATTTAATTATATAATTACATTAAAAGAATTTATTCTGCTTCATCTTCAAGCGAATTTTGGAATAACTTATTTTTAAATTTAGTTTTAAATAAAGTTTTAAATGCACATACAATTCATATTTTTTGTTCCCAAGGATACAGAGAAATCCAATCATTTAGACAGGGGCAGTAGCATGTTCATTTTTATTAACTATTATAGTTAAGTTTGAAAAAGTGGTAAAGTCTAGGTCAGTAGGGGCGCATTTTCAACGAATTACGATATCTGTTCAACATATCTCGTCTGGTTTTTTTATATTAATGACAAAAAGGTTTTTGGCATTTTTTTTCCGTTAAATTCGTATTTGTATACATAAAGATTCTTTCTAAAAGGTTGTGTTTGGTTTAGAATACGTTACATTGAACTACAATTTTAAAATATTATTTTTACTCAATTCCTAATAGACTATATTTTTTAAATAAAAGCAATAGAATCTACTGCAGCTGACAACTCACCAATCCGGCAGTCGACCAGCTACAGCCACTGACCTCTACATTCGATTCGCCGATACAACCGATCAACTTCCCCTGACCGAAACCAGTCATACCAGACCTAATACCAATACAAACATTTTTCTCCAGACATTACACTCTTGTATATATTGGAAAAATAAAAGTCAACGTTTGTTTTTTTAAACCTCTTCCTTTATCCCCCTCATTGTCTTGACTGTTCACACATTTCTTCAATGAGTTTGTGGGGGCGACATCCTTATCGGCCCCGCAACACATCTATTCACTTCTTATGGTTATCGATTTCCTATTAGCACACGAGGAAATAATCAAGTCCACAGCCAGTGGTGTCACACATGCAATGGGGGCTCTTCCACACACCTGTTATCACCGATAACCACAGTCCAGTCTACCTCTCATGCTCTTCTGCTGGTACCTTATGAATCTTCTCATTTTCTTTAATCTGGGGCTTGTAAAATCAGATTCCTACATTTATTGTTTTAAATCTCAAATTTGTGCAAGTTAAACACACAGAGGCTCCCAATCAATTATGACAACTGATGCATTCTCATTGGTTTAAAAATATTAATTAGCTGTCGTCAACTATGGCTGAAGGTACCAACCCAAATTTTGACCTTGAGTTGACGCCACAAAATGTAAACATGTTCTTGATCCCCCCACATGACCAAGAAAACTAATAAAAACGAAATTTTGACGTGACTTTGTCAGCGGGCCATTTAAATTATTGAACTCATTCACTTGACTTTATTGGAAATTGACACAACAACAAAGGAGACGAACCAAATTCTTCAACGCGACAACGAAACTTGTCCCCTAATTCCAGGCTTAATGTTAATTACTTAAATTACCATAAACCCAGCTTGCGAAAGAACATTCACTCCAACAAAATATTTTATTCCACAACAAACATCTCCGGTAAAGGAGTGACCACTCTGTAGAAATCGCAGTGAGTCAAGGACAACACTTTTTTGTAATTTAATACAAAAATTGTTTAATTAAATCTAGTGTACTATTTCATCAAGTCTATCAAGGGTCCTGCTAATCTGCTAAACACAAGAACAAAGTGCCTGTAATATCCAATGGCTCCTATAAAGCCATGAACCTCTCTCACTGTCTTGGGCTCCGTCATAGCCCTTATCACTTCTGACTTATCTAAATCAGGTTTTATTCCCGTTTTGTTTATAACAAACCCCAAATACTTGGTCTCGTCCTTCACAAATTGACATTTAGGCAATTTTAACTTCAATCAGTTCTTCCTCAACTGATCGAACACTTTCTCTAGGTGTCCAAAGTGCACCTCAAGTGTCTTAGAAAACACCATAAGGTGTCTTAGAAAACATCCATGTAAGCCATAGCAAAATCTTCCATAGTTCCTTGCACTACGGACATCAACTGAGTAAATACACCTGCGGTATTAGATAGCCCAAACGGCATCGCACGGATATTGAATAGACCCAGGTGGCAAGTAAAATATGTCTTCTGCTGGTCCTTTTCAGCTAAGGGTACCTGCCAATAACCTAACCTTAGATCCAATATAGAAAAACAGATTGACTTTCCCCAAAACGCCAGAATGTCATCGATCAATGGTAAAGGTACTACTAATGGTTTAGTAATGGCGTTTAACTATCTAAAACCCACACAAAATCTATGTCCTCCATCCTTCTTTTACACAATGACTATTGGAAAACTCCATGAAGACATAGATCTCTCTCTCTTACTCCTGAGTCCAACATCTCATTTACTGCCTCTTCCATTAATTTTCTATTATGGATTCAGGTCCTATAAGGTATCAATCTAATGGGTGGGTGGTCACCAGTATCTATTTTCATTTGCACTGTCCCAGTCTGTCCTAACTCCTTGTCAGTATTAGCTACCACATCTCGATTAGCTTCTAGCAATTTCCTTATCTCATCTTTATATCTTTCGGGTACTATCAAGTCTTCTTCTTTTATTTTGGAACTACTAGTCTCTACCATTCTTCCATATTCTTGCTTACTCTCACTTGCTTCATAATTTTTACCGGACAGGCATAACTTAACTCTTCTCCCTGTTTTATTGTAATAGTTTTACTGGTTGTATTAGCTAGCAATAGGGGCATCATTTCCATACCTTCTACCTCGGAACTACACAAGGTCACCTCTTCTTCACCATTATCATACCTCTCTGTAGGTGTTAACTGATATCTTTTGTATGCTTAAAAAAGATTGTATTTCGTTTTCTAAATAAAATCTGTGACATTAATATTTCATTTCAATGTTTTTAGGGCATATAAACATCTTAGTTATTTGAAGGCTCCTCTCCCTCATCTGCCGTCCCCTGCTCCACGGCACATGCACCTTCACCTTTCCTCTTTATGCTGATGTAATTTTTGTCTTAAGTTTTTATTCTTGATGATTTAAAAAAATGCTGATCTAGATTTTATTTTAATTCACAGCATAATAGACTGGATAGATCTTAAAAGAGTTAACAGTTGTTGATTAAATATGAAACTGTAAGCAGTTTTTTTCCTTTTTTGATCAGTAATGTTTTATGTTTCTGAAAAGCAAAATGTTTTAAAAGTGTAGATATATTTTGATTGTTTGGTCGCTTTCAGTAAAGGAGTGCGAGTTACCTCCCTTTTTGCTTGTGGGCACATTATCACAAGGAAACTTACACCGCTATACACCGCATGCGTCATTGTAGTAACTGCTTGGCTAAAAAGAGGTAAGCACATGTGAAATTCTCTCTCTATCAATTCAAATGATTGTTTTTATGCCTGACAAGGTTTATATAAAACTGTTTATGTTTTAGTTTCACATTGAAGAAGCCACGAGTTATGTAATGGCGTACACAACTTCTGAAAGAAACACAAACAAAATTCTTCGACAGTCGCATAACGTTTCCTCACTTTTGGCGACGTCCTCGTTTTAGGTACGTCCATTTTTTCGGCATAAATTTTCGATACCTATGGGTTAAAATTAGGTATTGGCATGAGATAGCTAGAAAATGAGCATAATAAAAACGGCCTTAAACTTGAAAATAATTTATTGTCTCTGTTCAGGAGATCCATAAAAAGGTAGTATACCATGAATAAAAAAGGCCTTAAACTTGATGAAAATCATTTTTTATCGCCCAAATGTTAATGTTATTATCAAGAGAGAAGGTCAAAGTATTTTTCGAATATTTTTTAAAATTTTTGATAATTTCTAGCATGTCCAAAATTTTCGTTAAAAAAGTTGAATTTTTTTGAATCAGAAAAATTGACAGCAAGTCAGTCACTTTTTAAACTTTTGTTTACAAAATTGAAAGTCTCCGTTTAAAATTAATTTAATAAATCAATTATGATTTTTTTTTTAAATTAATTTAAGAAAATTAGAAATTATAAAGTTTATTTAATATATTTTGAAACAAAGATCACTTATTTTCTGCGCTGAAAAAATGTTCTTTCAAATGAGAGAAAGTCGGTCTTACAGCGGTGTTGATTGACGAGTGACACTTACGGGAAATACTTACTTAAAATAATTAAAAATTACCTTGTTCTTTCCTCTTAATAGAAACATAAACATTTTGGCAATAAAATTTTGTTTTCATCAAGTTTGGTGTCTTTTTCAGCAGACTGTTTTTTCTTTTTTTTTTTTTTTTTTTTTTTAGAAATCTCATCGTCGTACCTAGTCTAAATGTTTATGCTTTAGGTACCTCCATGAGATCGCTCAAAAAAGAACATAGTCTTATGAAAAAGACATCAACCTCGAGAAAAACAAAATTTTTTCGGGGAATGTTTTTACATATTTTCATCATTCCAAACACGTCCAAAATTTTCGTTAAAATTTTTGGGTTTTTTCAGAGATTTTCATTTTTTTCCATTTTATAAAAAAAATGAAAATCTCAGTTTGAAATTCTTTTAAAAATCAATTATTGTTTATTCAAAACTTATTTTAAGAAAATCAGAAATTATGTTTATTTAAAATATTTTGAACCAAGCTTAACTTACCTTCTGCGCCAAAAAGATGTAATTTGAAAATAAAACAAAGAAGGTCATAACCTCTCATGTCACTTGACAGAGGTTGAATGACATATTGATGGATTACGTGATCATAATTTGTTCTATGGAAGGTAAGAATTGAAGTTATTTAGATTTAAGTGAACAAATTATTTACCTCGTTATTTTTAAGGAAAACTTTCAGAGTTCTCAATTTTTTTGTACTTAGCTTTCACCTTTACGTTTACTATGCTTTATGGAAAATATATTCTAAAGAAATTAAAATAAGACTGTTAAGAATGAGATTAAATTTCATATTTCATAAGAAAAGTATCTAATGAATTTATAGGTACCTTTCTTATGAAATTTTATCAGAAGTGTACATAAGATACTATAATTTTATGTACATTTATTACATTTTACTGTGTTATTTGTATTTCCATTCATTTTATTATTAATTTTGATATTTCATTCATGGAAAAATGTCATAACTGTGATTAGTATAAAAATAAGATCATATAAATTTCATAAGATGATACTGATACTTGTAGGTACCCTTCTCAGTTGAAATTGAAAAATCAAATTAGTCAAAATGATAGAATTTGCAACACACTAAGAAAAGATCTATCTCATAAGGACACTTAGGAAATCCTATGTGGCTTTTAACTAATTTTATATTTTAACAACTTAAATGTAAAAATCTATTATAATTAAAGAGATAACAATTGTATTAAAAATTCATTTTTCATGGAAAAAATTTTTTGCTTTCAGAAAATATTGTCCATATTCATAAAAACAACTAAAAGCAAATAAAAACATTTGAAATTAAATAATATCTTTGTTTTATTGAGTTTTGTATGTTACAATTCAGAGCTAATTTTCAGGTACGGGGGATCAAATTTAAAACAAATAAGAAACATGATATGCATTCCTCAAAGCCTTGTGCTTTTAACTATTGTAATCACTAAACTAGACGCGATCGAATTTCTAGTGTTTTCATAAAATTAGTTATGGGCGGTAATAAATATAAAAAAAAAGTATTTTTGCCATGCCTTTAATAAAGAAAAACTTATTTATAATAATTTTGATCATGTGTGAATAGTTTCTGAAAGTTACATTAACATCTGACAATTATTTTTATAATTGCAAGATTTTCCAAATTAATGTTTATCATACAAAAAAAAAAAGTGCTAAGAATTGTATATGTTATTTTATTAGTTCTGGTGATACAAAGTGAAACAAGGTTTTTTTTAATCAAAACTGTGAATATTCTAAAAAGAAGGAAAAAAATTTTTTTAATTTTTGGTCTTTCCTCTTAATAATAACATAAGCATTTAGACGATAAAATTTTGTTTTCATCAAGTTTGGTGTCTTTTTCATCATTCTATACTCTTTTTTTAGTGATCTCATGGAGGTACCTATATTATAAAGAGGAAAAATCAAAGTATTTTTTCATAATTTTTTCACATTTTTTAATCATTCTTAGCACATCTAAAATTGTTGTTAAAAATCATGTTTTTTTTAGTCTGTAGATTTTATTTACAGTATTATTATTGACACAAATTAAATTTTTTATATACTGTTGTTTGTTAGTCTGTAAGAAGCTTTGGAAATTATAATCTGAAAATATATATCTACTTACTAACAACATTTGTTAAACTCTACAAACTTTTTCCTAATTTTAGAAGAATTAGCAACATATTTCAGAAATAAGAAATAATTGATTCAAAAATTCATTTTTCATTGAAATATCTTTTTGCTTTCAGACAATATTGTCCATGTTTATTAAAATAAATAAAAGCAATTAAAAGCTTTTGAAATTAAATAATATTTTTGTTTTATTGAGTTTTGTATGTTACACTTCAGAGACGAATTTTAGGTAGGTGGTCCAACTAAAAAAGAAATAAAACATGATTTGATTTCCTCAAAGCCTTGTGCTTTTAACTAATATAATCACTAATCTTCCCAAAATTGAAATTATAGTGTTTTCGTACAATTAGTTATGTGGGGTGAGGAAAAAAAGAAATTTTTTTGCCATGACTTTAAAAAAGAAAAACATTTCTAATCAGTTCCATCATTTGTGAATAGTTTCTGAAAGTTTCATTAAAATCCAACAATTATTTTCATTTTTGCAAGACTTTCAAAATTAATGTCATACAGAAAAAAAGAAAACATCCTAAAATTTTATATGTTACTTCGTAGTTCCGCTGGACAAGAAGAGAAACAAGGTTTTTCAATCAAAATTTAGAATATTCTAAATAGAGGGGAAAATGAAGAAGTCTGGAGCATACAACGTCCAAGATATTGTGATATACATGGCAAAAAGATGAGAACAATAGTCCGAATAATGTAAATAGTGTACATAATACCTCATCTCGGAAATATAGACAGATACCAGAATATTTTCTGGAAATAATAAAGTTAGTCATTTAGCTTTCAATTAAAGCTAAAATAAAATCTTCCAGAATGCTTAAAATTGAATCTAAAACAGAAAAAAAAATAATTGCAATATATCTCTCACTGAAAAAGAAAAAATTGATTAAATTTAAAAAAATAAAAAGAACATATTTATTGAAATGTGTGAAAACAAAAAAGAAAATTAAAAGTTTTGAAAATTCAACGATGATAGTCAGTCAGAACAATTTTATCACATTTTGTATTTCAAATTGAAGAAAAGAAAGCAATTCTTGTAATAGTTCGTTTTCACTGGAAAAATATTTTGGCTTTAGACAATGATGTCCTAAATATATATTAATCATAAAAGCCATTAAAAGCTTTTCCTATTAAATAATGTATTAGTTTTATTGAGTTTTGAATGTTACAATTTAGAGCTACATTTTACCATGACTTTCTAAAAACAAACATTGATAATTTCATTCATTTTGGAAAAAGTTCTGAAAGTTTCACTAAAATCCGACAATTATTTGATTTTTGCAATAATATCCAAATTAGTGTATTTCTTAACAAAAAAATATGTCACTGCTGACATAAAAACAAGATTTTTAGCTAAAACCTGGCTGTGGACTTGGTCATGTTACCAGAGACTTTAGTCCAAGCCAACATCTAAAAATACATAAATTTTTCAAGATCCAGATTTGAATTGTTTCTGTATCGAGAATTTCATTAACATGATGATGAAGCAATCTTGTTTCACTGCAAAATGTTTAATCTTCACTGCATTATTGAAATAATAATTTCATTATCTCTCATAATATACGCTGCTTTCATATATTATTCACTGCCCCTATTAATATATCATTTATGCCTTTTTTTCTTCCCAGATGTTTTGGCTGTACAAAATCCACAGTGGTTATTATTGAGTATTTCAAGGAAGGAAAAGACAACTTTCCATGAAAACACAGACAAATATATGCTGCATGGTTCATGTGAAAGTAATGGATTTGCATTGTCAAAAGCATAACAATTAACTTAACCTGGCACAAAATAATGTACTTTGAAATGCGTGGTTTATCTTTATGCAAAAACACATTTAGTGTTATGTATGAATAAACATGAAAGATAGGCCATATTCATGTGACATCTGATAAACTGTTGTGAAGCTGGACATAATAGGCCAGATGGAAACACATATTAAAAAAAGACCATATTCTTGTGAAGTTTGTGGATGTGCATTTTTGCAGAAGGCAAATTTAGTCAGTCATATGCGTACACACACTGGAGAGAGACCTTATCCTTGTGAAGTTTGTGGATCTGCATTTTCACAGAAGTCTCATTTAGTGACACATATACGTAGACACACTGGAGAGAAGCCTTTTTCTTGTGAAGTTTGCGGATCTGCATTTTCTCAGAAGTCAGAACTGATCCGTCATACACGTACACACACTGGTGAGAAACCATATCCTTGTCAAGTTTGTGGATCATCATTTTCCCGGAAGTCACATTTAGAGACACATATGCGTACACACACTGGAGAGAAACCATATTTTTGTGAAGTTTGTAGATCTGCCTTTTCACAGAAGCCAGATTTAGTCAGACACGTTCGTACACACACTGGAGAGAAACCATATTCTTGTGAAGTTTGTCCATCTGTATTTACACTGAAGTCACATTTAGTGAGACATATGTCTACACACACTGGAGAGAAACCATATTCTTGTGAAATTTGTGGATCTGCATTTGCAGACAAGCGAAATTTGGTTAGTCATATGCGTACACACACTGGAGATCAAAATGTAGTATCTGTTCTTATCAGTTGAATCTGTTTCTCTCTCTCTCTCCACTTCTACCTTTCTTTCTTTCTTTCATCTTCTAGACCTTTTCACTAAGATAAAAGTGTAGTATCTGTTCTTATCAGTTTAATGTGATTCTCTCTCTCCACTTCTATCTTTCCTTCTTTGTTTCATCTTCTCGTCCTTTTCACTAAGATCAAAGTGTAGTATCTGTTAAAAATGAAAACAACTTTTGTCATTGTAATAACTTGGTTCTATCGTAATTCTCAAAATCATATAAATTATTAATTGAATTGTGATAAAGTGTAAAATAAATTATGAATTGTTCTTGTTTTGCTGTCCATGTCTGAGGATGTCTTGTGTTGATCTCATTTTGTACTGCTCAGCTATTGTTCATGCTGTTTCCACTGAATCCAAATTTGTACTATGCAGCCCAGTGATTGAACTCACAATTGCTATGTCACCAAATTCACAAAGCTACACTTGAATTTACTAGTTTATTATCCCAAACTTGGAGCCTTTAAACTTCATGCTGGACAACTGTCAGCTCCACTTTTGATTCTGACTGTTGTTGAATGCCTTTTAAAGAATGAGAGAAAGTCTCTTTAATCTGTGAAATCAAGTTGAGTAACATTTTTTAAAAAATATACTTTCTTTGGGAGCATCACTGATTAATTAGTCCCATATGAGATTATTAAATTTTTTTTAAAGGAAAATTCACCTGATCTGATATGTTTTTTATAAGAAAAACATCCGATTTATTAAACAAAATTTACAATTTTTAAATGTTATTTTTTTTTTCATATTTGCTTATTGTCCAAACGAATATGATATCAGACTTTACATATAGTTTCCATAGTTACATAAGTTTCTGTTATGAGGATTTATTTACTATTGTCCTCATCTTTGTTGTTATTAAAATGACATTGTTTCAGGTGTTGTGTACCCTGGACTTCATCAGGTGTATGCCAATCCAGGTAACTTGAACTGAACCTTTTATATAATCTAAAGAGAGACACAAAAAGTGCCATGGAGATTGAGAGGTGGGAACAGGTAGCCAATGATTGCTCATGCTGGAGACAATTTACACCCAGGGTTGGTGCAGAGAGATGAGAAATGAAGGCTTGTTGCCAGCGAGAAGCATACTTGAAAGGAAGAAATTGCATGCATTTGCTGCAATCGAGACTGTCATGTGGGCCTGTATAGCCATAACAGATGTTGCACCACAATCAGCAGCTGAGGCATAAATTTCAAGACAAAAGATGCCATGTATATATTTACTTATATGCTTATTTTAAAGCTTATTTACTTATATGCTTATTTTAAAGCTTAATTATTTTTTAAAATCTTATATACTTATTTTATAAGTTGAGATCAAAACAATATATTGTAGGAATTTTCCTGTTTGCAAGTGTATGCTTGGCAGTGAGAGTGGTATGAGCAAACACCAAGTCTCAAAATAACTGTTCAACAGCTTTTATTTGTGGCTGCAAGAGAGAGTTCAAAATAGTGATATTTTGTTGGGAAAAGTGGCATTTCCAAGTTAACAAATTTCTTGAGTAGATGTTTTATATGGTGAGATTTCTCTGTCTCTTCCTACGAGTGGAACGGAAGATTTGAGTGTGAAACTGCTAGGATTGGTATGAGTCTTCTGCAATAAGGATTGTGTGTAGTTTTTCCTTTGGTTAGATATTTCAAAGGGAAAATTCTCCACCTATCCACACAAGGAATGAGATATTTGAAGTTAAGCTGCCAGGACAAGGCTACATGTCCTTTGCAGCAAGGGTTGAGTTTCAATTCAAGCTGGGTTTGAATGTAGAGGATGCTGATAAGCAAAAATGGCAAAAAGAGCTGGCCTTTGAAGGTAAAAGCCACAGAAAGGGAAAATGGAAAAAAAAGCTGAATATGGCTCTGTCAGCCTTTTTATGGATTCTTGCTTTGTTTTTTTTTTACGGTCTCAATACCAACAAGATTTTTATTGCTAGTAATACTTTTCTTCCAAAAATGTATTGTTGGCAATAATTTTTTCTTGAAAAATGTATTGTTGTTATTAAACCCTATTTTTACACTTTCATGGTGCTTTGACCCCAGTTTGGTGGTGGTCAATGTTTTGCCCACAGCCAGAACCCTAACAGGTGCCACCAGCCCAGGTCAGTGTGAACCTGGAACACCAGCAATTAAGAGGCTGTCTCCTGATCAGAGGCCTTGCTGTTTGATATAGGACGGATAGATTGTAGGACCTCAGGTTATACATGCTGATGACTTCTATTGCTGCTACTACTGAACCCAGCAAAGCCAAAGTAAGGAAGCCCCCACAAGCCACAATATCCAACAAGTGAAATAGTTTCTATATTATTGCTCATTTAAATACATATCCTTTACTGTTGCTGCACATCTGGTCTGGTGCTTCAACTATCTATTTAGAGATTCTTTATAAAATACAAAGAATCTGCAAGGTTATTGGACCTAACCTGGCATCTTAACCAGGATCAGTGCTATTTTTGGCATCAATCATGACATCCATATGTAAGTCTCATAAGACTTATATAATAATATTTTACATATACATACATATATATATATATATATATATATATATATATAATAATTTATAAGGACATGAATGTTGATTTAAGCACATTGCTCATAATGGGCCATTGTGTGCTAAAATTTTAATTTGTTGATTTTAACACCTCAAAAAAGAAATCATCTGAGAGAACCCTTTTTATCATACATCATCATCAAGTTAACAGGAGAGCATGAAGCCAGAAGAGGATTCCACAAATGAAAAATGTGTAAAAAGAAACTGTTAGTAGTTTCTGTAATATTGCTCATATAAATGCATATCCTTTACTTTTCCTTGGAAAGTTGATTCACTGTATTGTGCTAGATAATTTTTTTCTTGCCATCATCTATATTACACATTTATAAATCTACCATTCATCTGTGCGTAGAATATTGTTGCCATATTTGATCTGGTGCTTCTGCTATGTATCTAGAAACTCTTGACAAAATCCCCAAAAAGAAGCTGTTATGTTGTCAGTTCTAACTTGGCATTTCAGCTTCAATCACTTACTCACCAGCATAACCTAGCTTCCTTGTGCTTTTTCTTTCATGGCAATTGGTCACTTTATGAATTTAGACACACTACAAGATCTTATTGTCAACTACTATCTTCAAAAGTTTTAATGCAACATATATATATATATATATATATATATATATATATATATATATATATATATATATGCATAGAAGAATGGTAGATTTACAAAGAAAATATGAAAGCATAGGCAGTCAGAATGGATTTGGTCTTTTGTCACATCATAGAAACAGCTGACAGTGAAATGTCTTTCTTTTATTGTATCATCCAATAACACTGTAAAGTTCTCTTGAATTTCAGCAGCATCTGAGATCCATGTCTGCTATGATAGCTTGAGTTCATCCAAGACTTTCACACTTCAATTGTTTTATTATTTTACACTATTTATATTCAAATTATTGTCCTTATCTTTGTTGTGCGTCCTGGGTATGACGATAAACTACATCCGCATCCTGGGTATGACGATAAACTATGTCCAACAACAAGGCTTCAGATAATGTTTTCAGAAAAATAATGTTGCCAGCTATACCTTTTTGAAACACTAATGTTGCCAGGTATGCGTTTTTGAAACAATAATGTTGCCAGCTATACATTTTTTGCTAACAATAATGTTGCCAGCTATGTTTTTTTGAAACAATGTTGCCAGCTATGCGTTTTTGAAAAAATAATGTTGCCAGCTATATGTTTAATAGTACTGTATATTTAATATATGTATAGGTATATGTGTATATATATATATATATGTATATATATATATATATATTTATATATACACATACATATACCTTAATTTGGCATTAAATGACCCACAGTGGTTGATATGCCATAAAATCCAACCAACCAACCATTTCTTTGTTGTTGTAGGCTGATTTCTCTGCCTGTTCCTACAAGGAATAAGAAATCTGAAGTCAAGCTGCCAGGACAGGGCTATGTGTCTTCTGTAGCAAGGGTTGAGTATACCTTCAATCTGGACTTGAATATAGAGACCACTGAAGAAGGAAAATTGAAAAGAGGCCAAATTGGGATCTGTCAACATTTTGATGGGTTCTGGGACTTCAGGTTATAACATGCTGATGACTTATGTTGCTTCTACTGCTGAATCAAGGAAAACAAAGTAAGGAAGCCCCCACATGTCACAATAACCAACGAGTGAGTTAGTTTCTATAATATTGCTCATACAAATACATATCCTTTACTGTTGCTGGGAAAGTTGGTTCACTGTGTCGTGCTAAACAATTTTTCCTTGCCAGAATCTCTTAAATATAAACCTAATATTCATCTGTGCCTGGTATATTGTTGCCATATCTGGTTTGGTGCTTCTGCTATGTATCTAGAGACTCTTGACAAAATCCCCAAAAAGGAGCTGTTATGTTATGAGTCCTGACTTGGCTTTTCAGCTTCAATCACTTTCTCGACAGAATAACCAAGCTTCCCTATGCTTTTTCTATACCTATTATTCATGGCCATTGTTCTGATGAGCTTTTCTATTTGGTTATTTGACTTCATGAATGACAATGTTTCAGGTGTTGCACCATCTGGCCTTCATCAGGTGTATGCCACTCCAGGTAATCTACTGAACTGAACCCTTTATTTAATCTAATAAGAGACACGTCATCACCTTTCAACTTTGCTATCTGAGACACATTGTGAGCATCAATTACCATGTCTCTAAATTCATGAGCCAATGCTTTAATGCTGTCAGATAATTTGCTGTAGGGATCCGACTGGTGCTGGACTAATTTTATTTTTACAAAACAGTGCTCAATGTAAATGTACAGAGCATAAATATTATAAATTAACTGATTTAAAAATATGGTTCCTTCGCTACACAAGAATCACCATATTTCAAAAACCAAAGCTAAAAACTTCAAATTTAATTATATAATTAAATTAAAAGCATTAGTTTTGTTTCATCAAGCGAATTTTGGAATAACTTATTTTTCAATTTACTGAGTTATAAACGCATACAATTCATAATTTTTTTTTTCCAAGGATGCAGAGAAATCCAATCATTTAGACAGGGGCAATAGCATGTTCATTTTTATTAACTATTATTGTATCAATTATGAGTTACTTTTGAAAAAAAGCTTAAGTCTAGGTAGGGTTGGGGTGCACTTTTCAATGAATTATGACATCTGTTCAACACATGTCGTCTAATTTTTTTTATCAGTGACAAAATATTTTCTGCATTTTTTCCTGTTAAATTCATACTTGTATACATAAAGTTTGTTTCTAAAAGGGGTGTTTGGGTTAAAGTATGATATATTGAACTATAATTCTAAAATATTATTTTTACTCTTAATTCTTAATAGACTATATTTCTTTTTAAAATAAATAAATGTAATAGAATCTACTGCAGCCGACAACTCTTCAATCCGGCAGTTGACCAGCTACCGCCACTGACAACTCTACATTCGTTTTGCCGATATAACCGATCATCTTCCCCTACCCGAAACCAGTCATACCGGACCCGATACCAATACAAGCATTTTTCTCCAGACTCTTGTACATATTGGAAAAATAAAAGTCAATGTTTGCTATTTTTAAACCTCTGCTTTTGTCCCCTCATTGTTTTGACTGTTCATCCAGCCGTCTTTATCATCTCTTGCTAAATTCGCTAGTACATTGGATAAGGTCTGGTGGAATCGTTCTACCTTCGCATTGCTCTGTGGGTGATATGGAAAGGTGGTAATGTGTATAGTATTCAATCCTCTCAGAGTCTCCTCCATAGTCTGATTTACATTCTACGGTCCATTGTCAGTATCCAATTTCTCAGGGGATACATATCTAGGAAATATCTCCTGAAGTATGATATTTGATACTGTTCGGGCTTTCTTGTTAGGTATTGCGAAAGCTTGTGGCCAATTTGTCAGCCAGTCCACAAAGCTCACTATATATGAATTTCTACGAGGAGTTTGTCCATAGGGCCCTGAAATATCCATGCTGACCTGAAATGGATAATTGGGAATATCTGTCTGCTTCACTGGGTCAACCTTATTATCTCAACTCTGTGACTGACATGTTATGCACTTGTTCACATAATTCAATACATCATTATACAGTCTAGAGCAAAAATATTTCCTGACTATTCATAGGTTCTATCAACCCTCACATGTCCTACCTTTTCATAACAATGGGCTAAGATTTTGTGTCTTAACATTTTTGGTACTACTATTTTGAGACTTCTTTCTTCCTCTCGTCCTGAAATTTAATTCAACACTCCATTGTGTATAACATATTTAGAGGTAGTCCCTGCTTCTACGTTACTCCTCAGAGAAGTAATTTCACTATCTTCCGGATTCTTCTCTATGATAGCTTCCTAATGAGGGTCCCTAATAATTTCTTCCTCCCAAAATGGAAGTTTGCTTAGAGTGTGAGAATTTATCACATTAACTTGATAAGTCCTGTCGTCCACCCTGGTTCTAATCTAATGGATTTGAACTCTAATCTTTCTGAAATTCTTAACAGATCTGAACAGGTATTATCCTTTCCAGATAGAGATTCTATTTTGCACTAATAGCTGCTAAGCTTCAATGCCCACTGCTGGATCTTCTTATTTGTCCATTCTGCCTCCAATAAATGTTTGATGTGCTTAGGGTCAGTTTAATGGTAAACATAGCTCCACTCACATAATAATCCAAATTTTCAACTGCATATAAAATGGAAAACACTTCTTTTTCTATCACTGGCCATCTCTGCTTGGTTTCTGATAGTCTGTGAGACAGAGAATATATAGGTATTTCTTCAGGTATACCTGGCACTGGTCCATCCTTATCCAGACAAAGCTGGGAAAGGACTATCCTCCGTCCATTTCAATCAAGCGTACTTTTTTGCCAAGGCTATCAAGAGTTCTGCTAATCTGCTAAACACAAGAACAAAGTGCCTGTAATATCCAATAGCTCCTATAAAGCCATGAACCTCTCTCACTGTCTTGGGCTCTGTCATAGCCCTTATCACTTCTAACTTATCTAAATCAGGTTTTATTCACGTTTTGTTTATAACAAAACCCAAATACTTGGTCTTGTCCTTCACAAATTGACATTTAGGCAATTTTAACTTCAATCAGTTCTTCCTCAACTGATCGAACACTTTCTCTAGGTGTCCAAAGTGCACCTCAAGTGTCTTAGAAAACACCATAAGGTGTCTTAGAAAACATCCATGTAAGCCATAGCAAAATCTTCCATAGTTCCTTGCACTACGGACATCAACTGAGTAAATACACCTGTGGTATTAGATAGCCCAAACGGCATCGCACGGATATTGAATAGACCCAGGTGACAAGTAAAATATGTCTTCTTCTGGTCCTTTTCAGCTAAGGATACCTGCCAATAACCTAACCATAGATCCAATATAGAAAAACAGATTGACTTTCCCCAAAACGCCAGAATGTCATCGATCAATGGTAAAGGTACTACTAATGGTTTAGTAATGGCGTTTAACTATCTAAAACCCACACAAAATCTATGTCCTCCATCCTTCTTTTACACAATGACTATTGGAAAACTCCATGAGGACAGAGATCTCTCTCTTACTCCTGAGTCCAACATCTCATTTACTGCCTCTTCCACTAATTTTCTGTTATGGATTCAGGTCCTATAAGGTGTCAATCTAATGGGTGGGTGGTCACCAGTATCTATTTTCATTTGCACTGTCCCAGTCTGTCCTAACTCCTTGTCAGTATTAGCTACCACATCTCGATTAGCTTCTAGCAATCTCCTTATCTCGTCTTTATATCTTTCAGGTACTATCAAGTCATCTTCCTTTGTTTTGGGGCTGCTAGTCTCTACCATTCTTCCATATTCTTGCTTACTCTCACTTGCTTCATAATTTTTACCAGACAGGCATAACTTAACTCTTCTCCCTGTTTTATTGTAATAGTTTTACTGGTTGTATTAGCTAGCAACAGGGGGGGGGCACCATTTCCATCCCTTCTACCCCAGAACTACACAAGGTCACCTCTTCTTTACTATTAGGTTGGTGCAAAAATAATGGCGGTTTTTGACGTATTTTTTAACGTTAAAAACTGTCTTTATTTTTGCACCAACGTAATATTATCATACCTCTCTATAGGTGTTAACTGATATTACCCTTCCGTTATTTTCTCCACTGTATCTATCCTTCCTTCACATGAAGCAGCCATTCCAGGGGAAAGTTTCACTTTTTTTTTTAACTTAATTACCTAATGGATCATCTACTCTTCCCAAAACTAATCAAAGCCGTTTTGGGCCTTTTTTAGCTTAAGCTCCCTAAAATTAATTCTCTGCACAAATCAGGTGCCGCATACACTTTAAGCTCACCTATGGTCCTCACCAATTTGAATGTTAACAATATCATACCCTCTATTCTCATCTACTATCTGAATGGCTAATGAATAAATCCACAGGCTGAAGTTTTCTATAAAACCCTAGCTGCCTAATCACCTTAGAATTTATTAAGGTGTATCCACTAATGTTTTACTGTCTTGTGACCTATCAACACCTTACAGGTAATGTTCGGCCCCTCTTTAAATATCTGAAATATCTGGGTTCTGTCCCTATTTCTCAACCTTCAATTATTTTTATTTCCCTGTTGGCTATCTGTATTTTTCAAAATCGACAAGGATGCTGGCAACAGAGGTTCATCGTTTGTTACCCTAGGCCAGCTTCTTTTGGGTAGGGTGGGGACTGGTCTTCTTGTTCCCCTTATTTCTCCCCTTCCTCTCTCAGCACCTTTTCTTCCTGGACAAGTGTCCAGCCATCTTACATAGACAGCACTTAACACTATATACAGTTGACTGCAAAATGTCCAGCCACAATACAGTAACAGCACTTCAGAGATCTTGTTTTTATTGGAGCCACCCTGCTCCTTACTTCTCTATGGGGGGCCCCACTGTCATTTCCCAATCACTTATTCTTTTTTGGGAGATACTAGGATGTCTATTTTCTTAATCCTTAGTCTCCTATCCCTCGCATCTGTGCACCACTTTGCCTTGTGGCCAAAACTTCTGCACTTAGTGCAATTCAGACCTAGAGACCTGGGGTTTCCTCTCCAATTGGTGGGACAGTCTCTGGCCCTGTGTCCTTCATAATTGCAGGTCCAGCATACCAACCCATACCTCCCTAGATTGGAATTTATAAAATCCATAACGTATATCCGATTCCTTCTGGATGGGGTCAATCCCAGCCACCCAATCCTCCCCTTTCGTGCCCTTACGGGGTTTTATGTTCAATATTCTATATTTCTGGAGTTTTTCTCTGCCCACTTCCAATCCCTGGATCTTTGGACTCCTTGGTCTCTGTTGTCTGTTATCCTTTTCCCGATCCTCTTAATATTTTCAGCTGCCTACAGGGTCCAGCCTTCAAGACATCACTACAGATAGCATCCATAAAAGTGTACACTAATTGCACCTGAATTGCCTCATTTTCTCTTATTTCTGGATTCAAGAATGCTAACCACGCCAATCCTGCCATCTTATCTCCTAGGTCCTCTAGAGTTCCTCCAACTTCCTGTTTAATTCTAGATAATTTGCGAACAGTCTGATTAGGGTTTCCTTCAGCTCATCCCATGCTATCTGGGGGTTCTTCCTGTATAAAGCACCGATAAATTTTGAGACTGCTGTTTCATAAGCTAACAGCACCATCTCACGGTCTATCAACCCGTACACCAGATGTTTCTCTTTTTACAGCTACTAACCAATCATGAAATTCTTGCCTCGGTAGGTGGGTAATTTCATCCCGTGCAACAGACCCCTAAATGCTACCATTATTTTGGGAACTGTCTCTTCACCCTCTGTACTGTCTGATCCAGCAATACTCATATATTTATTCTGGCAGTGGACCTCAATAATAAATAATAATTGAGCAAAAAAAAAAGAAAATAATAACAGAGGGAACTCAGTTTCATTCTAATTGTTTTTGGTTTGTTCTTAGCGCAACTACTACAACCTTTGGTGTTCTCGTCAGTAGTAATAATAAATGTAATGCCGATCCTCTCGCACGTTGTTAATTGTAACACGATCTCTGATCGACGTCATCCACAAGACCAACTGTTGGTCCTGTATGGTCCACTATTACAGGTTAGACCTAAGTCTCTGGTTTCGAATGTTGATTCGATTCCACTCATCAGCCATGTTGTGATTTTTTTATCCTAGTGAATAGTTATCAGGTTGTAGAATTCTGAAAGCTCTCTGTTGGTCTACCTGCAAGCTTATTGGGTGAGAATCGCATTAACAGCAAATAAATATGGCAAAGTCGATCCGATTTTGGAGAGACAAAAGTTTTATTTATATATATATTTATATAACATCAACAATACATAATACAATTTGCGTGGCAAAAACTTGAATATCTCTTGTATATGAACGATGATCGACAAAACCAAAAAAATACTTTGTGTAATTTCATTAAAGGGGAGAAGTGGTTTCATTTTAATTGTTTTTGATTTGTTCCTAGCACAACTACTACAACCTTTGGTGTTCTCATTGTCAATAGTAATAATATTAGTGGTAGCAGGAGCAGTGGTACTTATATCAACAGCACATGTTAGCGGGCGCTTTGTTTCAATCTCTGATGTCACTTCCTCACTGTCTGTGACCTAACTCTGCTACTGTCTCAACCCAACTCTGCTCATCTTCTGGTTGGCTTGCCTCTTTATATAGGGAAATGTTGACTTATCTGTTTTTCTAGTGCGAACATACTGACATACTTTTATTAGGAATGGGGTCATTCCATTTCCCAACACACTTCTAAATTAAAAAAAACTTCACACTCATTTTATCTTTTGGTAACCCTGACCATAGTCATTGTTCTAAGTTTATCTGAGCAATTTTGGTAAATGATACATCGATTAATGCCATGTCTTGTTTTATCAATAAAATTAACCTTTAAATCAAGACATTCTTAATTCTATCTTCTATTCAAAATCTGATATGTTTGTACGCTTAAAATAAAGACTGTATTTCGTTTTTAAATAAAATCTGTGACATTAATATTTCATTTCAATGTTTTTACAGCATATCAACGTCTTTAGTTATTTGAAGACTCCTCTCTCTCACTTGACGCCCCCTGCTCCATGGCACATCCACCTTCACCAACATCATCAATATCTTGGGGTGATATTGCCCATCCCACACCCCCACCACATAAATATGATTTGATTGTTTGGTCTTGTCGAGAAAGAAAATATGGTCTTAGATTACAGGGAACTCTTCATTTTTAATATGACTGAATACTTGAAAATTAAAAAGGGCGCCATGATATTAAGAAAACCTTTCCTCTTTATGCATTAAAAAAGCTGATCTAATTTTTATCTTAATTTTTTACTCTTCTTGATGATTTAAAAAAAGACAGGATAGATCTTAAAAGTTAACAGTTGTTGATTAAATATGAAACTGTAAGCAGCTTTTCTCCTTTTTGATAAGTAATGTTTTATGTTTGTGAAAAGCAAAATGTTTAAAAATGTCGATATATAATTTGATTGTTTGGTCGCTTTCTGTAAAGGAGTGCTAGTTACCTCCCTTTTCTCTTGTGGGAACATTATCACAAGGTGATGTACACCACTATACACCGCCTGCGTCATTGTAGCAGCAACACTGTGGCTAGAAAGAGGTAAGTATGTGAAATTTACTCTCTATCAATTCAAATGATTGTTTTTATGCCCGACAAAGTTTATAGAAAACTGTTTATGTTTTAGTTACACATGGAAGAAGCCACGAATTTTGTAATGGCGAAAACAACTTGCGAAAGAAATACAAACAAAATTCTTCAACAGTCGAACTCTTAACGGTTCCTCACTTTTGGTGACGTGCTATCGGTTTAGGTACCTCCATTTCTTTGGCATAAATTGTCGATACCTAAGGGTTAAAATTAGGTATCGGCCTTAAACTTGACGAAAATTATTTATTTATAGTCTAAAAACGTTTATGTTATAAGTACCTCCACGAAATCGCTAAAAAAAGAGCATAGCATGATGAAAAGACGCCAAACTCGACAAAAACAAAATTTTATCATCTGAATGTTTATGTTATTATTCAGAGGAAAGATCAAAGTATTTTGGGGGTATTTTTTTTTTTTTACAATTTTTAATCGTTCCGAGCATGTCTGAAATTTTCATTAAAAACCTTGTTTTTTTTTTTTGATTCAGCAAAATTGTCAGATAATCGATTATGGCATCCATTTTTTTCCATTTTATAATAAAGATGAACATTTCAGTTTGAAATTCTTTTAAAATTCAATTATCGTTTAAAAACTTATTTTAAGAAAATCAGAAATTATAATGTTTATTTAAAATATTTTGAATCAAGGTTAACTTATCTTCTGCACCGAAAAGATGTAATTTGAAAATAAAACAAAGCAGGTCATGACATTTTGTGTCAATTGACCTGCCATTGAATGACATATTGACGGGTTTGTGTGATCATAATTTGTTCTACGGAAGGTGAAAAGTGAAGTTATTTACGTTTAAGTGAACAGATTATTTACCTCGTTATTTTTAAGGAAAACATTCAGCGCTCTAATTTTTTTTTTTTTTTTTGTACTTAGCTTTCACCTTTACGTTTACGATGCTTTATGGAAAATATATTCTAAAGAAATTAAAATAAGACTGTTAAGAATGAGATTAAATTTCATATTTCATAAGAAAAGTATCTAATGAATTTATAGGTACCTTTCTTATGAAATTTTATCAGAAGTGTACATAAGATACTATAATTTTATGTACATTTATTACATTTTACTGTGTTATTTGTATTTCCATTCATTTTCTAATTAATATTGATATTTCATTTATGGAAAAATGTCATAACTGAGATTAATATAAAAATAAAATCATATAAATTTCATAAGATGATACTGATACTTGTAGGTACCCTTCTCAGTTGAAATTGAAAAATCAAATTAACTTCTCCACATGTGTTTCACAAAAGTAAAGTCCTTAATAACCAAGAACAATGCTTAACTCAAATAACACAATTGTATTCTGGTTGGTCTTCTGTACTTTACAGCCTGATTATAAACACAAAATTACATTTCTTAATTACTGCAAATTTTCTGATTAGTCAAAATGATACAATTTACAACATGCTAAAAAAAAGATCTATCTCATAAGGACACTTACGAAAGCTGATGCAGCTTTTAACTAACTTTATAATATTTTAACTTAAATGTAATGTGTTATAATTAAAGAGAGAACAAATAATTGTATTTAAAATTCATTTTTCATCGAAAAAATTTTTGCTTTCCAAAAATATTGTCCATATTCATAAAAACAACTAAAAGCCAATAAAAGCATTTGAAATTAAATAATATCTTTCTTTTATTGAAGTTTGTAATTCAGAGCTGATTTTCAGGTAGGGGGATCCAAGTAAAAACAAAAAAGAAACATGATTTGCATTCCTAAAAGCCTTGTGCTTTTAACTATTGTAATCACTAAACTAGACTCGATCAAATTTCTAGCATTTTCATAAAATTAGTTATGGTGGGGGAAGTAGATATAAAAAAAAATATTTCTGCCATGACTTTAATAAAAAAAAAAAAAAAAACATATTTATAGTAATTTTGATCATCTGTGAATAGTTTCTGAAAGTTTTATTAACATCTGACAATTATTTTTATTTTTGCAAGATTTTCCAAATTAATGTTTGTCATACAAAAAATCATGCTAAAAATTGTATAAGTTATTTCACTAGTTCTGGTGATACAAAGAGAAACAAGGTTTTTTTAATCAAAATTTATAATATTCTAAATTTTAAAAAACAAAAAAAAACTTTGGTCTTTCTTCTTAATAATAACATAAGCTTTTAGATGATAAAAATTTGTTTTTATGAAGCTTGGCATCTTTTTCATCATTCTATACTCTTTTTTTGTAAGCAATCTCATGGAGGTACCTATAATATAAAGAGGAAAGATCAAAATATTTTTTGATGAATTTTTTACATTTTTTAATCATTGTTAGCCCATCCAAAGTTGTTTAAAATCATGTTTTTTTTTTTTTAATACGTAGATTTATTTACTATTTATTATTGACACAAATTATATTTTTTTTATATACTGTTGTTTGTTAGTTTGTAAGAAGCTTTGGAAATTATAATCTGAAAATATATATCTACTTACTAACAACATTTGTTAAACTCTACAAACTTTTTCCTAATTTTAGAAGAATTAGCAACATATTTCAGAAATAAGAAATAATTGATTCAAAAATTCATTTTTCATTGAAATATCTTTTTGCTTTCAGACAATATTGTCCATGTTTATTAAAATAAATAAAAGCAATTAAAAGCTTTTGAAATTAAATAATATTTTTGTTTTATTGAGTTTTGTATGTTACACTTCAGAGACGAATTTTAGGTAGGGGTGGTCCAACTAAAAAAGAAATAAAACATGATTTGATTTCCTCAAAGCCTTGTGCTTTTAACTAATATAATCACTAATCTTCCCAAAATTGAAATTATAGTGTTTTCGTACAATTAGTTATGTGGGGTGAGGAAAAAAAGAAATTTTTTTGCCATGACTTTAAAAAAGAAAAACATTTCTAATCAGTTCCATCATTTGTGAATAGTTTCTGAAAGTTTCATTAAAATCCAACAATTATTTTTATTTTTGCAAGACTTTCAAAATTAATGTCTGTCATACAGAAAAAAAAACATGCTAAAATTTTATATATTATTTCGTAGTTCCGCTGGACAAGAAGAGAAACAAGGTTTTTCAATCAAAATTTAGAATATTCTAAATAGAGGGGAAAATGAAGAAGTCTGGAGCGTACAATGTCCAAGATATTGTGATATACATGCCAAAAAGATGAGAACAATAGTCCGAATAATGTAAATAGTGTACATAATACCTCATCTCGGAAATATAGACAGATACCAGAATATTTTCTGGAAATAATAAAGTTAGTCATTTAGCTTTCAATTAAAGCTAAAATAAAATCTTCCAGAATGCTTTTTTCTTTTCTTAAGTACATTTTAAACCATAGGTATCAAAAATTTCTACCGAATTAGTGGAAGTAGCTAGTCCAAAGCCTGTGCTGTTTTCATCCTTAAAATTGAATCTAAAACAGAAAAAAAATAATTGCAATATATCTCTCACTGAAAAAGAAAAAATTGATTAAATTTAAAAAAATAAAAAGAACATATTTATTGAAATATGTGAAAACAAAAAAGATAAAAGTTTTGAAAATTCAACGATGATGGTCAGTCAGAATTTGATACAAAATCAATGCAATTTGTGAGGCTGGATCCTTGCTATCAGGAGAAACAACTCTTAAAACAGGGGTCATTATTTCTGAATTGTGCCTCCATAGTTTTGCTGGAAACGATTTTACTACATTTTTTGACTTATTATAAAAAATATTTTAAAAAATATTTAAAAATACTTTAAAGATCTGTAACAATAGATCTTTTAATAAGAGCATTTCCGGGGATACACATATTCAAAATTAATTTTATAAAACCTAACATCTTTATCACATTTTGTATTTCAAATTGAAGAAAAGAAAGCAATTCTTGTAATAATTCATTTTTCATTGGAAAAATATTTTGGCTTTAGACAATAATGTCCTAAACATATATTAATCATAAAAACCATTAAAAGCTTTTTCTATTAAATAATGTGTTAGTTTTATTGAGTTTTGAATGTTACAATTTAGAGTTAAGTTTTGGGTAGAAATGCTTTTTGATTTACAAAAAAAAAGTTATTCATATTCTTTGAAGTCTTCTCCATTTAATTAAAAAATCACAAAAATACAGTCAAATTTGCATAAAATTACATAAGCGTGGTGTTACAGATCTAAAAGAAATATTTTTTTCATGACTTTATAAAAAGCCAATGTTTCTAAAATAATTTCATTCATTAAAATGTGACAATTATTTTATTTTTGCAAGGATTTCCAAATTAATGTTGTTTTCTACTGAAAAAACTGCTAACAAAGAAAGATTTTTAAACAAACTTTTGAATGTGCTAGAAAGGACTATAAAATTTTTAAAAATAATTAAAAATTACTTTGGTCAGGAGATTTTGCGGACAATGAAAACACCCCTTAATTGCTGTTGTTCCCATGTCCACACTGACTTGTGGGTGGTAGGTTTCTAGCTATGGGCAAATAGTTTACCCCCAGTCTGTGATCAAAACATTATGAAAGGGTAGAAATATATTTTCATGGTGAAGTTGACAGAAATACATTTTCATGCTTAAAAAATTACCAGCAATGCATTTTAAAATTAAAAATTACCAAAAATCATAGCTTCATTGTAATTTTAAAATATTTAACACAGATTCATATAATTTTAAAATATTTAACAAATTTATCACATTTTGTAATTAAAATTAAAAAAAAAAAAAGAAAACAGTTCTTCTAAAAGTTCATTTTTCATTGGAAAAATATTGTGGCTTCATACAATGTCCTTCATATATATTATTCATGAAAGCCACCTAATTTGTTACATGTATCCAGATTGAAAGCAAAGCAATTTATGAAGCCAGGTCATCATTATCAGGAGAAATGCTTTTCTAATTAATGTCATCATATGATAGGTTTTTCTTCTGCTTTTAAGTTATATAATCATAAAATTACAGTCAAATTTTTGAAGTTCCGTATAATTATGGGAGGGCAGGGTTGGAGTGGGGGGTTATCAGATGTAAAAAAGAAACTGATTTTTACCATGACTTTCTAAAAACAAATATTGATAATTTCATTCATTTGTGAAAAAGGTCTGAAAGTTTCACTAAAATCCAACAATTATTTGATTTTTGGAAGAATATCCAAATAATGTGTTTTTTAACAGGAAAATATATCACAGTGTTATGTGACATAAAAAAAACAATATTTTTGCCTAAAACCTGGCTGTGGACTTGGTCTTGTTGCCAGAGATTTTAGTCCAAGACAACGTCTAAAAATACATAAATTTTTCAAGATTCAGATTTGAATTGTTTCTGTATTGAGAATTGCATTGACATGATGATGAAGCAATCTTGTTTCACTGCAAAATGTTTAATCTTCACTGCATTATTAAAATAATAATTTCATTATCTCTCATAATATACACTACTTTCATATATTATTCACTGCCCCTATTAATATATCATTTATGCCTTTTTTTCTTCCCAGATGTTTTGGCTGTACAAAATCCACAGTGGTTATTATTGAGTATTTCAAGGAAAGAGAAGACAACTTTCCATGAAAACACAGACAAATATATGCTGCATGGTTCATGTGAAAGTAATGGATCTGCATTGTCAAAAGCATAACAATTAACTTAACCTGGCACAAAATAATTTACTTTGAAATGCGTGGTTTATCTTTATAAAAAAATACATTTAGTGTTATGTATGAATAAACATGAAAGATAGGCCATATTCATGTGACATCTGATAAACTGTTGTGAAGTTGGACATAATAGGCCAGATGGAAACACATATAAAAAAAAGACCATATTCTTGTGAAGTTTGTGGATGTACATTTTCGCAGAAACCAAATTTGGTCAGTCATATGCGTACACACACTGGAGAGAGACCTTATCCTTGTGAAGTTTGTGGATCTGCATTTGCACAGAAGTCTAATTTAGTGACACATATACGTAGACATACTGGAGAGAAGCCTTTTTCTTGTGAAGTTTGTTTATCTGCATTTTCTCAGAAGTCAGAATTGATCCGTCATACACGTACGCACACTGGTGAGAAACCATATCCTTGTCAAGTTTGTGGATCATCATTTTCCCGTAAGTCACATTTAGAGACACATATGCGTACACATACTGGAGAGAAACCATATTCTTGTGAAGTTTGTAGATCTGCCTTTTCACAGAAGCCAGATTTGGTAAGACATGTTCGTACACACACTGGAGAGAAACCATATTCTTGTGAAGTTTGTCCATCTACATTTACACTGAAGTCACATTTAGTGAGACATATGTGTACGCACACTGGAGAGAAACCATATTCTTGTGAAGTTTGTGGATCTGCATTTGCACAGAAGTCAGAATTGATCCGTCATACACATACACACACTGGTGAGAAACCTTACTCTTGTGAAATTTGTGGATCTGGATTTTCCCGGAAGTATGATTTAGTGACACATATGTGTACACACACTGGAGAGAAACCATATTTTTGTGAAGTGTGTGGATCTGCATTTTCACAGAAATCAGAGTTGATCAGTCATAAGGAAACACACACTGTAGAGAAAACATAGTCTGTGGATCTACATTTGTGCAGTCATCAGATTTGATCAATCATATGCATATACCCACTTGAGTGAAACCATTTTCCTTTCAAGTTTGTGGATCAGCACTTTTACTGAAGTATTATTTAGTGATGTTTGTGGATTTCCATTTTCTTCAAAATAGTGTTCAGTAAAAAATATAATTCAGCAGATGAAGTTATTTAATTTGTGGTAACTGGATTTCTAGTGATTACCTTATTTGGGTTCCATCATCCTATAGTGTGCATCAGTAAAATGTTACATTTATTGCAGTCAGCATACTTGTAGGTTTTTTGACTAAGATCAAAGTGTAATATCTGTTCTTACCAGGTTAATGACTTTCTCTTCCTCCACTTCTATCCTCCCTTCAATCTAACCTCCACATATTTGTGAAACCAAAGTTTTAAAATGGATTTTAAAAAAAAGAAAAAATCTTTGTTGAACTTTTTATGTTGAGCTAATAGATTAAATTTAATAATAGTAAAATGTTCTAAAAATAAAATATACTTTTCTGAAACTGTTATCTGATTTAATGTTTAATTAATCTAATTTGAAACTGACATAAAGTTAAAATAGAACAAAGTTTTTTAAGACAGGAGTAGCTGTTTATTTAAGCTTTTGTGGAATATGAAAGTTTAACGTTTTTCTATGGTGGACTTATCTGTAAAAATCATTTAGGAATATAACAAGAGCACCTTTTTATATAATTTTTAAATACTCAGTAATCTTAAAAATGTAGGAAGGTATTCTTTATAATTTAAATTTTTATTGAATTTTAGATTCTTTCTTGCTTTTTCTATAGTTTAAAATATTGATGTTGGATGATTTTTACTAATCTTTTCGTGTTTCATAACAATATCACCTAACAGGGACAAAGTAATGCAGAATTTTAAAATATTTGAGACTTTATGAGTTATTCAAATTTGTTCTTGTAATTCATTATTCATCAAAAACAATAGTGTCTATAACATATCTTAGTCATAAAAGCAATTATGGCTTTTCTGAGTAAAAAATGTTTTAACAGCAAAAATTGCAACATGAGCACTGGTAAAAATGTTGCTCAAGACATTAGGTTTATAATACCCAGAAATTCATACACAGATGTCATCAAGGACACATAGCACAGTGGATATAGGCGTTGGTTAGATCTAGTGACAGCACCCAAAGATTTGTGAGTTCAATACCCTGTTAAGGCAGTGGAGAACTTGGAGAGGTCAATTAACAGGAGATAACTGACATCCATTAGACATGGCACGTGGAACTAGAACAGTGTACCCCAGTGAGCGAAATAAAGAGTTCAGTTCGACATTCCAACCACCTGAAAAAGGCCAGAGCATACAATGGCCGAAACGTTGTGATATACATGGCAACAAAGATGAGAATGACAGTCTGAATAATGTCAATAATGTGCATTAATACGTCATCACAGAAATATAAACTGATACCAATATATTTTACTTTCTGGAAATAATAAATTTAATCATTTAGCTTTCAATTAAAGCTAAAATAAAATCCTCCAGAATGCTTTTTTTTTCTTTTCTTAAGTTCATTTTAAACCACAGGTATCAAAAAATTTATACTGGATTAGTGGACGCAGCTAGTTCAAAGCCTGTACTGTTTTCATCCCTAAAAGATCCAGATTTCTCTCTCTCCACTTCTATCTTTCCTTCTTTCTTTCATCTTCTAGGCCTTTTCACTAAGATCAAAGTGTAGTATCTGTTCTTATCAGCTTAATCTGATTCTCTCTCTCCACTTCTATATTTCTTTCATCTTCTAGGCCTTTTCACTAAGATCAAAGTGTAGTATCTGCTCTCAAAAGCTTAATCTGATTCTCTCTCTCCACTTTGTTCTGACCTCCATAGATTCATTTGAGATATCTATGGTTCAAAAAGAATTTTTAAGAATAGAAAAATCTTCCTTGAAGCTTTTGTTTTACGTTTAATTTCACACAAATAGATTAAATTTAATATTTCCAATAAGCAAAATACTTTACTGCGTTTGAAAACTAATTTCAATTGATCGGATGGAGTTTTCATTTTGAAACTGCTGAAATTTTCAATTTTAGTGCCATTCTTAGCCAGTTTTCATTACAATATAATTCATCACAATATAGTAATATTAAAAAGAGTTCAAAAAATAAAATAGACTTTTCTGAAACATTATTTAAGGAATATTTGCTGATTTAAATTTTAATTCATCTCATTTTAAATCAATATTACTTAGATTATAATACCCCAGAAACGTTTTTAACACAATGGTAGCTGTTTATTTAAGGTGTTGACAACTTGAAGGCAAGATGAAAGTTTATTTAATGTTTTTTTATAGTGGATATATCTGTAAAAATAATTCAGGAATATAATATGAGCACTTTTTTTATATAATTTTTAAGTACTCAGTAATCTTAAATTTAGGAAAATATTGTTTGTTATCTAATATTTTATTGAATTTTACATTCTTTCTAGCTTTAAATTTCCTATATTTATCACTCTTATTTTCTGTCATTTTATGTCCTGTATGAACAGCCATATCTACAAAAATCGGCACATTTATGTACATAAAAATTAAATTATTTTTAAAATATTGGTGTTTGATGATTTGTACTAAGGTTTTTCATATATGATTGGTAAATATAGATTTTATTTAATAACAATATTGTGAAGTTTGTGGATCTGCATTTTCACATAAGCCAGTCCAATACATACATACATACACTGCATATTCCTGTGAAGTTTGCGAATCTGCATTTTCTTCAAGATATTGTGTGTCAGTGGAAGAATACATTGTGTCTTAAAAACAATGAGTTACTTTTCAAAATAATTCACCAGATGATGTTATTTAATTTGTGGTAACTGGATTTCTGATGATTACCTTATTTGGATTCCAGCATCTGATATTGTGCATCTGGAAAATGTTACATTTATTATGGTCACCATATTTCTAGGCTTTTTCACTAAGATCAAAGTGTAGTATCTGTTCTTACCAGCCTAATCACATTCTCTCCTTCCACTTCTATCTTCTCTTCATTCTAACCTCCACAGATTTGTGATACCTAAGATTTAAAATGGATTTTTAAAAAGAAAAATCTATCTTGAATCTTTTATTTTAGTTTTAATGTCAAGCCAATAGATTAAATTTAATATTTCCAATAAGCAAAATACGTTGCTGCATTTCAAAACTAATTTAAATTGACTGGAAGGAGTTTTCATTTGGAAATTGCTGAATATTTTTATTTTAGTGCCATTTTTAGCCAGCTTTCATGATAATACAATTCATCATAATATAATAATATTAAAAAATGTTATAAAATTAATTATACTTTTCTGAAACTATTAGCTCAAAGATCAAAGTGTAGCAATCTTCTTTCTTTCATTTTCTAGGCCTTTTCACTAAGATCAAAGTGTAGTATCTGTTATCAGCAGCTTGATCTGATTCTCTCTCTCTATTTTTCTCTCATTCTAACCTCCACAGATTCGTGATACCTAAGTTTTAAAATGATTTTAAAAAAAGGAAAATCTTTCTTGAAGCTTTTATTTTAGTTTTAATGTCTACCTAACAGAAGAAATTTAATATTTCCAATAAGCAAACTACTTTGCTGTACTCCAAACCTAATTTAAATTGACTGGGAGGAGTTTTCATTTTGAAATTTTTATTTTAGCACCATTTTTAGCCATCTTTCATCACAATATAATAACATTAAAAAATGTTCTAAAAATAAAATATACTTTTCTGAAACTATTAGCTGATTTAATGTTTAATCTAATTTGAAACAAATATTACCTTAAGGTAAAATATTGCAGAAATCTTTTTAGCACAGTAGCAGCTGTTTATTTAAGGTGGTAATAACTTGTATGGAAAGTGAAAGTTTATCTAACATTTTTCTATGGTGGACATATCTGTAAAAATAATTCAGGAATATAAAATGGGCATCTTTTTCATATAATTTTTAACTACTCAGTAATCTTAAAGCCTAACCCATGCAAATTAATACAAAATTTTAAGAGATATTAACTTTATAAAAATTAAAATCTTTCAAAAATGAACACAAATATAAAATTTAATTTTTGGCAAAAAACATTTCACCATGCAAAGACACTCAAATTTCCGATACTAATTTGTGGTTCTCATTGCATTAATACATGAAAAACAAAATTTAACAAAGGATCTTTTCTCTTTCTCACTGATGAAAATGATTTGTTATTATTGTGCACAACTATCAGCTGACAGGCCCAAAAAGGAGTCTTAGCAAGGGATCTTCTCTTCTCCTTGGCACTGATGAAAATGATGGTTTATTTTTAGTGGGTAGAGATGCCTGCAGCAGATGGTGCCTGCTCTGAACTTGATCATTAGTGCAGGTCCATGCACTAATGATTCATGAATCCATGGTAGTGCGCTCAATTTGAAAGTTGGGGTTTGACGTTTTACACTGTAAATCGCTTTAGTGCTTTTTGCTTTTATTCCTGTATCAATGTATGTAAAGTTATTCAGCATTTTGAAGTTAAAATGAATCTTCTCATCTAATTTTTCATACACTGATGATTTGCTCAGTTTAAATAAAAATATTTTTCTATAATATATAATTAATTCAAGCAGATAATTATAAAAATTATTTCATTTTTATTATGGTTTTTATATTCCAGTTGTTAAATATTGTTGTAAATGGAATGTCCCACTCTCCCTATTACCGATTGGGGACTGACTAAATCGGTAAATATATTTCGTGTGCACAGGATATATCTGAGACTTGCTTTGGGAATTACTAGCCTGCTAACCGATTCTCTGTCCTTCAGTAGTGTATTCTCTTTTACAATAAACCTCGCTTTCTACACCTGTGTTGCTGTTCCTTTTCACTCAAGTACCACCTTTTATTTGTAACTTCTTTAAGGATACAACAAATATTAGTTTAATAAATACTTTAGTTGCTTTCTCAGATCAATTTTCATCTCTAGGGTTTGTGGCATTAGTGATTGTCCCATGTAATGGAGTTAGCAAAGAATCTTTTATTCTCCTAGGCTCTCCAAAAAATGATGGTTTGTTTGTAGTGGTCAGAAATGCCTGCAGCAGGTAATCCCACACCAGATGACATCTAAAAAAACTTAAAAGGCAACAAGTATTTTTCAAGATCCATATTTGAATCATTTCTGAATTGACAATGTTCTGATTTCAGTTGCATACATTTCATAAGATATGACATAATGATGACGCAATCTTGTTTCACTGCAAAATGTTTGACCTTCACTTGCAGTGGCTGGTACTGCATTATTAAAATAATAATTTTATGTATCTCTCTCATAGATTGCTTTCATATATTATTCAGTGCCCCTATTAATGTATCATTTATGCCTTTTTTCTTCACAGATGTTTTGACTGTACAAAATCCACATTGGTTATTATTGAATATTTCAATGAAGAAAAAGACATTTCACTTTCCATGAAAAAACAGACAAATATATGCTACATGGTTCATGTGAAAGTGATGGATCTACATTGTCGAAAGCATGACAGTAAAGTTTACCTGGCAAGGAATAATATACTTTGAAATGTGTGGTTTATCTTTCTACAAAAACATTTAGGGTTATGTATGAATAAACAGGAAAGATAGGCCATATTCATGTGAGATCTGTTGTGAAGTTGGACATCATATGCCAGATGGAAACATTACAAAAAAAAAACATATTCTTGGAAAATTTATGGATGTACATTTTTACAGAATCCACACTGGAGAGTAACCATATTCTTGTGAAGTTTGTGGATCTGCATTTTCGCAGAAGTCTCATTTAGTGACACATATGCATACATGCACTAGAGAGAAACCATAATCTTGTAAAATATGTGTCAGCATTTTCAAATTGTTCTGATTTGAATCCAAAATGAAGAGAAACATATTCCTGTTAAATATGTGGATCAACATTTTCATCTCTCAAAAAGCACATGAGCATTCATGCTGGAGAGAAAAAATGATCCAAACTATGCCAGTTCATATATAAGTGTTCACATGTAAGCACTCCGCACAGAATTTTACAGGGTTATGGGCTAAAATTTTCAAAGCATTGCAAATAGAAACATTTTTGCTGAGTATGTCAAATGTAACAGTGTTTGAAATTTGGAATAACACACTGTCTCCTGAATTGCCCATAACAAAATGGTGGACTCAGGATGTGAGTCCATGTAATGAAATGAAAAGAAACAAGAAGAACCAATATATATGTACAAACAAAATGACAATGTATTAACAACAAAGGTATACAAGCGACAATGACAATAAAGTGTAATAATTGAACGGGAATGCCTTTTTGGTCTAAAGTATGTGTAGTGAGTGTGTATGAATTTCCCAAAAGAAGTAACATGCTGAAGAATAAGCAGATAAGGTAAGAAGAAAGTGAAAAAATGTGCCTCCTAGTAGCAGTTTTGAAAATTAGGAGGCCCTACACTCAAACCACTAATCTGCCACTGGATGGCATGCCACTAGTGTCTACCACTGTGGCCCGCTGTCATACCATTGATGTGTTCATCTTGACAATGTTACCAGTGGCAGACTGCTAAAGGCCCACCAGTGGCTGCCACTGGCAATGCCTTTGGCTGTCTGTCAGTGGCATGTAGGCGTAGAGTGGAGGGAGGGGTAACCCAATATCATCGACTCTTTTACTAAATCCTTTTCTCAGTACATGTAAATCTTACAGTATTTTCTTGATTGCATGGTTATTTTTCTAAAAAATGAATTCATTGGAGTTTAATTTGAAAACCACAAATACAATATTTTACAAGTTCACATTCTAGCCTATTTTCCAATCCTCACCCCCAACCTTTTTCCTTGCTTTCAAAACCAGCTTCCAAAGCCTTGATTCCCATCAGAGATAAGAATATATTTTCTAACGAGAGAGATGGAAAATATAAAAAGGAATTCAACCACCATTACCCTGTCCATGGTGCCTCAAATAATGGGGGTTACGCTCACAGCTCCCCAAGCCTTGATTCTTATCAGAGATAAGAGTATATATTCTAAGCAATAAAGGGGCCAGGAAATTTGTATAACAATTTTGGAGGGAAAAGTCTCCGATATTTCTGAGACACCTAATCTCTATAAATTTGGAGAACCTTTGCCTATTTGGCAGTGAGCAAGCAACAATCATCTGAGAAACAACAAAGGTCGGCAATGGAAAACCAAAATCTTCACTGTCAGCTAGAAAGAACTACCTACTAACTGATTGTCAAGAAGGAACGTCTAAAAACCAGGTGAAGACTGCCTCCTATCACCTACAATACTCCTGATGTCGACCTATGAACTCACTCAACTGCAATATTCATATCTTCTAACATTTTTCTACTCTGTAAGAACTCTGAAAAAAACTGTGAGTGTTTTTTTTTTAACCCTCAACAACAATCGACTCGCTTAAGGAACATATTTAGGCACTTGGAGAAATATTTTGAGCAAGAATTTTCTTTTTTATGAATATTTTTTCTTTCTTTAAAGTTGAAGGAATTTTCTTCTCTCTTTATTTCGCTCATAATTGTGTATCTTTATACCATTTTTTTTGTATTGTAAATAAACATACACTTCTTTTTTGTTACACACCGAGCACGAGTTTGAGTCTTTCTTTATTCATCTGCCTAAAAATTTATTCAGTTTTGTCACAATTTTTAACCTCAACACTTTCATGTGAAAATGCCAGGTCAAATTTCCTATAAATTTCTTTAATGGAAATTTTCACTTTTGTTTATGCTTTAAACATTTTCCTTCAACAAAATAAATGAAAAACCTTTCTATATGATTTTAAAAAAAAATAAAGCTGATCTAAATTTTGTCTTAAATCACAGAACAAAAACTGGATATATTTTTAATGAATCAGACTTTTGGTTAACATCAGATGAAAAGTTAGCTTTCTTTAATTAATTTGTTTTTAGATCTTAAAAGAGTTAACAGTTGTTGATTAAGTATTAAATTGTAAGCAGTTTTTCTCCTTTTTTTATCATCAATAATGTTTATGTTTCTGAAAATTAAAATGTCTAAACATATAAATGTAACACCGATCATCTCACATGTTAATTGTAACGCAATCTCTGGTCAAGGCATCCATATGATTCCATATCCTAATCCCACTGGGCCAATGTCATCCACAAGACCAACCGTTGGTCCAGTATTACAGGTTAGACCTAAGTCTCTGGTTTCAAATGTCGATTCGATTCCACTCACCAGTCACATTGTGATTTTTTGATCCTGGCGAGTCGTTATTGGGTCTTAGAATTCCGAAAGCTCTCTGTTGGTCTACCTGCAAGCTTATTGGGTGAGAATCATGTTAACAGCAAATAAATATGGTGAAGTCGATCTGATTTTCGAGATACAAAAAATTTATCTATATATATATATATATATATATATATAAATATATATTTATATATATATAACATCAACAATACATATAATAATACAATTCTCATGGCAAAAATTTGAATGTCTCTTGTATATGAACGATGATCGACAAAACCAGAAAAATACTTTGTGTAATTTTGTTAAAGGGGAGAGGTGGTTTCATTTTAATTGTTTTTGGTTTGTTCTTAATGCAACTACTACAACCTTTGATGTTCTCATTGCCAATAGTAATAATATTAGTGGTAGCAGGAGCAGTGGTACTTATAGCAACAGCACATGATAGCAGGCACTGTGTTCCAATCTCTGACGTCACTTCCTCACTGTTTGTGACCTAACTCTGCTACTGTCTCAACCCAACTCTGCTCATCTTGCCTCTTTATACAGAGAAATCGTGACATATCTGTTTTTCTAGTGCAAACATACTGATATACTTTTATTAGGAACGGGGTCAGCCCATTTCTCAACACACTTCTAAATTCAAAAACTTCATATTAATTCACAGAATAATAAAGACTGGAGAGATCTTAAATGAATTAACAGTTGTTGATTAAATATGAAACTGTAAGCAGCTTTCCTTCTTTTTTTCATCAATAAGGTTTTATGTTTGTGAAAAGCAAAATGTTTAAAAATGGAGATATAATTTGATTGTTTGGTGACTTTCTGTAAAGGAGTGCGAGTTACCTCCCTTTTTGCTTGTGGGAACATTATCACAAGGAGAAGTACATCGTTTTACACCGTCTACGTCATTGTAGTAACAACTACTTGGCTAAAAAGAGGTAAGCATATGTGAAATTATCTCTCTGTCAATTCAAATTATTATTTTTTTTTTATGACCGACAAGGTTTATAAAAAACTGTTTGTTTTAGTTTCACGTTGAAGAAGCCACGAGTTTTGTAATGGCGAACTCGACTTGTGAAAGAAACACAAACAAAATTCTTCAACAGTCGAACTATCGGAGTTTCCTCACTTTTGGAGACGTGCTATCGTTAAAATTAGTTTACCTCCTTTTCGGCATAAATTTTCGATACCTAACAGTTAAAATAAATTTTTAAAAATGAAAAAGCATTCTTGAAGATTTTATTTTAGCTTTAATTGAAACCTAAATAATTAAATTTATTCTTTTTCTAGTAAATTTATAGAATATTCTGGTATATTTCAAGTAGAAATCATGTAGATTGGAATGTCAAATATTTGCTCGATTTTTTAAAACATTTTCTGAAAAGTGGGTATTTTCTTAGTTTTATTAAATTTGTAAACAAAACTTAATTTTCGGTTTTAAAAACCTTCCTAAAAATATACAATATTTGTGACAAATAGGTACCTACATAAGATCGCTGGAAAATGAGCATAGCAGGATAATAATGGCCTTAAACTTGATGAAAATAATTTTTTATCGTCTAAATGTTTATTATCAAGAGGGAAGATCAAAATATTTTTTGATTATTTTTTTACACTTTTGATAATTTCTAGCACGTCCAAAATTTTCGTTAGAAATCTTGTGTTGAGCAGCAAAATTGACAAAAAATCGATCGTCAGCCATTTTTTTAACTTTTGTTTACAAAAAATGAAAGTCTCCGTTTAAAATTCATTTAAAAAATCAATTATGATTTTTTTTAAAATTAATTTAAGAAATTTAGAAATTATAAAGTTTATTTAATGTATTTTGAAACAATGCTTTGTTTTTTAGTGATCTCACAGAGGTACCTATGTAAACAAAACAAAATTTTCGGTTTTAAAAACCTTCCTAAAATAAAATAATAATCTAAGTATGTTTACTTTATCGACATAAATTTTCAATACCTAAGGTTAAAAATAAATTTTTAAAAAGGAAAAAACATTTTTGAAGATTTCATTTTAGCTTTAATTGAAAGGTTAATGATTAAATTGATTCAATTAAGTAAAATATTCTGGTGTATTTCAGATAGAAATTCTATAGATTGGAATGTCAAATTTAACTTCAATTTCTAAAATATTTCTTAAGTGGCCATTTTCTTAATTTTAAGAAATTTGCAAAAGAAAACAATTTATCGATTTTAAAATTCTTTGAAAAAACACATATATATCTCTGACATGTTATTTGTGCAAAATTAGAAAATTTAAAGTTAATGCAAAAGGTATAATGTCATTTTGTGGAAATCCTACCTATGAATAAATGGGAAAATGTTTTGCTAGATGCATGACATTCAATGTGCACACTACTTTTAACAGCTATGAATGCTACACCTCATGAATGGCTATTCAATTATCCTCACCAATCCTGGAGTGGCTATTCTGTCCCAACATGGTGAATAACTCAAGGAAATATTCTATTGAGACAACATGTCAGACAATAGAAGTACGACCCTATTTTGGGTGGGGGGAGGCAGAACTTATACAAGTCAATCCTTGTTATGTGCACATTTGTCTCCATACAAGGAAACCAGAGTATCTCGCCGCAGCTGGTCTCATTCAGAACTTTTCTGAAATACAAGACTCTGGCTTACCCACTCAAAACTTTGACACCTTAGATCCCGACAAGGCTGAATCTAGTACAGATACACCAGAAAATGAAATTGAAATTCCTTTACATTGATCAGAACTCGTGTGTAGACCTCCCGATCATTTAATTAATGAGTAAATTTTTTGCTGATTTCCTTAAATCGAATAAAGTTATAAAGGAAATACTTAGAAACTGAAATAAATCCTGCTAGAATATAATCTTTCCTTAATATTAACAAACTGCTACTAATTATTTCTAGAAGCGGGAGATTATGGTGAACATTCCTTCTCCCCGCAATTCTTATTCTCAAAATGGGCTTATAAATAGAAGAACATACGTACACACACTGGAGAGAAACCATATTCTTGTGAAGTATGTGGATCTGCGTTTTCACGGAAGTTGTATTTAGTGACACATATGCATATGCACACTGGAGAGAAGCCTTATTCTTGTGACGTTTGTGGATCTGCATTTTCTCAAAAGTCAGAATTGATCCGTCATACACGTAAACACACTGGTGAGAAACCATATCCTTGTCAAGTTTGTGGTTTGTCATTTTCCCAGAAGTCACATTTAGTGACACATATGCGTACACACACTGGAGAGAAACCTTATTCTTATGCTTATAAATAGTTTTGTTTGTATTATGTGGAATAAAGCCTAATTTGGGTTACTCTGTTCCATGTCTTTTATTACACTTACAGTATAAAAAATAATATACAAGCGTTTCTTAATGATTGGTCCTGTTTATTTGAGGCAATGATTGATGGACAATTGAATGACAAAGCGATGACATCTAGTATGATTGGCCAGAATTGACATAAATTTACAAAATCAAAGTGCAGGCATTTTTTTTTTGTTTTTAACTACCTAGTAATTTTTACAAATTAACATATTTTCTGCAATTATCTAATATTTTAAAACTTAAAAAAATGAAACTCTTAAAACACATGACCTATTATTTCTGAAACGTACATCCATAGTATCGGAGAAAATAATTTTAATAAATTTTTTGCATATAAAAGAATTATATTAAAAATACTATTGTATCATACATTCTTATAAGCTTTCAAATTTTAGATCTGTAAAAATAGATAACAGTATTTCCAAAAAACACAAATTCAAACTTAATTTAAAAATTTTTAACAAATTTATCACATTTTGTAATTAAAACTGAAAAAAGAAAACAATTCTTGTAAAAAACACAATTTTTCATTGGAAAAATATTTTGGCTTCATACAATAGGGTCCTTCATATATATTATTCATAAAAGACATTAAAAGCTTTTCTAACTAATGTCTTTATATTATAGGTTTTTGTTTTGTTTTGTTTCTGATTTTAAAAAATCAATGATTGATATTCTTCAAAGTCTTCTGCTCTTAAGTAATATAGTCACAAAATTACACAAAGTTGAATTTTCAAATTTTTATATAATTTTTTAACTTGGGGGTAACAAATGTAAAAAAAAATTATTTTTTCCATGATTTCTAAAACAAAAAAATGATAATTTCATTCATTTATTCCTTTTTTCTTCCCAGACGTTTTGGCTGTACAAAATCCACAGTGGTTATTATTGAGTATTTCAAGGAAAGAGAAGACAACTTTCCATGAAAACACAGACAAATTTATGCTGCATGGTTCATGTGAAAGTAATGGATCTGCATTGTCAAAAGCATGACAATTAACTTAACCTGGCACAAAATAATTTACTTTGAAATGCGTGGTTTATCTTTATACAAAAATACATTTAGTGTTATGTATGAATAAACATGAAAGATAGGCCATATTCATGTGACATCTGATAAACTGTTGTGAAGTAGGACATAATAGAAAACGCATATTAAAAAAAGTTGGACATAATGGAAACAGATACTAAAGAAGACCATATTCTTGGGAAGTTTGTGGATGTACATTTTTGCAGAAGGCAAATTTAGTCAGTCACATGCGTTCACACACTGGAGAGAAACCATATTCTTGTGAAGTTTGTGGATCTGCATTTTCATAGAAGTCTCATTTAGTGACACATACGTACACACACTGGAGAGAAACCATACTCTTGTGAAGTATGTAGATCTGCGTTTTCATGGAAGTTGTATTTAGTGACACATATGCATATGCACACTGGAGAGAAGCCTTATTCTTGTGACGTTTGTGGATCTGCATTTTCTCAGAAGTCAGAATTGATCCGTCATACACGTACACACACTGGTGAGAAACCATATCCTTGTCAAGTGTGTGGATCGTCATTTTCCTGGAAGTCACATTTAGTGACACATATGCGTACACACACTGGAGAGAAACCTTATTCTTGTGAAGTTTGTAGATCTGCCTTTTCACAGAAGCCAGATTTGGTCAAACATATTCGTACACACACTGGAGGGAAACCATATTCTTGTGAAGTTTGTAGATCTGCCTTTTCACAGAAGCCAGATTTGGTCAAACACATTCGTACACACACTGGAGAGAAACCATATTCTTGTGAAGTTTGTGGATCTGCATTTTCACAGAGACCAGATTTAGTCAAACACATGCATACACACACTGGTGAGAAACCTTACTCTTGTGAAATTTGTGGATCTGGATTTTCCCGGAAGTATGATTTAGTGACACATATGGAGAAAAACCATATTTTTGCGAAGTGTGTGGATCTGAATTTTCACAGAAGTCAGAGTTGATCAGTCATAAGGAAACACACTGTAGAGAAAACAGTCTTGTGAAGTCTGTGGATCTATATGTGTGCAGTCATCAGATTTGATCAATCATTTTCATATACCCACTTGAGTGAAACCATTTTCCTTTCAAGTTTGTGGATCAGCACTTTTACTGAAGTATTATTTAGTGATGTTTGTGGATTTCCATTTTCTTCAAAATAGTGTTCAGTAAAAAATATAATTCAGCAGATGGAGTTATTTAATTTGTGGTAACTGGATTTCTAGTGATTGCCTTATTTGGGTTCCATCATCCTATAGTGTGCATCTGGAAAATGTTACATTTATTGCAGTCAGCATACTTGTAGGTTTTTTGACTAAGATAAAAGTGTAATATCTGTTCTTACCAGGTTAATCACTTTCTCTTCCTCTATCCTCCCTTCAATCTAACCTCCACATATTTGTGAAACCGAAGGTTTAAAATGGATTTTAAAAAAAGAAAAAAATCTTTGTTGAACTTTTTATGTTGAGCTAATAGATTAAATTTAATATTTTCAATTACTTTGCTTCATTTCAAAACCAATTTAAATTGACTGGGAGGAGTTTTGATTTTGAAATTGCTGAATATTTTAGCTCCATTTTTAGCCATCTTTCATGACAATATAATTCATCACAATATAATAATAGTAAAATGTTCTAAAAATAAAATATACTTTTCTGATTTAATGTTTAATTAATCTAATTTGAAACTGACATAAAGTTAAAATAGAACAGAAAGTTTTTTTAAGACAGGAGCAGCTGTTTATTTAAGCTGGTGACAGCTTTTATGGAATATGAAATTTTAATCTTTTTCTATGGTGGACTTATCTGTAAAAATCATTTAGGAATATAACAAGAGCACCTTTTTATATAATTTTTAAGTACTCAGTAATCTTAAAAATGTAGGAAGGTATTCTTTATAATTTAAATTTTTATTGAATTTTAGATTCTTTCTTGCTTTTTCTATAGTTTAAAATATTGATGTTGGATGATTTTTACTAATCTTTTCGTGTTTCATAACAATATCACCTAACAGGGACAAAGTAATGCAGAATTTTAAAATATCTGAGACTTTGTGAATTATTCAAATTTTTTCTTGTAATTCATTTTTTTTGTATTCATCAAAAACAATAGTGTCTATAACATATCTTAGTCATAAAAGCAATTACAATTCAGAGCAGATTTTCACTGACTACTGTTTCTGTTTTGCAAAAGAAAATGGCTGGTTTAAATTGTCCAAATTCTTCTTTAAGAAATATAAACATTAACTGACACAAAATTTAATTTCTCAAAAAATTTCTTAAATTTAAATAATTGGGTTGGTAACAAATTTAAAAAAAATATATTTACCAAGAAAAAAAAACATTTATAAAACAATTTCCTTCATTTGTAAATAAGTCCTGAAAATTTCATTAAAATCTGACAAGTATTTGATTTTTGTAAGAATTTCCAAACCAATGTTTTTCACCTAAAAAATAGGCACTAAAACACTAATCCTATTATTACATCGACTACTGTCTAGTTTTTATTTTTAATTCATGAACCAATGTTTTAGCAGAGAAACTTTTACTTAATGTCTATGTCTTTGTCATGGGGGCTAGGAATGTTGCACTTGGTGTGCTATCAGCATGCTTCAAGTTTGGTTTTCCTATGCCATGTATTGACGGAGGACTCAAGTTTGGAGGGGAGCGTTAGAAATGCCTTCCCTATCTTTACCATCACTCTCACTATTTCAGAGTCATCATAAGCCTTGGAATAAGTCAAGATTCTGGCAGGAGGTGTCAGGCAGCCTTGAAGGCCATTCCAGTGTGAAGAATGTTAAAAAAAAAGAGAAAATCTTTGGGCAAAGCAGGACAGAATGGGACATAGAAGAAGCCATGACTCAGTCCACCCCTGCTTTGCCAAACAAAAAGGATGATGTGACTACTTTCAGAAGGTTTTCACCATGGAGCCGAGTCTGTGAGTAGCTCAGTTCGATAAATAAAAACTGTCCATTATTTACATTATTCAGTCTATTGTTCTCATCTTTTTCTGGTTGCAAGGGTTGCATAATGGAGGAGGCAATTATGAAAATTATTTCATTTTTACAATGGGTTTGATATTCCACTTGTTAACTATTAGTTCAATAAATACTTCTGTTATTAGGTTGGTGCAAAAATAACGACGGTTTTTGACGTTAAAAATGACGTCATTATTTTTGCACCAACCTAATACTTTCCCAGATCAAATTTCCTCTCTCATATTTGGCTCCATTGCTGGCAATACCATAGAGACAGACATTAGAAAGGATCTTCTCCTCCCTGAGGCTCTGTGGAAAATGATAGTGTGTTTTCATCTGGCAGAGATGCCTGCAGCAGATAATTTCACACCATAATTTTGGCTATGTTAGCAGTGACATTTGTCCAGAACAATGTCTAAAAAAATCTTAAAAATCATCAGATATTTTTCAAGATCCATATTTGAATTGTTTCTGAACTGACAATGTTCTGATTTTAATCACATACATTACATGAGATGTGATGGTGAAGCCGAGTGGCCATATCCAAAGAAACACTATTGAAAAAAAGAGTTTCTAATGTTAATAAAATTAAATTTTATCAACATTTATACCCTTGTAAGAGAAAAAGATTGAACAAAAATATGTTTAAAACATTTAATTGATTAGTTTTAGGAAATAAATGTGAAATCTATTTTTTTACAAAATAAATGAAGAAGTAAAAAGGAAATATGACAGATATGACATCGAAATCATAGAATGTTTTCAACCAGATAAAAAAGAAAAATATAACATGATGTCAGAAATCTATTTGTTTTCATTTTGAAAAAAACTTTTTTTGGTAAAATTAAGTTAACAACAAAATAGCAAGTAAAAATAAAAAAAAGATATAGTTGCTAATTTCATCTTAATGTTAAATTTTATAAAGTCAGAATTGTTGCAATGGTAATTGTATTCTAGTGTAAGCCAGTATGCCAATCACAAAATAAAGTTGTAAACAAGAAAAATGAATGATTTTTTTTTATAAATAATTTTTTTTTTTTATCTAGGGAATGCAACTAAATTAGATATTAAGAATAATTAAAATAGTTCTTAATTTCACTTTTAATATGTGTATATTTCCATATATGTGAGTTTCTGTTTTCTACAAATAAAATTGTGTTTCTATCTAATCTCAATTCTAAAAGGTGTATAAAGTTGGAATTAATTTGAGAACAAGTTCACATTCTTGCTATTTTTTCTATCCTCACTCCAACTTCTTTTTAATTTCAAAACCAGCTCCCAAGGTCTTGATTCTTCTCAGAGATAAGAATATATTTTCTGACTAACGAGAGAGCTGGAAAATATAAAAAGGAATTCCACCACCATCATTCTTTCCATGGTGCCATAAGGTCTGGGGAAACCTCACAGCTTGTTTACTCCAACCTGTTTTCATTACTTACAAACCCGGCTCCCAGGGCCCTGATTCTTATCAGAGATAAGAATGTGTTTTCTGACCAATAGAGGGGCCAGGAAATTTGTACAACGATTTTGGAGGGAAAAGTCCCCGATCCATCGGAGACTACCAAAGCTCCATAAATTTTGTAAATCTTGTCTATTTTGCCAGTGAGAATCCTGCTCGCTGTCTGTGAGGTCGACATTGGGGAGCTCCAGAACCTCTTTCAACCAAAGAAGAATACCTAATAAAGGGCTGTCAAGAACGAATGTCTGTCAACAATTCAAGATCAATCCAAACCCCCTCACCACTCCTGGCGAGCCCACTAGAGTTCTGTTGTCGACCTACGAACTCACTCAACTGCAGGATTCTTATATCCGCGAACAATTTTCCTACTTTACAAGAACTGTGAGTGTTTCTATCTAAACCATAACAATATTCTAATCACTTAAAGAACTCTAGTTGCCTGAGAAATATTTTGAGCAAGCCTTTTTTAAGTTAAGAACATTTTCTCTCTTTATTTCTCTACTAATCGTCCTTTCATCCCTTTACCCTTTTTTTTCTGTATATGTTGTAAATAGACACTTTCTTCTTTTATTGTTACTCTCTGAGCAGGACTTTTTTTCTTTATTCATACGCGCCTAAAAGAGAGAGTTTGTCCGCTCTAATCTTGCTGTTTTACTTCCATTTTGTTGCAATTTTTAATCCTCAACCCTTTGATGCGGAAAAGCCAGAACAAATTTCCTAGCAATATTTTCAAAACTGCAATCATTTTTTAAAACCCAAACTAAAAATTATTTGTATTTAGCCACAAGTGTTTGGTGGGTGTTAGTTACTGTTCTGCCTATAAAATTCTTCGAAACAAAGAAAATTAATTCATTTTATTTTTATAAATATCTTTATGGTTTTATCTGGTGAATAATACACTTAAGTAAGAAGATTATATTAAAATAGTTTTTAATTTCAGTTTTAAAATGTGTATCTAAAACGAACAGGTAATACTTGCAGAATTGGTAATCAACACACTCTAAAAATGAAATGAAAACCTTTTAAATTTTTTAAAATATTTAATTTTTGGTGTATTTAGGGGAAAAATAACTGATTGATTTTCTTTGTTTTGGAAAACTCCAATACCAGAAAAGAATTGAAAAAAAAAAATTTTGCATTTTTGGTTGGTCGAAACAATACCATTTTAACTTACCGTAAAAAAAATAATTCAATGAAATACAAATTACGTCGTTATTTTCTTTCCAGCCATATAAATATTTTTAAAATTGGACTATAAATACACGAGATATTGTGAGTTGAACGGACTAAGTTGCAATTTTATCAATCTCAAACGAAATCAGATATTGACTGGAAATGCTATCATTACACAGGAATGGCTTCCTTAGAAAGCAAAAATACTAAATTGAAAACCGAATCAAAAACTGTGGTCTCAATGAAAACAAAAGTAGAAACCAATACTGATGTCAGTTATCTCCTGTTAATTCCCCTCTCCAAGTTCACCTTGAGGACACATGGCACAGTGGATAAAGGCGTTAGTTAGATCCTAGATACAGTGACAGGACCCAAAGAGTGTGGTTAAGGCAATGGAGAACTTGGAGAGGGGAATTAACAGGAGATAACTGATAACTGACATTCATTAAACATGGCACGTGGAACTAGAACAGTCTACTCCAGTGAGTGAAATAAAGGGTTCAGTTCGGCATTCCAACCACCTGAAGAAGGCCAGAGTGTACAACGGGTGAAATGTTGTAATAAATATGGCGACAAAGATGAGGACAATAGTTCGAATAATGTAAATAATGTACATAATACCTCATCTCAGAAATATAGACAGATACTGAAAAACGTGAATAACAACAAAATAAAACTTCAATCAAGGAATATTTATTGTTTCCAAAAATAAAAATGTGGCACAAGGCCAAACGGGGGATTTGGGAGTCTGGTCACCTCTCATTATATTCACTGAACCAAGCATACATTATAATAATCCCTCCACCACTGCATTTATACAGACCACAATCACTAAAACAATGCATATTCTCCATGAGATCCTAAACTAATGTAGTTCTGGGTTTGATGATAAACTACATCCAGCAGCAAGGATTAGGAGATTGGTGGTGTTGAGGAGAATGGAACCAGGTGATGGGATGAGAGAGACAATCCTTGAGGACGTCTATGTATGTATAATAAACGGTTCAGTTCGATATTCCAACCACCTGTGTCCAACCATGGCACAGTGGATAAAGGTGTTAGTTAGATCCAGTGACAGGACCCAAAGAGAGTGAATTCGATACCCAGTAAAGGCAGTGGAGAACTTGGAGAGGGGAATTAACAGGAGATAACTGACATCCATTAAACATGCCGCATGGAACTAGAACAGTGTACCCGAGTGAGCGAAATAAAGGGTTCAGTTCGACATTTCAACCACCTGAAGAAGGCCGGAGCGTACAATGGCTGAAACGTTGTAATACATATGGCGACAAAGATGAGTTTACAAGTTGTAAGAACGTTCGTCACAGAAAGGAGTATGGACAAAATGGAGAGATTCAGAAAGGTATAGATACGATGTGTGAAGAATCGTGGATTCTTGACTTACTTGTTGGTTGGACAGGAGGTTAGGTCCGTTTGCTACCAAGGGTTCGTGGTGATGCTTGCTGTTTTTGGACAGGAGGTAAGGTCAGAAAGTTGGGCTAAGATCGATTCTACGATGATGAAAGTTTGCTTCGGCAAAAGAATTGACTATGAAAAAGTCTATTGCTGAAATCTAGAGTTTGAAGCGTGTGTGCAGAGGGAGAGATGGAAAACGCATCTTCCTGACTCGATAGCCGCAAGTCGTCTCCTGCACGTGGATACTTTATGGCGGGTATCCGATAAGTCCTTTGACTGGCGGCAAAATGTCAACCGTCAAAAAAACACTTTGAATGGGTGTTCATTCCAATGGTTATGTTCCTTAGCATTGAAAGTGTTGGGTCGTTGCTCACAGGGTAGCAACAACAATGAACGAAATAGAGAAAAAAAGGTTCGAGTCAAACCGATGACGAGAGGAAGGGGGGTGTCGATATTATATATATATATATATATATATATATGTATGAAAACTGAAATTTTTATAACATGGGGTGTCTTGTAAATCTGCTGTGAATATGCGGTATTTTGGTGTATGCAAGAGTGTGAGGTGATGGATAAGTTCTTGTGGTAGATGAGTAAATTATAATGAATTAATGGGTCATGAGTCTGATTAACTAAGACATCTACAGAAGATCAACCTATCCCTTTTTCTCCCCATGGCCTTATGCTAGAATTTTGGCAATTACAGGAATAAATATTTGTTCTTTGGGACTGGTAAAGGTTATACCCGTGTTCCAGAGAAAGAGCAATAGTACTGTTGTTTACAGTGTGCAAGAAACAGAGTCCTGAGTAAAGTGATGTTCCACTCCAGTTTCCACGTTAGCTGTCAGCAGGAACAGATTTAAGTGGAAATTTATTTTCCTACCATCCAATTACCATTTAAGTCTCACACTTCGCATATTACAATATCAACTAAAAGGCTGAAGTTAATACAGAATTTTAAAACTTAATAATTTTTTCGAATTAAAATTTAAAAAAATGAAAACAGTTCTTGTAAAAAATTATTGTCCATCAAAAATAATTTTTTGCTTAATTAAGCATTTTGATTTTTGATTATTTTCATACTTTCAGAAATACATTCTCTCTCTTTTTTTTCTAAAGGGATGCATTTTCACCTGATTCTTTCATCTGTACATGTAAATTGCTGACAATGAATCAGACATTTGGTTAACATAAAATGAAAAGTTTTTTTTCTTTTATTTCGTTTGTTTTTCTCCTTTATTCATCAATAATGTTTCTAAAAAGTAAAACTAAAAAATGTAGATATAATTTCGTTGTTTGGTCACGTAGAAAATTAGTGCGAGTTACCTCCCTTTCTGGTTTTAGGTACCTTATCACAAGGGGAAGTACACAGCTTTACACCGCAAGCGTCATTGCAGCAACAACTGCGTGGTGAAAAAGAGGTAAGCATATATGAAATTCTCTGTCAATCAATTCATATTATTGTTCTTATGTCTGACAAGGTTTATAGAAAACTGTTTATGTTTTAGTTTCACGTTGAAGAAGCCATGAGTTTTGTAATGGCGAACACGACTTGAGAAAGAAAAAAAATTCTTTAACAGTCGACCTCTCGGCGGATCCTCACTTTTGGTGCCGTGATAGCTTTTAAAAAAAATACTTTGGTCTTTCCTCTTAATAATAACATAAACATTTTAATTACAAAAATGTTTCTATTACGTTTTGGGGCCCTTTTTTTTCTTCTTTTTTTCATGCTGTTTTTCAGCGAAAAAGTGGAGGTACCTAAAAACCGAATTATTGGAGGTACCTATTTCCTGAAGTTACCTCTAGGTACCTCCAAAAAATTCGGTATACCCAAGGTTTAAAAATGTATTTTTCATAAATAAAAAAATCATTTTTGAAGCTTTCCCACAGTTTCAATTGAAAGCTAAAGGATTAAATTTTCTAATTCCAGAAAACAAAACACTGTACTGTATTTCAACTAGAAATTATAATGATTTTAAATCGATTCTTCTGAAAAAATAATCAAAACAGCCATGTTTAAATTTTTTTTAGAGAAATGTAAACAAAAATAATTTTTGTTTTAAAAAACCCGCCTAAAATAACATATAGATTTCTGAAACGTTACTTTCGTAAAATTAGCAAATTTAAAGTTTAATTAATCTGTTTTAATTTAAAACAAACATCACTTACTTACACCATGAAATTTTCTAGACAAGCATTTCTTCACCACAGTCTTCTTGGCTTTCTCAAGTCTCCATCGATAATTTGATGGCCGCATGTGTTGACAGCTTTAGTACGGTGGACCAGAGCTGATACAATTTTTCGAATTCTAAGTAAGAATGGTTTGCTATTGTTTTTTTTGTTTTTTGTTTTTTTTACTACTAAGTAATGTTTAAAATTTAAAATAATTTAAGCAATTATCTAATATATTACTGATTTTTTTAAACTGTAATTTTGAAGATGCTTTCTTATAATAATTTTAAAATAAAATACTATAAAAATTTTTAAAATTGTGTAGTTACCTCTCTTAATGGTAGATAATTATGATAAATAATTTTATTAATTACTATATTATCAGTTATTACATTTTTAATTAAATAACTGAGATGTAATATTATTAATTATATTAACTACAAATTATATTAATATTTATCTTAAATTATTAATAATAATTAATAATAAAAATTATTAATTATTATAACCTATCTCACTCAGTTATTACATTTTTACAACTGAAATATAATTTTATTAATATTATCTCAATAATTCACTTTTTAATTTAATAACTGAGTTATAATTAACAAAAATAATTATCTGTTATCACAAATGATAGAGACAATGCTATACTTTAATATTTATATTTTTAAGATCCTATTTTTTCATTTTATTCTTTATTATATTTTGATGTTTATGAATTGTTAAAGTTATTTCATTTATTAAATTTTTAAAGTACTTAAATTTTATTACGTAGGTAATTGTACACTTATTTTACTTAAGCATAATCCAGTACCTCAATATAATAGGAAAAAAAAATGATACCATGTAAAACAGTAAGACTTTTCAGAATATTTTTTTCCGTTGCCTCTACAACCATCATCAATTCTGGGCTGCTTCCGGAAATAAGTCCCACATAACATAGTCAGCGCCAAATTCATATATATCCAATTGACAGTCTTCATCAACTTTATCCCCACTGAGATAGTAAATCTCATAAAATGGATTTACAAAACTGTTGATAAAGCCAACAAATTCCTTGTTTCGACCGTCAATTGTCCAAATATGTCTGATGGTATAGCCAATTATGTTACCAGTCAGTATACTGTGTAGGCCTTCTGCATCTTCTCCATATTCAATTTGCAAAGAAGCAAGTGAAAAATCTTGCAATTTTTTTTAACGTTGCCTGGATTTTCATCTTCTTCTTAATTTCATCTTCCTTGCCCTTCTCTTTTATTCTTCTTGAAATTTCCTGAAGACGCTTTTGGTGCCGAATCTTTCTTTGGGAAATTCTTTCTCTGCTCTAAGTCAGTGCTAACTTCAGATAATCAGCGAGTTGCTTAGCATCCAGATCATCAATGAATTCTCTGACTTTATTCCACTTGGCCTTGATGATATCACTTATGCTGGAGACATAAGCATTAGGCGCAAGTTTTTTTTTTTTTTCACAGAATTCACCAATGATGCTTTTCGCCAGCATGGTGTGCTGCCTCACTGATGTTAACACTGACTCGGAAGAAGCTTCTCCAGTAGAAAATGATTTTTCATACTGCCTGCTTAACACTTCTACAATCCTTTTAAGCAGGCAGTTATCATGTCTTCAAATACCATCATTTTGTTTGGTGGAATCAGCAGAGAATCCCTATCACTTTTTGATAGTTCATTGCCAAAAAAACAATTTTGGGGGACAAAATCATCATTGGGGCCTCGGTTAGTACCTTAATTTTTTCTATTACCTCCTTGACAATGTTCATGGTGTTGATGGGGTTTTTTTTGTTTTGCCAAGTCAGTATAGAAAGTATTCATCCAAGGCCCCAATAGCAGGACTTGAAATTCCACAACTGCCACTTCTTCCTTAATTATGTTTCAACCTGGCAACAGTATCATTCTTAGGATCTAGCTGGAAGATAAATTTTTTTAAATCTGCAAAGATTGCAAAATAATTTGCACCTAGCATAAAAATTATGTGCAGCCGATTCCCTCAGAATCTAGGGAATGAGGACAACGGAAGTCCTTTATTTTCAATAAAGTCCTTCACTGTGTTGACCAGCCCTAATTTATTGCTATATCTGAGGGAATTCATTGCCACAATAATTTTCCATGCTAGGCACTCTGTAGAATTTGCAATCTTGCTATGCAGCTTTTCCATATTTGCCAAGACTTTCCGCGTTTTGGTGGAAATAGCTTCCAATGGATGAACGTTGCAATTCAGTTCGATTATGTTCATCCCCCACTCCTTTTCCAGCATAAAAATAGTTAAATGGTTAACTGGACCACGGTCAGTTAAGCAGAATTTTATTTTTGTCCGTATCTGTTGTAAACTGTCATCATCACTTTGGCCAGTAACCATTGAGCCTACTTCAGCCAAGTTGTTAATGCAGTCACAGATATGCTGCTTGTAGTCAATTGCAGTCCCTACCGGAAGTCTGTCCAATGAGACAAGATAAGAAGTTGATGGGGTTGTTAGAACAACACAGTTGACGTGACTTCCTTACTGTGTTGTTGAGTCAAAAACTAATGTACAGTTTTCTGCATTCATAACAGATGAAAAAGTCTTAACATCTGAAAAAAAAAAACGAGTTCTCCTACCATTCTGTACATAGATGTTGACAAAAATTTTATGTATGAAGGTGGCAGTGAATAAGTTTTTTTTTAGAGACTGTAATAGTTCACTAACATGAGATGCAGGAACTGCATTCAAGAGGCAGTCATAATGAGCTTTTCTTGAAGTGAATTTATTACATTCATTTTCTTCATATTTTTTAATTATCTTTTGCAGATCTCTTTTTCTTTTTTTTTTCCAATGTACTAACTTCCACAGTCTTTTGTAATAATTTTTTCTTAAGATTTTTATTCTCCTCAATATGAGATGAGCAGATGAAGATTTGGCAGTTGAAGTTGTGGTAGTTGAAGTCGTAGAATTAGGCCACCTGGGTGCATTTATTTCTAAATTCTATAAAATTGTATCCCGAATTATGTTTGCAATAGATTAATTTTAATCTATTAACTACAGGTTTGGTAATTTCAGGGAAACCATTTCTAGAATGTGTAATATTGGAGGAATCGAGACTTTTATCATACAGTCTCAGTTACGCTGGACTGGTCATGTCTTGAGAATGTCTGATGGTGGGATACCCAAGACTCTAATGTACAGCCAGTTAAATCAGGGCTACAGGATTATAGGATGCCCATGGCTAAGATACAAAGACAAGCTGAAAAGCAATTTGTCAGCAGTCAATATACCACATAACACCCTTGAGTGCTTAGCTTTGGTGCTGGTAGAGAATGGGGATCAACATGTTTTAGTGGACTCAGCAATTTCGAATCTGCTTGTCTGAATCATCTCCAAGAAGAGAGAGCAAGATCTAAAAGTTCACCCAACCTAACAGAGATCTCATATCACATTCTTCACACTTGCTCCATATGTGGCCTCCTTTGTAAATCACTCGCCGGTCTTAAATGCCACTTAAGATTATCGTGTAAACTTTCATAACTGAATCAATAAGCTGTCAGATCCTCATACGTCAAAATCGATGGGAGAGTCCGTTATGTACGTATAAAATATTTTTCAAGATCCATATTTCAATTGTTTCAAAGTTCTGATTTCAATCGCATACATTTTGCAAAAAATGATGATGAAGAAAACTTGTTTCCCAGCAAAAAGCTTGATCTTCACTGCAGTTGCTGCTGCTGTATTGAAATAATTTTATGTATTTCTTATTATAGAGACTGCTTTCGTATATTTTTCTCAGCCCCTTTTAATATATTATGCCTTCTTTCTTCACAGATGTTTTTGTACACATACTCAGGACAAACGATATTTGTTTGAAGTTTGTGGATCTGTATTTTCAAGGAAGTCAAAAATGGCCAATCATATGCATGGAGAGAAACCATATTCTTGTGAAGTTTGTGGATCTGCATTTTCATGGAAATCTCGTTTTGTGAGACATATGCGTACACACACTGGAGAGAAACCATATTCTTGTGAAGTTTGTGGACATGCATTTTCACTGAAATTTTATTTAGTGAGACATAAACGCACTCACACTGGAGAGAAACCATATTCTTGTGAAGTTTGTGGATCTGCATTTTCAGAGAAATCAATAATGGTCAAACATATGCGTACACACACTGGAGAGAAACCATATTCTTGTAATGTTTGTGGATCTGCATTTTCGCAGAAGCCACATTTGGTTATACATATGCGTACACACACTGGAGAGAAACCATATTCTTGTGATTTTTGTGGATTTCAGTTTTCAAGGAAGTCAAACATGGTCAATCATATGCGTACACACACTGGAGAGAAACCATATTCTTGTGAAGTTTGCGGATCCGCATTTTCACAGAAGTCAAATAAGGTCAAACATATGCGTACACACACTGGAGAGAAACCATATTTTTGTGAAGTTTGTGGATCTTCATTTTCACAGAAGTCAGATTTAGTGAGACATGTGCATACACACACTGGTGAAAAACCATATTCTTGTGAAGTTTGTGGAACTGCATTTTCACAGAAGCCAGATTTGGTGAAACATATGCATACACACACTGGAGAGATACCATAAAATTCTGAAGTTTGAGGATCTGCATTTTCAGCCAAGATAGAATGTCAGTAAAAAGATTATTTACATTATTCGTGCAGTCATCTTTATCTTCATTGCTATACTTACAATGTCTCAGTTGTTGTTTGCTCTGGCCTTCGTCAGGTGATTGGAATGTTGAAATGAACCCTTTGTTTTGTTCACCATGTAGATTGTTCTGGTTTCATGTGCCATGCCTCCTCCAAGTGTCTCGGTTATTTCCATCTGACTGAACTCTCCACGTTTATGTTCTCCATTTTTGTATCCAGGAATTGGACTCTCAATTCTTTTGGTCTAGTCACTAGACCTAACCAACGTCTTTATACACTGGGCAATGTGTGAGTTTGAAATGTGTGCCTGAGGTTATCTGTGTATCAATTTTTTTGGACTTACAAACTCAGTGCCTCAGCAACCATATTTATCAGTGCTCATATTGCAAGTTTTCCTGTTATATTGCATTTTTTACCAGAGCTTATATTGTAATTTTTATTGTTATTCATTTCTTTTCTCTACCACTCTTTATTACTGATTCAACATTAAACATTATTTTGATGTTTGACTCTCTCCTGGTCAATAAAAATGTATTCCCACACCTATCCTATTCCCTCTTTCTCTTTGTTCTTTACTGCAAATTGTCAATTTAAGTTGAATTGTTTTTAACTAGAGACAGAAGGAGAGTATGTGTGTCTCCTCCAAAACTTTTTTCCAAGGTTAAATCCTTTTGTTTTATAAACATTAGGACAAATTGACTTTCAGAGTAACTCAGCGAAGCCTGTACCTACATTTGTCTCTTCTTTGATTTAGCGTGAGTAGTCATCTGTAGAAGAGTTACAATCCTCCACATCTTCTTCCAAAAGAAAGCAAACTTTTTTTGAGTAGGGTGCTCACAAAATAAAAATGGTTACACTTTTCAGATGGAAACTTCATGTATCGTGATATTTGTACAAGATTAGCCCTGGTGGAGTTAACAGTCACTAGATGGCCCAGCAGAATGTCCCTCTTGTCAAGGTTTGAGTTGTTACACAGCTTTCTGACAGAGATTGGAGACCCAAAGCTCTCACTCCTAGTGCAGTATATCTTGTTTTTCTATGCCTTCAAAACAGATTCATCCATTACTTATGAGGTATTGGCAGAAGATAAACACTTTTATCTTCCAAATCTTACAAACATTTCTCATAATAATAATATTAAAATAATTCAGCAGGTGATCCTATTTAATTCATGGTAACTCGATTTGTGGTGATTACTCAGGATTTTTTGTCCAATACTGTGCATTGGGAAAATGGTGTGTGTGTTTTAGTTTTCAAGACCTTCCTAGGCTGGGAAAGATCACTGGACCAAGGAATGACCCTCAAGGCAGCTTGACATTCATTGAGGAAATTAGATAGCTTCACAGGCCTATGACGGCATTTAGCACAAGAAATGAGAGGAGTGATGGGAAGGCCTCCTTAACACTCCCCCTCCAAAAATGGAGTCCTCTGTTAAAACGTCATAGAGAAGCCAACCTTGAGGTGTGTTGATAACTCGCCAAGTGTGGCAATTGTAGCCACCCCTCTATGACACAGACACTTGGGCACAGGCTACTTTATGAGCCTTCTGCTTATGACTACCCTACAAGAGGATGGACAACAAGCACTCGATTGCCTCCCAACAATCCTTGCAAAGAGGAAGTACAGCCAACCGGCAAAGGATGAGAGGAAAAATGTAAGCCCTACCCTTCAAGTACAACTTCCTTTGGTGCCAAGTCTGGACAGATGCTCCAACCTTTGTCTGTACTTCTGACCAATTAATCTCTAGCTGGAGTCCTGGGCCCAAACCACACTCCAAGAATGCAGATGGGTTCATCAGTCTAACCCCCGGATGAGCGACTCCTTCCTGCAAACCTGCAGACTTGTCTCGGCACTGGACTGCAGATGCTCTGTCAGGATCTTGGCTCAAACCATAACTCTGTGTTTACGAAAGTTATGGGCCTGTAATCATCTAATTCCTGTTCACCATCCTTGTTCTTCTTCAACAGTGTGATACCCCTGGTGTCATCTGACTAGGGATGGACCCATCCCTGAACATAACAATCAAAATCAGCACAAAGATGTGTGACAACCTCACGTAGGGGCAAACCATCAAGTCCCGGAGACTTGCCACTGCCAGCCCTCTTCAAAGCCTAATAATCTTTACTCCCTGTGATCACACATTCACAGCTAGCTGCTCCAGTCGGCAAAAATCAAGGAAAGTCAGCCAAATAGCTAGGAAACTCTTTGTCACATAGAGCAGGCTCCTGGGCAAACCAGCTCTCGAAATGCCTCGCATATGCCATCAGTCGACCTCAGAGTACGCCCCACTGTGCTCTTGGCATCACGAATGTCTCAATTGGAACCTTGACAGATCTCTTCTTTGTGCAAGTCTGTGCCCATGTTCATGGCTTCATTAGATATCTTGATTAACTTATGCCTGACCCAGCTAGCTAAACCTATCTTTAGGGAATCCCCCACAAGCGTCTGCCTGATACAGACTATACTTGAGAGCCTTCACCTTCTTAGTCATATCTACTGCAAGCCACTGGCTATATTCAAGAGTGAAGTACCTAATCCTATCCTTAAGCTTCCCACAACCTATCCTCAATAACTGTCTCTACTAGTTCCCGCTGCAGTAGACATTAATTAGCTGTTGCCAGAAGTCCAGCCTGTCCAATAAAGACAGATTGAATTTTCAGTGTTTAGTCATTCTAGGCCTAGCAACTAATGCTATCCAAGCACAGATGAGTCTATCTTCCAAAATAACCTAAGCAGTGGAAGCAGTAAGTATATGTAAGCCCTTCTCACTAACATTTAATATAGCATGAAATTAACTGACATGAAGGTGTTCCAACTAGAAGTAAATTCAACTGAAATTGATAGCTAGGGGCAGATGAATTTTTTTGTAAAATCAGGAAATAGTAAATTTTAAATTCTTTACCTTAAAAGCTAAAAAATAAATTAATACATCAGAAAAGACCTTGTTAAGAATTGCATGTATACAGTATTTGATGTTATAAATAATATTTGTTTCAAATCAGATTAACTTTTAATTTATTAATTTTCCTAAAATAACATTTCAGGAATATTCTATATTTTTTTTTTTTTTGCAAGATTTTTGAAACCGAGAATTAACATTTGATTACAAAGTGGAAGATTTGTATTGATTTTACTGAAAAAAAATCTATTCCAATCAATATAATTTCTGTTTGAAGTACACCAGGGTATTTTCCTGACAGGAAATAGCTTTCAGTTAAAGCTAAAAATGAAAGCTTTTTCATTTATAGAAATAAATTTTAAATCTTAGATATTGAAAATTATTAAAAATATCATAGAAATTGGAGAGTTACAGTATTTAGAAATCAAGTTTTACAAAGTTGGCTTGATTTAATAACAAAACAAAAAAGGAGTGGTAGTAGAGGGGTCAAAATTTTCTATTTTCTTTTTTTTCCTTTAGTATTCCAGTCACATGGTAATGGACAATTTGTCATTTCAGAAAGCCAAATTTTACGAATTAAGCTTTTTTAAAAACAAATTCAATAAAGTGACCAAAATATAATCTAGGTTTTTGTAGAATCCTTTGCAAGAGTTGTCTCAGAAACTCATCAAGTTAGATTAAGGCATGAAGTATGAGGTGTGAAAGCCTATCAAGCTAGAGCAACTTATCCAATGGGTGGATATTCCAGCAAATAAAATTTTTCATTTTCCTTTTCTTTTCTTATTTTTATAATCTTCCTGATGGAATAAGTAAGCCCCTCCGTCAACTAACCTGCTAGTCACTTCTGTCAAAATGTCTCGCTGATGAAAGGGATAGATTTTTCTCTTTTTCTATCTGTAAGTGCGTGCTAGGTACCTCCCTTTTTGTTCACAAGGGAACGTACACCACTTTTACATCGCCTCTTTAAAGCACATGCGTCATTGTAACAACATCTTTGTGGCAAAAAAGAGGTAAGCACCTGTGAAATTCTCTTTCTATTTATTCAAATTATTGCCTTTATGTATGACAAGGTATATAGAAAACTGTTTAATTTGCAGTATAAGCACCAAAAGCCCACGGTAATAAAAATATTCCATTATGGTGTGAAATTTCCTGATTATTCCGCAAAAAGATATTAAAAGTTTGTACTCTATTATCATTTATGATTTATGGACAATATAAGTTCGACTTCTTTCTTATCGCGACAACAGAATGACTGCCATTACTGGCTTTGTTTACATACATTTGTCTTGTGCCAATCTACATTGCATACACACACATACATACAAAAATACAAATCACATACAACAACAAGCATTCATTGGTTAATAAATCACCACTACATTATTATAGACAATTTACAAATCACAACATTTTCATGTAGTCAATTTTGTGCACTTTTAGGAGAAACGGATCCCAGAAGCTTTCTTGAGTCTCCCCAAAACTCGCTCGCTGATTGGTCAATGTACGTGAAGAATAACTCTTCCTGCGCAGCGATTCGGAGCCTATGGTCACCTATATAAGCAAGAAATATTCTTAGATAATCAGCGAGATCTCAGCTGCCAAACAAATCCACGACAGTTGAAACCATGCGCCAGTCTTCTCACTCACACCACCACTTACATGCTGAATATTCCCTACACTCACATAATTTTTTCTTACACAGCAAAACTGTTGGGAACATTTATTACAAGAAACTATCACAAACTTTCTTTCAGTGAACTTTGGAATACAAAATAATAGTTAAAGAGAGACAACTCTTGTTTTATTCAACCTCTTTTCCTACTCAATGCATGCATTCTTTCACATCCTTGTACATCTTGTTAAATACATATTTTGTGTGTAATGAGGTCTTCTGCTTATCCTTTTTTGTGTCAGTTTTGTTTTCTGATTTAAAGTTAAATTAATGTGGTCAAGTCTGTCACAGTCTCAAATATTCAAGTGGCATGGAATCTTCACTTGGCACGAAGTTTAAAATGTGTGATTACAAAAATAGCAGTAAAAATGAAAAAACGAAAAATAAAATCAAAATTACTTGCCTGAAATGATAAAAAAGTTTTCCTTTTTTCTTTTTTTTTTTTTAAATAAAATTGTCGTGAAAGTTTCCTTTAAAATCAGATAAACTAAAATACAAATTATGTCTTTTACAGGCACATGATTAGTAGTTTGTCAAAAAACAAAAGATAAAAAAAATGTTTTTCCAACGAATTTTTTTTTTTTTTAAATATTTCAAAGTTTTCAATTGCTTCTATAACAAATTTAAATCAATTTAATAAAAAAAAATAATTTAATAAAGCTTTACTTCTGCAAAGAAACAATACTTTTAATTGGAAAAGGAATTTATACCAATTAAATAAAAGAAAAAAATATATTCATTGAAAGAAAGTACCTTTTAATAACATTCGCGAAAACTGCACAGTAATCAAGACGAGTAAAAAGGTCCGAAAAGCAGTAAAAAGGCCGTTATGTAAGCTTCCGCTTATTATTATGACTCGAGGCAAACATATGTAAACAATGCCAGTAATGGCGGTCGGACAACGCGAAAGAGATCGAAATTTCATTGTCGATAAATCCTAAACGGTAATCGAGCACAAACTTTTAAATGTCGTTTTCAAAATAACAACACCATAATAGAAAATTTTCAAAGTATTAGGTTACATAAAAATTAACAGTTTATCCGTTTCCCTACAATAAGGAAAATCAGACGAAACAGTAGAAGAAGTAAGTTATCTTTTCTTTTCTTTGTTTTTGTTTGTAGAGGAAAAGACTTTTTAAATTAAACGTAAATCTTTTTTAAATCTGCGATAAAATTTTATTTTTTATTAAATTTAACAATTATTTAAAATTCGAAAAAATGATTTTTAATCAATTTTTTTTTTTTTAAATATTTATTTATTTTTTAATTTCCAATCTTTATGTTCAATAATTTGCCCTCTAAAAAACAGCATGATGAAAAAAGGCCCCAAACTTAATAAAAAACGAAGATTTATCGTTTAATTTAAAAGTTTGTTATTAAGAGGAAAGACCAAAGTATTTTTTAATTATTTTTTAATTTTTTTTATTCTTTTCCAACTCGTTTGAAATTTTGGTTGAAAATCTTGTTTTTTATTTTTTTTCTCAGCGGTTGTTAGTTTTTAGCGCATTTTTCAATTGAAAAACACATTAATTTCAAAATTCTTGCAAAAATCGAATAATTGTCGGATTTTAATGAAACTTTCAGAACTTATTAAAAATGAATGAAATTATTTTTTAAATATTTGTTTTGTTTTTTTTTTTTTTAAGAAAGTCATCATCATTTTTTTATTTTTTATTTTTTTTACATCTGTTAGTTACCCCACCTTATTGGCCTTATAAATCGAGCAAATAATTGACATTCCAATTTATATAATTTCTAGCTGAAATACACCAGAATATTTTGCTGACTGGAAATAGTAAATTTAATCCTTTAGCTTTTGATTAAAGCTAAAAAGAAATCTTCAAGAATCTTTTTCATATTTAAAAATTCATTTTAAACTTTAGGTATCGAAAATTTACTGAATTTAGTGGTGGTACCTAAAATGTGATTTGAAATAAACATTACTTAATTATAGCATAAAAAGTAATATATAAGTAGTTCTTAACGACGTCTCCTGTTTTTCTTACGTTTTTTTTACTTAACGCTATCGATACATGCCTAAGTGTTCACAGGTCGTATGGATGACTAGAAATGACATAAATTTACAGAATCTGACGATAGCATTTTTTTAAAACTAGCTAGTAATTTTTACAAATTAACATTTTCTGCAATTATTTGATATTGGCTTTTAGTTACGATTGAAGATGCTTTATGAAAAAAAATAATAAAATTTTCTTACATTTAATTTAAAAATTTAATAACAGATGAAAGTAACTCAGTAATTCATGAAATGATATGGTGTTTTATTTATTATTAATTTTTTTAATTGTCTCCTTTAAGTTGAGATGTAAACATTCAATAATGAATTGCTAGCAAACAAATTCTCTGAAATTTTATACATTCATAGTTTTGTTTGGAGTGGGGTACTATTTTGCCCATAGCTAGGATCCCTAAGAAGTGCTACCACTCCTGGTCAGGGTGAACCTTGGAACAATAGCAATTAAGAGGTGGTACCATGTTCCTCACAACCTTATCAGAGGCCTTGCTGCTGGATGTAGTTTATCATCAGACCCAGAACTACATTAGTTTAGGATCTCATGGTGAAGACCTACTTTTTGTGATCATGGTAGGGGTGTTTTTTTTTTTGTTTTTTTTTTCATAAATCCTCTCTTTCCCGTGCCAGTTAGGAAAACACCATTAGAGGGATAAAATTTGGTAATTTTAGAGCAAAGGCAAATTGAAGAAAATGATTTATTTTGGATATCAAAAATGGTAGAAATAGGATTTCTTTATGTAAACTGCAACTTGGGATTCTTGCAGTGGGATGACCCTGGTAGGATAGGAGAATGACTGACGGGCGGAAGCATCTGGCACATTTCAGATTTTATGAACTGGATTGGTCTGAGAAAAATTTGCAGATGAGAATTTAAAATGATAATTCTAATTAATGAGCATAAACTAAGCCCCACCATGCTTTTATAAACCCCATAAAAATAGTTTTGTGATGTCAGCAAACACTCGTTGCCACTTATGTAATGTCAACAAATACTCGATGTCCCTTTTGTAATGCTTGTTGTAGTAGAGACTTTGTAATCGCAGATACAACTATAGTAACGCCGTTGAGGAATGCTTTTGAATAACACTCACACTAATAGTACTTACTTGAATAGTAACCACTGAATAGTGATCTGAATAGTAATTCATCAGTATCTGTCTATATTTCTGAGATTGAGGTATTATGTACACTATTTACATTATTTGGACTATTGTTCTCATCTTTGTCGGCATATTTATTATTCGGCGGTCGGTGGTTGGAATGTCAAACTGAACACTTTATTTCGCTCACTAGGGTAGACTGTTCTAGTTCCACGTGCCATGTTTAATGGATGTCAGTTGTCGGTTATCTCCTGTTAATTTCCCTCTGAAAGTTCTCCACTGCCTTAACCGGGTATTGAACTCATACTCTTTGGGTCCTGTCACTGTTAATTTCCCTCTCCAATCCATATAGTGATCACTTAGGTTTCTCACTAATTCTCATATATACATTTCCTTTCCCATCATGTGAACAACTTAATCAACTCTTTATTCCAGCATAACAAATAAACTCTGAAGATATTAGTGTCTTTCTTTTATTTCAATTTCATGAACATTTTTATCTTTCCTTTGTAACATGGCTTTTGCCGTGACCAAACCAGAGCTACAGTAGTCACTGGCTAGTCTATGCCAGTTCTGTGATCAATCAACACACTGTGGGGTGGAGCGTTGATCTGAATGACCAACTTCAATAGGCTGTGGAAGCATCAATCCAGACTTGACTAGCAAGAAATGTTACAAAAAGAATTAACTAAAAAAAAGTGAAAAAATACTGACAAAAAAATAAACATTTCTTTTAGTTTGTTTCTTCATAAAAAAAAAAATTAGAAAAAACTGACTCAATTGAAGTATGACCTGCACTAATATATATATATATATATATATATATATATATATCCGTTCTTTGACAGGATATTTTCTATGAAAATTTCTCGGACATTCAGGCCGGTAAATGTTATTTAATACTGTTTATTATAAACAGAGCATATACTTAAATACTTGTATCTATAATGTTAAACATAAAAAATGTCTTTAATAAATAAATTGTCGGACTTTGTCCATTTCGTAATATATGACGTCATTTGTTTACATTTGATACGCCATGAGCAGTTATGAATATTCGAGATTCATGGAAGATTGAGTTTATAAGCAGTAAATTCGACCTTGTCTACCGAACGCATCTTTGTAGCCTAACGGTAAGGCACGTCATATATATATATATATATATATATATATATATATATACATATATATATATATATATATATATATACATATATATATATATATATATATATATATACATATATATATATATATACATATATATATATACATATATATATATATATATATACATATATATATATATATATATATATACATATATACATATATATACATATATACATATATATATATATATACATATATATATATATATACATATATATATATATATATATATATATATATATATATACATATATATATATATACATATATAATGTGTGTGTGTGAAAATGTTGTAGAAAATAGGAAAGAAATTGGTTTGGTAAATAATCCAAAGTTCCTTAGTATTTTTGTTATTATTTTAAAAAATAGTGCTCGATACGAGAGTAGAGCATAAATATAATTAGTTATTTAAAAATATGATTCCAACTCGCTACATAAGAGGTCTCATGTTTCAAAACCAGAGCCGAAAACTACAAAATAATATTTGAATTAACTTGAGTTAAAGTAGGCTCTGTTCCATCTTCAAGCGAAATTTTTTTGGGGAATGACTTATTTCTGAAATTTACGAGTTTTAATAGTATGGTCTGAATTGAAATCAAAAATTTCCATGGTAACATCAAGGGCGGATTGTTTAGAATAGGCAGGGGTGGGATGTTAATAATTTGTATCAGTATAGAGTTACTTTCACAGATGCCGGGTGACGGTGAGGTGAGGGTGGCTAAATTTACGACGGAGGAAGTTTTTGCATAGTCTGGCTTGAGCATCTATGGAGATTTATTTTTATTTTATTCTTTTATTCTATCTCTTTATGAAAGGGATTTGTGTATATAAAAAGGCTGTAAGGTTTGTTATTTGACAACTTCATAAAGGGTTATCATTTTTGTAGGGTATTAAAACTGTATATGGGCTATGGATTTTAAAATTTATTTTATTGTATTCGTGTTTATTTATTTTTTTTTTTTTTTTATTTATTTTTTTTTTTTGTTAGTTATTCAGAGCGTAAGTTCAGTTGTGTTGGCAGAAAACCGTTAATTCTTGCCTGTTGTTTAACAGGTTCTTATTGTTTAGACGCTTAATAATGTGTAGTTTCTCATGGAGGCACAAAGAGCATGGGTCATCCCAAGTTTTGCAAGTTCTAGTCCTGTTAATGATTTTCCATTTTACTTTAGGTGTCCTATTTTTTTCTTTCAGGTACCAAAAATATTTAGATAGAGAGGTCTGATGTCTTAAGTTTATGTTGTTGAAGGAGCATTTATGCTGCCTCCATCTGGTTTTAAAGGCATTTTTCGTGGACCCAATGTATATCATATTATTGTTAGGGTTCTCTGTGGATGATATAGTGCATTGGTATACCACAGATTTGATGCAGCACTTATTTTCTAATGGGCAGTCTACCGGGTTTCTACAATCGCATAATTTTTCCCTATCATTATCTGATTTAAGTGTAGAGTTATTACAACTATTCAGGTAAGGGGGTTTGTTCAGGATTTTATTTAATATTATATATATACATATATATATATTTTAATTTAATATTATATACATACATATATATAATATTATTTAATATTATATATATATATATATATATATTATAATTATAAATGAACTGATTTAAAAGTATGGTTCCTTCACTACACAGGAATTACCATGTTTCAAAAACCGAGGCTAAAAACTCCAGATTTAATTATACAATTAAATTAAAAGCATTAGTTCTGTTTCATCTTCAAGCGATTATTCCAAAATTCACTTGAAGATGAAACAGTACTTGCTTATGATATTGGCCCGGAAGCAGCACCTCTTTGTTCTACATGAAAATTGGCAATTAATTGTGTTACATTGGTCGATATATATCTGTATCACCTGCATGAAAGTTAACAGTCATTTATTATTATATGTTCAATATTCTCTAATCAATATCTTCCAAAAACATAGTACAATTTAGGCAGCTTCTTCCAAACCCAGTCAATGACAGGTAGTTCTGCTAGTTTTGTAAATATGGCCAAGCAAAATTGGTTGCCCACTTTTAATTATGCTGTACTTGTCCAAACACAGTGTAGTTCTGTTCATCTAAAAATATCAAAGTAAAAATAAATAATAATATTAAAGAAATGAATTAATTGCAAACTAAAATAGATTTGAGAGTGGGGAGTAATTAAGAATATTTGAATAAATTTAAGGAAGAAACAATTAGCATTGGGTTTCATTTCTAGGATATGGATTCTTAATTGAAATTACAGAAAATAATTAATAAAAATTCATTGAAAGATTCTTTATTGAAACTAAGAAGTAATGACTTGAGATATAATTAACTAACTTATAATTTCCTCAGGTTATATGGTATCATTTTCCCCATAATATATAATTAATTGGAGCAAACAATTTTAAAACTTATTTCATTTTTACTATGGGATTTATATTCTAATTGTTAACTATTAGCTTAATAAATATTGCAGTTGTTTTTTTTCATATCATCATTCAACTTTTGGATATGTGCCATTTCTGACACTCCGATGCAGCAGGCCTTAGCAAAGGATCTTCTCTTCTAGGCTCTGAGTAAAATAAAACACATAGTAAAAATTGTTTACTAGGTGTTTTATTTCAATTGTCAACTATTACTTTGATAAAAGCTTCAGCTGCTTTCCCAGATCAATTTTCATCTCTTGTATTTGTGCCATTGCTGACTTAGCAAAGGATATTCTATTAGGCTCTGAGGAAATTGCTGCTATGATTTTATCAGGCAGGGGTACCTGCAGAAGATAATCTTGCAACAGGTGGTACTGGCTATGGAATTGGTCAGTGACGTTAATCAAAGAAAACATCTAAAAAAACTTAAAAATCAACAAATATTTTTATAGATCCATATTTGAATTGTTTCAGAATTGACAATGTTCTGATTTCACTTGTATACATTTCATGAGATATCGTGTGATGAAGCAATCTTGTTTTGCTGCAAAATGTTTGATCTTAACTGTTGGCAGCTGATGCTCCATTATTGAAGTAATCTATGTATCTCTCATAATATAGACTGCTTTCATATATTATTTACTGCCCCTATTAATATATCATTTATGATGTTTTTCTTACAGATGTTTTGGCTGTACAAATACTGCATTGGTTATTATTGGGAATTTCAATGAAGGAAAAGACATTTCACGTTCCATGAAAAACCAGACAAATATATGCTACATGGTTCATGTGAAAGTGATGGATCTACATTGTCAAAAGCATGACTGTGAACTTCACCTGATAAATTAATGTACTTTTAAATTTGTGGTTGATCTTTATACAAAAACAAACTTAGTGTTATGTATGCATAAACAGGTAAGATTGGCCATATTCATGTGACATCAGCTAAACTGTTGTGAAGTCAGACATAATGGGACAGATGAAAAGAAAACATCCTTGTGAAGTTTGAGAAACTAGATTTTCATCGACATCAGATTTGGTCAATCATTCGTACATGGACTGGAAAGAAAACATATTCTTTTGAAATTTGTGAATCTGCATTTTTACTAGTCAAATATGGTCAAACATATCCGTACACACATGGGAGAGAAACCATATTCTTGTAAAGTTTGTGGGTTTGCATTATCACGGAAATCTCATTTAGTGAGACATGTGCGTACACACACTGGAGAGAAACCATATTCTTGTGAAGTTTGTGGATCTGCATTTTCAGATAAGTCAAGTATGATCAATCATATGCGTACACACACTGAAGAGAAACCATATTCTTGTGAAGTTTGTGGATCTGTATTTTCAAGGAAGTCAAACATGGTCAATCATATGCGTACACACACTGGAAATAAACAGTATACTTGCAAAATTTGCGGATCTGCATTTTCATGGAAATCTCATTTATTGAGACATATGCGTACACACACTGGAGAGAAACCATATTCTTGTGAAGTCTGTGGATCTGCATTTTCAGAGAAGTCAAATAAGGTGAAACATATGCGTGCACACACTGGGGAGAAACCATACCCTTGTGAACTTTGTGAATTTGCATTTTCACAGAAGTCTGATTTAGTGAGACATACGCGTACACACACTGGAGAGAAACCCTATTCTTGTGAAATTTGTGGATCTGCATTTTCAGAGAAGTCCATTATGGTCAATCATAAGCACACACACTCTAAAGAGAAACCATATTCTTGTGAAGTTTGTGGATCTGCCTTTTCAACGAAGTCAGGCATGGTCAAACATATGCGTATACACACTGGGAAGAAACCATATTCTTGTGAAGTTTGTGATTCTACATTTTCATGGAAATCTCATTTAGTGAGACATATACGTACACACACTGGAGAGAAACCATATTCTTGTGATGTTTGTGGATCTGCATTTTCAGATAAATCAAATAAGATCAAACATATGCGTACACACACTGGAGAGAAACCATACACTTGTGAAGTTTGTGGATCTGCATTCTCAGATAAGTCAAATAAGGTCAAACATATGCGTACACACACTGAATAGAAACAATATTTTGTGAGCTAAATTGTTAATCATTTGTAACATTCATTTTTTTTACTATTGAATCAGGTCATTTCTGCCTCAATTATTTATAGACTCAAAATAGCATTCTATTTGAACTGAAATATGAATAATTTGTAGCAGCATTCTTGGACTATTAATCAGTAGAGGTCATTTCTGCCTCAGTTTTTTATAGAATGAACATATGATTTTATTTAATTAAACTATCAATCATTTGTAACAACATTTTTTGACTCTTCATTCAGTAGAAGTCATTTCTGCCTCATTTATAGACTGAAAATATTCTATTTGAACTAAGATATAAATCATTTGTAATTTCGTATTTTTTGACTATTGATTCAGTACATTAGGGCTTGAAGTATGAGGTACAAAATCCTTTCAAGCTAGAGCAACTTATCCAATGAGTGAATATTCTGGCAAATAAAATTTTTCATTTTCCTTTTATTTTCTTATTTTTATAACATACATTGTTGCACTTTTTCATGAAGGTCTGTAATGAAGAATAAAACAGAAATGTATAAAAAAAATAAATTTAAAAAAAACTGGGGAAAAAACAGGATTGTTTATGGTTAAAAGGAAGTCACATATCATTTTTAAGAAAGTCTTTGTTCATTTTGAAGGCAGAAAAATATAATTTGTTTCAAGGTAATATTGAAAAGTTTCTTCAGGAATCTCTGAAATAATTTTTTCTTCTATACCCCAAGGACTTGTGCATATAACTAATACAAACATGAAGGAACACAAAAAAGTATTCCTTGGAATTTATATGAAATGAGTTAGGGGAAATTGGCAGATACATAAAAATATATGTAGTGATCAAGGTGATTCCGTGGAGATTTGGTGTAAGAATTTTAATAAATAGAAAGTTGTATGAACAAAAATTTTTTTTTCTTTGGCACTGATGAAAATGAAGGTTTGTCTTTATTGTATTGATCAACTACCAAATCTTGTGTTTGTGATGTTGCTGACATGTCCAAGAATGGGGTCTTGTCAAAGGATCCTCTTCTTGGCGCTGATGAAAATGATAAACCTGCAGCAGATGGTGTCTGTTCTGCTCTGATCTTGATCATAAAAGCTAACATGTAAAATTCAAGAAAGCAGTTTCAGTTATAAAAATTAATTTTAAGGTATTGAAAAATTAGTGGAGGTACCTAGATTAAAAATAACATGAAAATTGCAGTATTTTGGCACTGATGAAAATGGTGGTTTGTTTTTCTTAGGTAGATCATCTCTTGACTCACATGTTTGTGGTGTTGCTGACAAGTCCAAGAAGAAGTTCTTGCAGAGGATCACCTCTTCTTGGTTCTGGTGAAAATGATGGTTTGTTTTTATTGGGTTGATCAACTTTAAATCTTGTGTTTGTGAGTATGCTGACAGGTCCAAGAATGGGGTCTTAGCAAAGGATCTTCTTGGCACTGATGAAAATGATATTTTGTTTTTAATTGTCAGAGATGCTAGCAACAGATAATCCTGCAGCTTGATCACTAGTGCAGGCCCATTCTGGACCCACAGTATTGCACTCAGTTTGTGTTGTGGTAAGTAAATGCTCTGTTTATAATAAACAGAGCATTTACTTAAATATTTGCATTAGTTCGTTTCATAATATACAATGTCATTTGAAGTTTGTCTTCAACTGCTGGCTTCAAATAAGCACTCTGTTTACATGGATTTCACTCAACTCTTACTGCACCTCGGGATTCATCAACATTAAATTCATTGAAGTTCTACAGAACAATTACCATGAAAATATTTATAGAAAAGGCCCAGGGAAGCTACATTACAGTGGTGGAAAATTAACTGAAGCCAAGATGTCAGGTTAGGACCAATAACATTGTAGATTCTTGTTTTGTATTTTATTAAGAATCTTTAAATACATAACAGAATCACCAAAGTAGAGTGTGTAATGTAATCGATCAGACCTGGCATCTCAGAATCAGACATATTTTCACTGATGTGACATGGCTTCTTCCTGTCTTTTTTTACAAATATTTTCATGGAAACTTTTCTGACAAGCTTTTTTAAAACATTAGCTTCTTTCAGATTGGAGAAAGAGAAAAGGCAATATTTGTTGCTGTTTGTAAAAAGATTTCTTTTTATTAAATAAAGACATGTTTGTGGAATCAAAAAGTATAAAGTTTAATCCTGTGCTTCTAATGGATGATGAGTGTAAAAGAAGTTCACAAAGCATTGTCTCTCTCATCCCATCACCTGGTTCCATTCTCCTCAACACCACCAATCTCTTAATCCTTGCTGCTGGATGTAGTTTATCATCAAACCCAGAACTACATTAGTTTAGGATCTCATGGAGAATATGCATTGTTTGTATAAATGCAGTGGTGGAGGAATTATTATAATGTATGCTTGGTTCAGTGAATATAACGAGAGGTGACCAGACTCCCAAATCCGCCGTTTGGCCTTGTGCCACATTTTTTTTGGGAAACAATAAATATTTCTTGATTGAAGTTTTATTTTGTTGTTATTCACGTTTTTCAGTATCTGTCTATATTTCTGAGATGAGGTATTATGTACATTATTTACATTATTCGGACTATTGTCCTCATCTTTGTCGCCATATTTATTACAACATTTCACCCGTTGTACACTCTGGCCTTCTTCAGGTGGTTGGAATGTCGAATTGAACCCTTTATTTCACTCACTGGAGTGGACTGGACTGGACTGGACTAGTTTCACGTACCATGTTTAATGGATGTCAGTTATCTCCTGTTAATTTCTCTCTGAAAGTTCTCCACTGCCTTAACCGAGTATTGAACTCACACTCTTTGAGTCCTGTCACTGGATCTAACTAACACCTTCATCCACTGTGCCATGTGTCCTTGAGGACATCTATGTATGTATAATAAAGGATTCAGTTCGATATTCCAACCACCTGTGTTCAGAAAAGTAAATTTAAAATATGAATGTTTACAAGAATTGTTTTTATTTTAATTATCTTTTAGTTTTAATTATAATAATTTATAAAGTTTCGAATCTTTTAAATTCCTGATTTACTTTGATTGCTTTGTTTAAGAGAAAAATATATTCACTAATCCAAAATTGAAAAACTTAATACTGTTGCGGGGCCGATAAGGATGTTGCCCCCGCAAGCTTTATGAAGAAATGTGTGAACAGCTAAGACAATGAGGGGACAAAGGCGAAGGTTTAAGAAACAATAACATCGATTTTATTTATGCCAATTGTACAAGAAATGTGTTCAAATCGGTGTCGGGTCCGGTATGACTGGTTTTGTTTAGGGGTAGCTGCTTTTGGTCATATCGGCGAAACAAATGTAGAGTTGATCGGCGACGGTAGCTGGTCGACTGCCAGATGGGAGAATAGCAGGAGGTTGATTGATGTCCCTAAACATGGCCGAGTGAGTATAGTCATACAACTTCACAGGGCGGATCGACCGCGGAAATGGGTTCGCGCCGAAGTGTAACACTTGGCGAAGACAGAGTCCCTAAACAGAGCCAAGTCAGAACAGTGATACAACTTCACAGGGCGGATCGACCGCGGAAATGGGATCGCGCCGAAGTGTAACACCTGGCGAAGCTGGTCAGAGAGGTGATACGTCTTCCAGGGTGGTTCGGCCGCGGAGACAGGATCGCGCCGAAGAGTAACACTCTTGACAAAGCACTGGAAGCTCACAAAGGCAGCGTACTACACTTTGATCCAGGCCCCTAGGTCGAGTTCGAGCAGCTCGGTCGATCCACCCATGAGGATTGAATGTGGCACAAGGCAGGTTTAATGTGGGTATCTCTGAGCCCGTAGGCTCGGCCAAAAATATAGCCTTTGAACCCGAAAGACTGTATCACGACTCAGCTAGACTCGGAGGTCTCACAGCTCGGATTTGGACAAAAAAAAGGGCTAGCAATATTTGGAGCGATTTCAAGTACTCCCTGGCTAGAAGGAGTAGAAAATCGTAGATATTAATTAAATTAATTAATATAATCAATGGTTGTTCGATGTTCGAAAAAGCGCTGCATAATCCGATGCTCACAACGTACAGTTTGGTATCAACGATATTGGACTAGTCGTCTGGTTTCTCGCATATGCTTGACTTAAATCTGCGAGTTCAGTGGTTGTGAAGGTCAAGGTCGTCTTTCTAAGGAGCGGCTAATGGCGACCACGACAATACACATATTTTATTAACTTTTAACTTTAATGTCATGTATGGTCACTCGGACTTAGAAAATTCAGCATATTCATATGCATACAAAAAACTTCAAAATTCTTTTTAAAATATTGGTGTTTAATAATTTGTATTAAGCTTTTATATTTCTGATTAGTAAACATATTTTTCATTTAATAAATAATGCAGAAAATACCTTTCTTTATTTACAGATCTGATTGTTAAACTCTTCATCATTTATACTGACTATAAGAATAAAGCATTTCATTTTAGTTTATGTCCTAAACATTTTTCCATCAGCAAAATAAAACCTTTCCTCTTTATGCATTGAAAAAATCTAATGTACTTTTTTTCACAGAACAAAAACCAGATAGATTTGTAATGGGTCAGATTTTTTTGGTTAACATATGATGAAAAGTTAGCTTTCTTTTATTTCATGTTTTTAGATCTTAAAAGAGTTTAACAGCTGTTGATTGTATATTAAATTGTGAGCAGTTTTTCTCCTTTTTTTTTTTATCAATAATGTTTTATATTTATGAAAAGAAAAATACCAGAAAATGCAGATAAAATTTTGTTTATATGGTCATTGTGTTAATGAGTGCAAGTTACCTCCCTTCTTTGCTCGTCGGTACCTTATCACAAGGGGACGTACACCGCTATGCACCGCCTCTTTAGTTATCATTGTAGGAATGACTGCGTAGTGAAAAAGAGGTAACCGTAAGCATATGTGAAATTCTCTCTCTATAAATTCAAATTATTGTTTTATTGAAGATCCCTACCATAGAATGATAAAAACTGCTTTAAACTTGATGAAAACAATTTTTTTAACCCTCGAAATGTTTTAAGATTAAGAAGAGAAAAGCATTTTTTATTTTTTTACACATTTTTAAACTTTCGTAGCAAATTTAACAACTGTGACTAGCATGATGAAAAAGAGGCCGAACTTGACGAAAACAAAATTTTATCGTCTAATGTTCATATTATTATTAAAGAGGAAAGATCAAAGTATTTTTGGGGTATTTTTTTACATTTTTTAATCGTTCCTAGCACGTCTGAAATTTTCGTTAAAAATATTGTTTTTTTGTCAAAAAAAGAGGACAGATAATCAATCATTTTCAATCATGTTTTTTGATTTGATAAAAATCTGACTTTGATATTCTTTTAAAAATCAATTATCATTTTTTCAAAACTGATTTTAATAAAATCAGAAATTATAATGCTTATTTAAAATATTTTGAACCAAGCGAAAAGATGTAATTTGAAAATAAAACAAAGCAGGTCATAACCTTTCGCGTCGCTTGACAGGTGACGAAAGACACATTCATGACGTTTAGATAACTTAAGGGAGGATAATTCTTTCTACGGATGGAAGGAAGTGAAATTATTTAGGTTTAAGTGAACAAATTATTTACCTCGTTACTTTTAAGGAAAACCTTCAGCGCTCTAATTTTTCATTTTTTTTTTTTTTTTAGTACTTAGCTTTCATCTTTACATTTACGATGCTTTATGGAAAATATAAAGAAATTAAAAAATAAGACTGTTAAGAGTGAGATTAAATTTCATAAGAAAAAGGTATTTAATTCATTTATTTCTTATGAAATTTAATCAGAAGTGTACATAAAATACTATAATTTTATGTACATTTATTACATTTTACTGTGTTATTTGTATTTCCATTCTATTATTAATTTTGATATTTCATTTATGGAAAAATGTCATAACTGAGATTAATATAAAAATAAGATCATATAAATTAAAGTTTAGCAGTAAGATGATACTGATACTTATAGGTACCCTTCTCAGTTGAAATTGAAAAATCATTAACTTCTCCATATGTGTTTCACAAAAGTAAAGCAGAGAACAATGCTGAACTCAAATAATGCAACTAAATTGTATTCTGGTTGGTCTTCCGTACTTTATAATTACCGCCCGATTATAAGCACAAAAATTACATTTTTTAATTACCGTGGCTCTTCTGATTGGTCCAAACAATACAATTTTCAAAGCGCTAGACAATGACAATCTCATATGGACACTTTGAAAGGTTGATGGTGCTTTTAACTAATGTTATAATATTTTTAAAAAACTTAATAACTAACTTTGTAAAAATCTATTATAATTAAAGAAATAACAAATAATTGTATTAAAAATTCAATTTTCATTGAAAAATTTTTTGCTTTCAGAAAATATTGTCCATATTCATAAAAACAACTAAAAACATTTGAAATTAAATAATATATTTGTTTTATTGAGTTTTGTATGTTACAATTCAGAGCTGATTTTCAGGTACGTTGGCTCCAATTAAAAAAAAAAAAACATGATTTGCATTCTTGAAAGCCTTGTTCTTTTAACTATTGTAATCACTAAGGTTGATGGGCTCGAATTTCTAGAGTTTTTTATAAAATTAGTTATGGGGGTGTTAATAAATATAAAAAAAATATTTCTGCCATGACTTTAATAAAAAAAAAACATATTTATAATAATTTCGATCATCTGTGAATAGTTTCTGAAAGTTTCATTAACATCTGACAATTATTTTTATTTTTACAAGATTTACATAATGTGTGTAATACAAAAAAAACACGCTAAAAATTATCTGTTATTTACTACCCCTTGTTGCAACAAAGAGAAACAAGGTTTTTTAAATCAAAATTTAGAATATTCTAAAAAGATGGAAAAATTTTTAAAAAATAATTAAAAAAAATATGGTCTATCCTCTTCATAAAAACATAAGCATTTAGATGATAAAATTTTGTTTTCATAAAGTTTGGCGTCTTTTTCATCAGACTATGCTCTATTTTTTAGCGATTTCGTGGAGATTCCTATTATAGGTACTTTCATGAGATCACTAAAAACAGAGCATAGCATGATGAAAAAGTCTCCAAAGTTGATGAAAACAAAATTTTAGCATCTAAATGCTTATGTTATTATTGAAAGGAAAGATCAAAGTATTTTTTAAATATTTTTAAAAAATTTTCCTTCTTTTTAGAACATTGTAAATTTTGATTAAAAAAACCTTGTTTCTCTTTTTATCAACCGAGCCAATAAAATAACATATAAAATTTTAGCGCGATTTTTCCTGTATGACACACATTAATTTGAAAAATGTTGCAAAAATAAAAATAATTGTTGGATTTTAGTGAAACTTTCAGAAACTATTAACAAATGATGGAACTTATAAATATCTTTTATTTTTAGTAAAGTCATGGCAGAAATTTCTTTTTTTCATATGTATTACCTCCTCTAACTAATTGTACGAAAACTATAATTTCAATTTTGAGGAGATTAATGATTAGTTAAAAGCACAGTGCTTTGAGGAAACCAAATCATGTTTTTTTTTTTTTAGTTGGACCACCCCTACCTGAAAATCGTCTCTGAAGTGTAACATACAAAACTCAATAAAACAAAAATATTATTTAATTTCAAAAGCTTTTAATAGCTTTTATTTATTTCAATGAACATGGACAATATTGTCTGAAAGCAAAAAGATATTTCGATGAAAAATGAATTTTTAAAACAATTGTTATTTCTGAAATATTTTTTTATTTTTACATTATGCTGCTAATTCTTCTGAAATTAGGGAAAAGTTTGTAGAACTTAACGAATGTTATTATTAAGTAGATATATATTTACAGATTATAATTTCCAAAGCTTATTGCAAACTAACGACCCCTCTTATTTTAAAAAAATTAATTTGTGTCAATAATTTTTACCAAATGAAATCTACGGAAGCCAGAAGTATTGTGCGTGCAATAAATAAAAAACGTCAGCAGTGCAGCACTTGTATCTTATTTTTTTTTATAGTATTTATAATTTCTCCAGATAGTATTAACAAACTTATCGTACACTACTTAAAAAAAACAAAACAAAACGGAATGGCGAAAGTTTTTTTACTTTAATTATTACAAGGTACTACTTAAGCAGGTCCGCTTAAAAAAATATGTCCATTCTGTCCATCTGTAGGGGAACTCGAATCTCACGGCAACTGTCAATAATTGATAGATGGCATCAATTCGCGTGTGGTACAAATTGGCTCTCTTTTATCTTAAAAAACATTTTTCTACAAATAAAGTAAGTAAAAGTTTCTTTTAAATTATTTTAAATAAGCTTCAAATTTTCTAAATTTTTTCGAATAAATTCTGAAATACATATAATTAATTTTTAAACGAATTTTAAACGAAGAATTTATCTTATTTTTAAAAATGGCTTAAATCAAGTTTTTTTTCGTTATTTGGTAAACAAGATTTGTAACTAAAATTTTGGACATGTTAAGTATGAGTAAAAAATATTCAAAAAATACTTTAGTGTTTCTTCTCAATAATGAAATGTACATTTAATATGAAGAAAATTTTTTTTTTCATTAATTTTTAGACTGTTCTTATGCTATTGATTTTTATGAAGGTGCCTATATATATATATACATATATATATATATATACACACACACACACACACTCACTAAGTCGCATCACTATTGACAGCAATCAGTCATCGTTTCATTGACGTATTGACAGTCAACGTGAATGGGAAGTTATCGTACAGAAGATCAGAAGTGATGTAATTTTTCCAGTTTTAAAGTGAACCAACTTATTTTACCTCATACTTTATAATAATTAACAAAAACCTGCAGCCATTTAGTATTTGTTTTTAGGTACCTCAGATTTCTTGTTCAATAATTTGCCAAAAAAAAAACAGCATGATGAAAAAAGGCCTAAAAACTTAATAAAAACAAACTTTTATCATGAAAAAGTTTTTAAAGAGGAAAGAACAAAGTATTTTTAATTATTATTCAACATATGTTTACTCCTTTTTTTGCATGTTTGAAATTTAGGTTGAAAATCTTGTTTCTTTTCATGTATTAGCATTAGTTTTTGTCAGTTGAAAAACATATTTAGAAATTCTTGCAAAAATCAAATAATTATTGGATTTTAAAGAAAGTTTAAGAAATTGTTCAAAATTGAATCAAATTATTTTAGAAATGCTTATTCTTAGAAATTCATGGTAAAAATATATTTTTTTTTACATCTTACTTAATTTTATAAAAACTTGAAAACGAACCTCTCTGTACTTTTATTTTTATTAAATGCACAAGATTTGTTACCACACCTACTTAATTTTATGAAAACTTCAAAAAAATTTTTTTTGCAACCTTAATTTTTTTTTAATTAAATCCACAAGACTCTGAAGAATGTAAATCATTGATTTATTTGGTAAATATTTTAAAATTAAGTTCGAATACAAGCCTCTCTGGAAAAGCTCTTATTAAAAGATCTATTTTTACAGATCATAAATTTGAAAGATTATAATCTGTGAAGTGATTGTGTTTTTACAATATTTTTTTAATATACCAAAAATGTATTAAAATTGTCTCTAACAAATCTACGGAAGCACAATTCTGAAATGATGTCATGTGTGCTGGAGTTGATCATAAAATGCGTTGATTTTGAATCAAATTATCTGACTGACTGACCATCAGTATTGTATTTTCAAAATTTTTAATTTTCTTTTCTTTTTTTTTTTTAATTGATTTATTATTATTTTTTTCATATTCCACTAAGTATTTATTTTCTTCTCATCTTTTTAAATATAATCAATTTTTTTCTTTTTCAGTGAGAGATATACTGAAATTATTAATTTTTTATCTTTTTTAGATTCAATTTTAGGGACAAAAACAGTGCAGGTATGGACATATCTTTGTTAAAAAATACCTAAAAAATCAATAAGGTATTAGACTTGAAAGTATTTAATTTTTAAGAATTACTTCATAAGCTGGTTCAAATTAATTTTTAAGAATTACTTCATAAGCTGGTTCAAATTTAAAGTTAAATTAATCTGATTTGAAACAAATATTACTCACTTTTTGTTTTTCTGAAGTGTTGAGTGATATAATTTACAAGCTAAGGTGTTGACAGTTAAGTATGGATGACCAAAATTGATATAAATTTATAGAATATAAGTGAATTAATTATTTTTTGTTTTCAGCTACCTAGTAATTTTTACAAATTAACATATTTTCAGCAATTAATATCTTATTGACTTTTATTTATGTTTGTAGATGCTTTATGAAATTTGGGTTTCATCTCTAGGTTTTTATCATAAGCTTGCTAATTTAAACAAAAAATTGCTTCATTGAAGTATGACCTAAAATAAATACATGAAATAAAAATATTTAGTGAAATAATAATTAAAAAAAGTAAATGTTAGTTTGAAATTTTGAAGGGATGATTTGCAAAGATGTTAACAATAAAACAGACCTGAATAATGAAAGGGAAAGAATTGCAGAGTGCCGGGAAACTCTTAAATTGTGTAAACTTTTTAAAGGATAATATCATTTATGGCTTACCATAGTTAGAAATTGGGAAGATTTCTACATTAAATTTTTTAATTTTATCATCATGCTGTACTGTTTTTTAGTGAATTATTGGAGGTACCTGCATAAAATTTCATAAGAGATGTACATAAAATTTATGAAATTTAATCTCATTCTCAGCAGTTACAAATTTAAAAAAAAAAAAAGAGCATACCCTGATGAAAAAAGGCCCCAAACATGATTAAACAATTTTTTATCATCTAAATGTTTATGTTATTAAAAGGAAAGACCAAAGAATATTTTTAAAAAATTTTAATATTTTTGAGCACATCGAAAATTTTAGTTAAAAATCTTACTTTTTTTTTTTGAGTGAGCAAAATTTACATAAAATCGATCATGTCAGCCATTTTTGACAACTTTGTAAACAAAAGAGAAATTCTTCATTTGAAAGTCATGTAAAATTCAATTATGCTTTTTGCATAAGTTATTTTAAGAAAATTAGAAAATTTAAACCATACTTAATGTAACGGGGAACAAACAATATTTAATTTTTTAGCAGAAAAAAATTTCGTTGGAAATAAGAGAAACATGTCCAACCATAGTGATTGGTTTTACCATAATGCTGAATCCATGGTAGCGGATTCAAATTACCTCCTCAGGTTTGTCTGGCTCTTTAGGCTTACTTCTCTCTCTCTCTCTCTCTCTCTATATATATATATATATATATATATATATATATATAGCCATGGCCAAAATTATGGAGCACCTATAAAAATTTGAGATAATAGTTTAAACCTATGTATTTCAAGGTTAAGAATCGTACAGTGAACAATTGAGAGTAAATGTAAAATATTTAACAGTAGATTGTAGTATTTTTTTTGCTTTAAAGCCTCTCTCAAGAGCTTTAGCTGAGTTTCGTACTAAATTCATTCCAATATTCAAAATGATTTATTGTCATACTAAAGGTTGTTTCGTAATTTTCGAGTAATATTTGATTCCTACCAGTGTATTGAAAATGCCTCCAAAGAAGCAGCTTTCAGAGATTAAAAGGGCACAAATTGTTGCTTTATCTGGTGAAGGATATTCTCAGGTAGAAATTGCCAGGAAGATGGAATGTTCAAGGAAGGGGGTTCAAACAACGATTAAAAGGTACAAGGAAACAAAGACTTTCAAAAACAGAAAAGGACAAGGCCGTAAAAAGTCTACAACCGCCGGGGAAGACAGATCTTTGAAAAGAGCATCCCTTGCAGATAGGAGGAAAAGTTCTTCAGAGCTTGCTGCTGAACTTAGGGAGGATGCAAACAAAAACATATCAGCTCGAACAGTGAGAAGAAGGTTATTAGAAGTGGGATTAAAAGGATGCAAAGCCAGGAATAAGCCATACTTGTCTCAGGCCAACAAGAAAAAGACGACTGGAATTTGCAAAAAACCATGAAAATTGGACACCTGCTGATTGGGGCAAAATTGTTTGGTCTGATGAAAGTAACTTTGAGGTAAGTTAACAGCTTCTATTTGCTAAACTTTGGATGTAATAATTGAAATTTTTATGTGAATACACATCCATAACATTTGTTCAAAAATTGTAACAAATTCTTTTTTTTCATCAGATTTTTGGCACCCCTGGAGCAGTTTATGTTCGCCATAGGGAAGGTGAGGCATTTCATCCTGATTGTGTGGTTCCAACTGTAAAATTTGGAGGAGGAAGCATAATGGTTTGGGGTTGCATGGCTTCTTCAGGCACTGGAATGTTGTACACATGTGAGGGCAGAATGAACTCCACAATTTATACTAACATGCTGGACCAGGTTTACCGAACCTCTTTGACTAAAATATTTAATAATAACATTCCAAATGATGTAATCTTCCAACAAAACAATGCTCCATGCCATACGTCAAAAGTTTCAATCGGTTGGTTTGAGAAAAAAGGGATTACAGTGATGAAGTGACCCCCTCAATCCCCAGACCTAAATCCCATTGAAACTTTGTGGTCCCATTTAGGGAAAAGAGTGAGAATGCACAAATGTTCATCAAAAAAAGAATTAAAGGCCAAACTTCATGAAGATTGGCAGAAAATAGATCCTACCACCTGCAACAACTTAGTCAATATAATATGCAAAAACGAATAAAAGCTGTTATAAAGGCAAAAGGAGGACATACCAAATATTGATTGTTGTTATTAATGTTTACTCCACTAATCTTAACCTTTAAATATATAAGTTTGAATCATAATTTCGATTTTTCATTGGTGCTCCATAATTTTGGCCAAGGCTGTGTATATATATATATATGTGTGTGTGTGAAAATATTGTAGAAAATAGGAAAGAAACTGGTATGGTAAATAATCCAAAGTTCCTTAGTATTTTTGTTATTATTTTTAAAAAATAGTGCTCGATACGAAAGTAGAGCATAAATATAATTATTTATTTAAAAATATGATTCCAACTCGCTACATAAGAGGTCTCATGTTTCAAAACAAGAGCCGAAAACTTCAAAATAATATTTGAATTAACTTGAGTTAAAGTAGGCTCTGTTCCATCTTCAAGCAAAATTTTTTTGGGGAATGACTTATTTCTGAAATTTACGAGTTTTAATAGTATAGTCAGAATTGAAATCAAAAATTTCCATGGTAACATCAAGGGCAGATTGTTTAGAATAGGCAGGGGTGGGGTGTTAATAATTTGTATCAGTATAGAGTTACTTTCATAGATGCCGGGTAAGGTGGGGTGGCTAAATTTACGACGGAGGAAGTTTTGCTTGAGCATCTATGGAGATTTATTTATTTATTTTTATTTTATTCTTTTATTATATCTCTTTATGAAAGGGATTAGTGTATATACACCGTATTTCCTCCGTCGTAAATTTATTTTGAAGTTTTCGGCTCTTGTTTTGAAACATGAGACCTCTTATGTAGCGAATTGGAATCATATTTTTAAATAAATAATTATATATATATATATATAATCTCTTACATGACATAACCTTTTAAAGGATAATATCATTTATGGCTTACCATAGAGTTTGTGAAGATTTCTTCTACAGGAAAATTTTGTATTTTAAATTCTTTTAAAGATATTGGGTAAAAATAACTGTTAATTGCTTTTCAATTTCTGATTTGTGCAGATAACTAATATAAACATGAAGCAATATCGAAAAGAATATCTTGGAATTTACATAAAATGAGTTGGAGGAGGGTGTCAAATATATAACATAAAATGGTCACTGTGATTCTGAAGAGATTTGGGGTAAATCCTTGCAAACTTGGTAAGTTATTGGCACCTTGGCTTTATACTCTTACTCACAAAGACACTTGCAGCTGAAATGTTAGAAAATTCCGAAAAAATTTCTAGAAAGTTATTGCTCATATTTTCTGATAATGTCATGTATGGATGCCTGTATGTTCAAAATTCTTTTTAGAATAGTGGACTCACTGAATTGTATTAAGCTTTTCAATTCATGATTAGTAAATGTAGTTTTAACTTAATAACAATATCACCTCACCTAGGCAAATTAATATGGAATTTTTTAAGATTTAAAACTTTATAAAAAGCATTAAAATCTTAGAATAATGAACACAGATGTAAAACTTAATTTCTCTGCAAAAAGACACTCAGATTTTCCATACTAATTTATGGTCTCAAAAAAAAAAAAAAACTTTTAACCAAAAAACAATTTAATTTTAATACTAATAGTTAAAAAATCCTTTGGTCTTTCATTTTAATGATATATTTTTTTCTGTTTTGCATAATGGATAATTCAATCAAATGGATAATTTCACGTTAATTATGGAAATTATTTAATTATTCCTATATTTATCTTTTTTCAATTGTTAACTAATAGTTTAATAAATAAAAGGTGGTATTAACAAAAGATGTTTTCTTTTTGTCACTCATGAAAATGATGATATCAATGGACAGAGATACCTGCCACACATAATTCTGCAGCAGATGGTGTCTGCTCTGAACTTGATCATTGGTGCAGATCCATTTTAGAACCATGGTATTGCACTGAATTTGAAAGTTGGAGTTTGACATTTTATACTGTAAATATATTTAATATTTTTTTGCTTTTATTTTTTTTTATATATACATGTGAAGATATACATTATTTTGAAGTTGAAATAAATCTTCTCATCAAATTTTTCATATACTTATTTATAATTTCTTCACTTTAAATAAAAACATTTTCCTGTAATATAAAATTAATTTGAGCAAATCATTATGAAAATTATTTCAGTTTTTACGGTGCGTTTTATATTCCAGTTTTTAGCTATTAGTTTAATAAATACTTCTTTACCTTTCCCAGATCAGATTTCATGTAGGGGGGGACTTAGTAAATGGCCTTCTCCTAAGCTCTGGATTGTTTTATTGTGCAGAGTTGCCTGTAGCACATAATCTTGCTTTAGGTGATGCTGACTATGGAGTTCATCCTGTTGTCTATAACTTGAGTCCAAGACATCTTAAAAATCAACAAATATTTTTCAAGATCCATATTTGAATTGTTTCTTATCCTAATCGCATACATATCATAAAATATGACATGATGGTGAATCAATCTTGTTTCACTGTAAAATGTTTCATATTTACTGGCAGCAGCTGTTGCTACTGCATTATGGAAATAATAATTCCATGTATCTCTTATGATATTCACTGCTGCCCCTATTAATATATCATTTATGCTTTTATTTTTCACAGATATTTTTGCTGTACAAAAACCAGTGTTTATTATTGAGTATTTCAATGAAGGAAAAGACTATTCACTTCACATGTAAACACAGACAAATATATGCAACATTTTTCATGTGAAAGTCCTGGATCTACATTGCCTAAAGTATGAGAATGAACTTCACCTGGCAAGAAATAATGTATTTTAAATGTGTAGTTTATTTTTATACAAAAACACATTTTCTATGTATGACGAAACTGTAAATATAGGCCATATTTATGTGACAGCTGTTGAACTGTTAGGAAGTCGGACGTAATAGGCGAGATGGAAGCACATATTACAAAAGAAACATATTCTTGTGAAGTTTGTGGTTGTACACAGAAGCAAAATCTGGTCAATCATATGCGAACACATGCTGGAGAGAAACCATACTCTTGTGAAGTTTGTGGATCTACATTTGCACTGAAGTTGGATTCAGTGACACACCTGTGTACACACACTGGAAAGAACCCATATTCTTGTGAAATTTGTGCATCTGCATTTTCAAGGAAACAAGTTTTTGTCAAACATATGCGTACACACACTGGAGAGAAACCATATTCTTGTGAAGTTTGTGGATCTGCATTTTCACAGAAATCGAATTTAGTGTCACATATGCGTACACACACTGGAGAGAAACCATACTCTTGTGAAGTTTGTGGAACTGCATTTTCACTGAAGTTGGATTTAGTGACACATATGCGTACACACACTGGAGAGAAACCTTATTCATGTAAAGTTTGTCACTCTACATTTTCACAGAAGGCTCATTTACTTACACATCTGCATACACACACTGGGGAGAAACCATATCCTTGTGAAGTTTGTGGATCTGCATTTTCACAGAAATCAAATTTAGTGAGACATATGCGTACACACACTGGAGAGAAACCCTATTCTTGTGAAATTTGTGGCTCTGCATTTTCAGCAAAGTCCATTATGGTCAATCATATGCACACACACTCTAAAGAGAAACGATATTCTTGTGAAGTTTGTGCATCTGCCTTTTCAACAAAGTCAGGTATGGTTAAACATATGTGCATGCACACTGGGGAGAAACCATGTTCTTGTGAAATTTGTGGATCTACATTTTCATGGAAATCTCATTTAGTGAGACATATACGTACACACACTGGAGAGAAACCCTATTCTTGTGAAATTTGTGGATCTGCATTTTCAGAGAAGTCCATTATGGTCAATCATATGCACACACACTCTAAAGAGAAACCATATTCTTGTGAAGTTTGTGGATCTGCCTTTTCAACAAAGTCAGGCATGGTCAAACATATGTGTATACACACTGGGGAGAAACCATATTCTTGTGAAGTTTGTGGATCTGCATTTTCTTGGAAAACTCATTTAGTGAGACATATACGTACACACACTGGAGAGAAACCATATTCTTGTGACGTTTGCGGATCTGCATTTTCAGATAAGTCAAATAAGATCAAACATATGCGTACACACACTGGAGAGAAACCATACACTTGTGAAGTTTGTGGATCTGCATTCTCAGATAAGTCAAATAAGGTCAAACATATGCGTACACACACTGAATAGAAACAATATTTTGTGAACTAAATTGTTAATCATTTGTAACATTCATTTTTTTTACTATTGAATCAGGTCATTTCTGCCTCAATTATTTATAGACTCAAAATAGCATTCTATTTGAACTGAAATATGAATAATTTGTAGCAGCATTCTTGGACTATTAATCAGTAGAGGTCATTTCTGCCTCAGTTGTTTATAGAATGAACATATGATTTTATTTAATTCAACTATCAGTCATTTGTAACAACATTTTTTGACTCTTCATTCAGTAGAAGTCATTTCTGCCTCAATTATTTATAGACTGAAAATATTCTATTTGAACTAAAAATATAAATCATTTGTAATTTAGTATTTTTTGACTATTGATTCAGTACATTAGGGCTTGAAGTATGAGGTACAAAATCCTTTCAAGCTAGAGCAACTTATCCAATGAGTGAATATTCTGGCAAATAAAATTTTTCATTTTCCTTTTATTTTCTTATTTTTATAACATACATTGTTGCACTTTTTCATGAAGGTCTGTAATGAAGAATAAAACAGAAATGTATAAAAAAAATAAATTAAAAAAAAATGGGGAAAAAACAGGATTGTTTATGGTTAAAAGGAAGTCACATATCATGTTTAAGAAAGTCTTTGTTCATTTTGAAGGCAGAAAAATATAATTTGTTTCAAGGTGATATTGAAAAGTTTCTTCAGGAATCTCTGAAATAATTTTTTCTTCTATACCCCAAGGACTTGTGCATATAACTAATATAATCATGAAGAAATACAAAAAAGTATTCCTTGGAATTTATATGAAATGAGTTGGGGGGAAATTGGCAAATACATAAAAATATATGTAGTGATCAAGGTGATTCCGTGGAGATTTGGTGTAAGAATTTTAATAAATAGAAAGTTGTATGAACAAAAAAATTTTTTTCTTTGGCACTGATGAAAATGAAGTTTTGTCTTTATTGTATTGATCAACTACCAAATCTTGTGTTTGTGATGTTGCTGACATGTCCAAGAATGGGGTCTTGTCAAAGGATCCTCTTCTTGGCGCTGATGAAAATGATAAACCTGCAGCAGATGGTGTCTGCTCTGAACTTGATCATAAAAGCTAATATGTAAAATTCAAGAAAGCAGTTTCCGTTATAAAAATTAATTGTAAGGTATTGAAAAATTAGTGGAGGTACCTAGATTAAAAATAACGTGAAAATTGCAGTATTTTGGCACTGATGAAAATGGTGGTTTGTTTTTCTTAGGCAGATCATCTATCAGCTCTCATGTTTGTGGTGTTGCTGACAAGTCCAAGAAGTTCTTAGCAGATGATCTTCTCTTCTTCTTGGTTCTGATGAAAATGATGGTTTGTTTTTATTGGGTTGATCAACTATCAAATCTTGTGTTTGTGATGTTGCTGACAGGTCCAAGAATGGGGTCTTAGCAAAGGATCTTCTTGGAACTGATGAAAATGATATTTTGTTTTTAATTGTCAGAGATGCTAGCAACAGATAATCCTGCAGCTTGATCATTAGCGCAGGCCCATTTTGGAACCAAGGTATTGCACTCAGTTTGTGATGTGGTTTGACATCTTACAGTGTAAATATTTTTTGTATTTTTTGCTTCTATTCTTGTATCAATATATGGAAAATTATTAAATATTTTGAAGTTGAAATAAATCTTCTCATCAAATTTTTCATACACTTATTTATAATTTCCTCAGTTTAAATAAAAAATTTTCCTATAATATATAATTAATTTGAGCAGACCATTATGAAAATTATTTTATTTTTATTTCCAGTTGTTAACTATTAGTTTGATAAATAGGTCAGTTGCTTTTCCAGATCAATTTTCGTCACTAGGGTTTTTGCTGTTTCTGATCATCTCATGTAGGGGGACTTTGTAAAGAATCTTCAATTCTCCTAGGCTCTGAGGGTAATGATGTTTTGCTTTTATTGGGCAGAGATGCCTGCAGCAGATAATCTCAGATAATGGTGATGGTGAAGCAATCTTGTTTCACTGCAAAATATTCAGTAGTCAAAATATGCTTTCGTCTTTCATCTTCCATTTCAAATAATATATAATTAAATAAAATGAAAAACAGCACATACTATTTAAGCTACAAATTTCTCATGATTTCTCTCGAACACTCATATCTGTTCGTATCTTAACGTAAACAAATGACATCATATAATAAGAAATGGACTAATTCCAACAATTATTTTAATATATTGTTTATACATTATTTTTATAGATACAAATATTTAAGTAAATGCTCTGTTTATAATAAACGGAGCATTTACTTAAATATTTGTATTAGTTCGTTTCATAATATACGATGTCATTTGAAGTTTGTCTTCAACTGCTGGCTTCAAATAAGCACTCTGTTTACATGGATTTCACTCAACTCTTACTGCACCTCAGGCCCAGGGAAGCTACATTACAGTCGTGGAAAATTAACTGAAGGCAAGATGTCAGGTTAGGACCAATAACATTGTAGATTCTTGTTTGTTATTTTATTAAGAATCTTTAAATACATAACAGAAGCACCAAAGTAGAGTGTGTGTATAAAAGGATTTCTTTTTATTAAATAAAGACATGTTTGCCGAATCGAAAAGTGTAAAGTTTTATCCTGTGCTTCTAACGGACAACTAGTATAAAAGAAGTTTACAAAGCATTGTCTCTCTCTTCCTATCACCTGGTTCCATTCTTCAAGCTCCAGCTGAAGATCAAGATAAGGGTTGAGACGAGGAGGCTTTCTTTGTAGGACTTTGCTGAAATATTACACAGTGGCTTCTAGAGCTTTCTGGTTGAAGTACTTAAATGACAGTTCTTTGCAACTATCATTTCATGTTTTTGCTATTGTCTTTTATTTATTTTTCTCTACATATTCATACTTTTTTTTTCAACCAGTTCACTTGCTTTTTTGTAATATTTTGCTGTGTGAAGGGTCCCATACTAATATTTTCATTGTATAATGTTTTATTTTTGTTTTATCTATTCTTTATTTTTTCAACATGTCCCCATCATACATTTTTCAATATGTTACTAACATTTTCATTGTATAATTTTTCAAATTGCCTGGGACAGGTGGGGGGGCATATTTTTATCATTTTGTACATAAAACTATTTTATACTTTTTATCTTCGTCTACACATGCTTGTAAATATAGGACATTAGTTTAGATAAGATACATTGTAAGACATTTTATGTGTATACATTTTTTTTATAGATACAAATATTTAAGTAAATGCTCTGTTTATAATAAACAGTATTAAATAACATTTACAGGCCTGAATGTCCGAGAAATTTTCATAGAAAATATTTGTCCTTTGACAGGATTCGAACCTGCATCCTATACGGAACAGTCATTTACGCTGACGTGCCTTAACCGACTCGGCCACAAAGGTAGACAAGGTCGAATTTACTGCTTATAAACTTCAATCTTCCATGAATCTCGTACATTCATAACTGCTCATGGCGTATCAAATGTAAACAAATGACGTCATACATTAAGAAATGGACAAAGTTCGACAATTTATTTATTAAAGACATTTTTATGTTTAACGTTCTTTTTATAGATACAAGTATTTAAGTAAATGCTCTGTTTATAATAAACAGTATTAGACAACATTTACTGGCCTGAATGTATGAGAAATTTTCATACAAAAAATAGCAGATATGAATGTATGTGAGAGATTCATTTAAAAGCAGGAAATTCGACCTTGCCAACCGAACAATTCTCTGTGGCCGAATCAGTTAAAAGGCACGTCAGGCTATATGACGGTTCTGTATAGAATACAGTCGGAGGACGAATATTTTCTATGAAAATTTCCCAGACATTCAGGCCAGTAAATGTTGTTTAATACTGTTTATTATAAACATAGCATTTACTTAAATATTTGTATCTATAAAAAGAATGTATAAAAATAAAATGTCTTAAAATAAGATAAATTGTTGGTTATTTTACTATAAAATGTAACTGTCTATATTTACAAGGTATTATGTACTCTATAAACGGTTCATTTTGACATTCCAATCACCTGAAGAAGGCCAGAGTGCACAATGGTCGAAACATTGTAATAAATATGGCGACAAAGATGAGGACAATAGTCCGAATAATGTAAACAGTGTATAAAATGTATTGTTGTAATTTTTACCAGTGTTCATATTGCAAATTTTTTGCTGTTATCATTCCATGTTGTTACCAGAGCTCATGTTGCAATTTTCGTTGTTATTATCTCTTTTCTTTGACACTCCTTATTACTGGTTCCTATATTGTATTCATTTCTATGCTTGGTCATCTCAGGAGATTTTGTGACCTAGCATATGTGCTGCTTCCTTAAGTTTTACGAATTTTTCAGTGGTGTTCTTTGTCTATGATCTCAACCTGATCCCACAGTGGGCAGTGATCTCCCTTCACTTTCCATATGTGGTCAGCCATGCCCGATTTTTCCACTTCCTCTCATGTTAGAGCTTTTTGGTGTTCTTGATGCCTTATCTTAAGGATCGACCTGTCTCCCCTTTATATTTCTTTCCACAGCTGCATAGGGTAGTGTACACACAGTCTTTAGTCATGTTCTCCTGTGCCAACCAAGCATAGATTGGTGGGTTGACTGTTTAGCTGCATATCAACCACTGTGTGTTATTTAATGTCAAAAACTAAATATTTTAAATGCAGATAAGATATATTGTTGTTACTTCTACTATAAAGATTTAATGTTTAATTAATCCAATTTGAAACAGAGATTACTTCCCGTTAAATTACTGCGGAAACATTTTTATAACAGTGGTAGCTGTTTATTTAAGGTGATGACAGCTTGTATGGAAGGGGAGATAAAAGTTTGTCTAATGTTTTTCTATGGCGGATATATCTGGAAAAATATTTCAGGAATATAACCTAGGTACCTTTATATGATTTTTAAGTACTCAGTAATCTAATGTTTTATTGAATCTTAGATTCTTTCTAGTTTTAAATTTTCTATAGTTATGACTTATTTTTTTGGTGATGTCGTGTATGAACATCCATATATATATATATATATATATATATATATATATATATATAAAAATCAACACTTTTCTGATGATGTTGTGTATGAACAGTAATTGGCACAAAAAAAATATCCGCAAATGATGTCATTCATTTGTGTATAAGTCCTCAACATTTCATTAAAATTCAACCATTTTTTTTATTTTTGTAAGAATTTCCAAATCAATGCTAAGATTTCTCATAATTTTTAACCAAAATATCAGCTTTCTGAAAAAAACAAAAAATGTTTTAAAGATATATATATCATGGACTCTTCCGTCATTGATCGACGAGGGCTTTTGACCCTTTTATGATATATGAGCATCAGTCATCTCAGTTCCTTGGAACTGACAATCTGCACATATAATTTGATTATAGTGGTGAAGGTTTTGTGCAGAAGCAACCACACTTTTTGCAGAGCTGAATGAAGAGACCTAAGGCACCATGTGCCTCAAGGTCTCCAAATGACTCTCCGCAGGCCTTGAATTCAAAGTTGTCCTTCTCTTAGACCAGTTGCCATCTAAGGCTATAGAACCTAATCTGTCCTGCATATGACAATAAACTACATCTGCATCCTGGGTAAGACGATAAACTACGTCCAACAGCGAGGCCTCTGATAATATGTTTTTGGAAGAATAGTGTTGTCAGCTATACATTTTTGAAAAAATAATATTACCAGCTATACGTTTTTTTTAAAGAATAGTGTTGCCAGCTATACGTTTTTGGAAAAATAGTATTACCAGACGTTTTTGAAAAAATCATATTACCAGCTATACATTTTTGAGGAAAAAATATTAACAGAAATAGATTTTTGACAAAGCAAAAATATTACCAGGAAAAAGAAAATAGTTGCCGGCATTAAATGACCCATTGAGATTGATATGCTGTAAAACAAACTAAACCAAACCTCGCCTGTCCTGCTATTTACTGCTGGTAAGAGAAGAGGATTCATACCTGATGAAACTTCTGCCAGAAGCCTTGTTCAGATTTCGGTAAACCAACCAAAGTGTTGCAATTAATTTACAAAGTGGAAAGGGCCAATATTTTTCTGCAGAAAAAACTAATAATTTTAATGTCAAGAATTAACCAAGTCCTGTACAAAGAACTTGTACACAAAAAACATTTTCATTATCTGTCTATATTTCCAAGATTATGTACACTATTTACATTGTTTGGACTATTGTCCTCATATGTTTCGGCCATTGTATGCTCCGGCCTTCTCCAGGTGTTTGGAATCTCAAACTGAACCCTTTATTTCACTCGCTGGGGTAGACTGTTCTAGTTCTACGTGTCATGTCTAATGGATATCAGTTATCTCCTGCTAAGCCACTTCTCCACTCTCTAAACCAGGTATTGAACTCACAACTCCAGTGACAGTGTGCGTTCAATGCTTGGTTTCTCGAACTTTCATGAAATTAAATAAGTGGGTGGTAACATATGTAACAAAAAATATTTTTTAACCAATATTTTCTAAAAAAAAAAAAAAATTTTGAAAAATAATTTCATTCATTTCTGTATATGCCCTGAAAGTTTCATTAAAATTCAACAATTATTTTAATTTTGCAACCAGCCATTTTCAGTTCACCTGTACCACAGCTCTGAGGGAAGGATACAGGTGGCGGCAGAATTTGGATTCAAATTTGGCAGCCAGCAGGACAGCAACCATGTACCAATATTCGACACTTTCTAATGCTTTTGATTTGTTCAAATTGATCAGTGCACATTGATCATATTCTTTTACACTGTCTATGATCATGGGGATTACATGCAGGTTTCTCTGAATTGTTCAGCCATTCACAGCACAAATCTGCTCAGGTCCCGACAGAATCTTGGCCAAAATATTTAACTCTGTTAGCAGGGCCTCTAACCATCTATTTTCCAGCAGTGTGATCACACACCTGGTGTTCTGACTATGGATGGGCCCTTGCTCAATATTTGTTGATCACAACAGAAGAAATCAGCAAAAAGATGTGTGATAACTGCAAATACAACTAATAGGGAAAAACATCAAGTTCTGGAGATTTGCCTCTGCTGACCTTCTTCAATGCCAACTAGACTTCACCCTCCGTGATCACACCTTTACAGCTGGCTTTTTGCGTTAGCAAAATCCAAGTCTGCCAAATAGCTGGGAAACTCTTTGTCACAGAGACCAGGCTCCATGGTAAACTGGCTCCCAAAATGCCTCTCACGTCACAACCTCATAGTATGCCCCCTCTGTGCTCTTGACTCCACGAATGTATCTGATTGGAACCTTGACAGATCTCGTCTTTGCATGGCTTTGTTTGACATCTTTTTTAACCTATGCCTAACTACCTGACACAGGTTAAGCTAGCAAGTGCTTACCTATCTCTAGTGACCCTCTCTCTCCAAGTTTCCATCCTGGACAGACTATACTTGAGAGACTTCACCTTTTTATACTTATCTAGTGTGAGCCGTTGGCTATATTCAGTGAGTAAAGGACCTAATCCTATCTTTAAGTCTCTCCCACCATCTATTCCCAATAACTGTCCCCACGAGTTCCTGCTGCACTAGACTAATTAGTCCTGTCTGACCACTAAAGACATTGAAATTCCAGTGTTTAGACATTCTCATCCTAGCATCTAACTGATGGAACAAGTAAGGCCCTCCTTCAACCAACCTGCCAGTCGCTGATGGAAAAGATAGGGATAAACAAAGAGAAAAATCTATGTTCATGGGCATTTAATCACAAGGGAACATACACCACTTTTACATTGTATCTAAAGCACATGCGTCATTGTAGCAACAATTTTGTGGCAAAAAAGAGGTAAGCACATGTGAAATTCTCTTTCTATCTATTCAAATTACTCAAAATGATTCAGTGTACAATCCATTCATTCATTAATGAATAAATTGCATGGAGATTTGTTCAAGTTTCCCATCTGATAATTTTATGGCCAATTGATGTCTCACCTGCATAGAATTAATTTTCCTTTTTCTGAAAAAGAGTGAAGTTCAAGGGAGATAATTTATGAGTATCAAACTGACAAAAAAATCAAAAGGCACTTCATCTCGAATGTGAGTTGCTTTGTTTTCCTGGCAAACTGAAAAACGTGAATTATGATGGAATTTTCAAGAATATGAAAACAAACAGGACACTTACATACTCATTTACATTATTCGAACTATTTTCCTCATCTTTGTCGCCATATTTATTACAACGTTTCAGCTGTTGTACACTCCGCCCTTCTTCAGGGGGGTTGGAATGTCGAACTGAACCTTTTATTTCGCTCACTGAGGTAGACTGTTCTAGTTCCACATGCCATGCTTAATGGATATCAGTTATCGCTTGTTAATTTCCCTCTGAAAGTTCTGCACTGCTTTAACTGGGTATTGAACTCACATTCTTTGGGTCACTGGATCTAACTAACACCGTTATCCACTGTGCCACGTGTCCTTTAGGAAATCTCTGTTTGAATTTCTGGGTATTATAAACCTAATGTCTTCAGCAACCATTTTTACCAGAGCTCATATTGCAATTTTTGTTATCACTTTTCTCTGGCACTCCTTATTGCCCTATGTACTCTTATACACACCTGGTCAAAATCTCAAGACCAAATACAAAAGAGTTTAAAAAAGAAAATACTGTTGCTTTAATCTAAATATATCTGTGAAACATTTAATTAGAAAATGTAATTTATCAACAGCCAGTGAAACATTTAAGCTTTTAATTGATTAATTTAAACAAACATTGAAAAATTATTTTTTTGTTTGGTCATAAAGATAAGACACTGTGTGAAAAAAAAAAATTACTGAACAAAACTTTGAACTAGTCAGTGTGCTCATAGCTTCTGGCATGTAGACATCTACGTAGCTCATTTCCAGCATTAAATTTCAGATTTTAAAATGGCTAAGGGTAAAATTTTAACAAAGTTCAAATAGGACAAGGTTGAACTTCAAAGACATGGTCTTTTGCAACGAGCCATTGCAAATGAAATTGGCTGTAGCAGAACTGTCATTGCTTACTTCATTAAAAATCCAGATGTGTATGCTTCTAAAAAAAATCAAGAGGTCGCCCCAATAAGAGATTCAAGCCTAACATCAAATAAGATAAAAGTGAATACAGATGCTTCAAACAATTCAATGGCATTTAAATAAGAAAGGGTTTAAGAACTTGAAACAGCTGCAGAGGCCTCACCTTCTTCTTTGCCATAAAACCTCCTGTTTAAAATTTGCTTCCGATTATCAAACTTGGAATGTGGATAAATGGAAGAAAGTGTTGTTTTCAGACGAGAAAAAATTCAATCTTGATGGCCCAGACGGTGTTCAGCATTACTTGCATGCAAAAAATGTTCCAAAAGAAATTTTCTCAACACAGTGGAGGTGGATCAATTATGGTCTGGGGTTCATTTTTGTACAACGGAACTCTTGAGTTACAGGAGGTAAAAGGTCGTCAAACACCTGCTAGTTACAAAAGATATTGAAGAATACAGCCAAAACGTGTGGAAATAAAAAGCTTCAAGCAAACAAAAATTCACTGATGGCCCAAGGAAGCAGAGCCATGGGTTAGGGTCCACATGGATCTCACATATATCAAAGATAGAGGATTCTTCTTAGTATTAATGGACTTGTCAAGGCCACCATGTCACCAACTGTAAAGGTGGGATTGTAGATGGACCAATACTATTTATATTAACGATATTTCCAATGTACACAATTCAAGTAAATAACAATAACTCCAAATTGTTAATCAACGAATATATATTGAAATAACATACAAGAACAAATATGCAATAAAATTCTGTCAAATGTATAGATTAAGGAAAAAAATTTCAAGAATCCATATCCGAGAAATGAAACCTAATGCTAATTATTTCTTCATTAACTTTCTTCAAATATTCTTAATTATTAATAATCCCCACCTCAAATCTATTTCAGCAATTAATAATTTATTTCTTTAATACTATTATTTATTCATACTTTGATATTTTTAGATGAACTGAACTACAATGTGTTTGGACAAGTACAGCGTAATTGAAAATGGACAACCACTTCTGCATGGCCATATTTACAAAACTAGCAGAAATACCTGTCATTGACTAGGTTTGGAAGAAGCTACCAGAATTATATTATGTTTTTGAAAGATATTGATTAAAGAAAATTAAACAGATAATAATAAATGGCTGTTAACTTTCATGGAGGTGATACAGGTATAGCCACCCAGGTAACGCAATAGAAATAATTGCCAATTTTCATGTAGAAAAGAAAAACGTGTTGCTTCCTCCAAGCCAATATCATCATGGCTGCATAGAGCCTTCTGGTCTGTGATCTCTATATTTTTGATCTGGAAATAAAGCAATCATCATATATGTAACTAAATAAAAGATTGAGGAAAACTATAAACATATGCATTTCAATTTATATATCATTTATTGAAGTATTACAACAAATGTCAATAATAAAAAAGTATACCATTATAGTAATGTTTATTTTGAGTATAATATATCCAATTGCCTGGTTGCTGCATTGTCGAGTATTCAATCTGAGTCTCCTCTTCCTCACTTCTAGAGTTTCAGATTGTCTAGTTCTGCAGTCTGTTGAGCATATAATGTAAATCTTCTGTATGATTTGCTTCAATTTTAGACAGTTGAAAAAAAAAAAAAATCAACAAGAAGCTAACAAAAGACACTCTTACATATAGCATATTACATCAACTCTCATGCCGGAAATCTGTTCCAAATTTCGTTAATATTTGTCCAATAGTTCTTAAATCCATGGATAGATATATTTTTAGCAGTGTGGGTTACGACTTAAGAATTTACTTAATACTAGTATTTATTTTTATTTGAAAATCTTGCAAAAATCAAACAATTGTTGAATTTTAATTAAATTTTCAAGACTTATTCACAAATGAATAAATTTATTTTTTTGAATTTATTTAGAAAATCTTGTTAAAAATATTTTTTATATTTGTTACCCTACATCCAATTAATTTCATGAAATTTCTAGAAATTAAATTCTGTCTGCCAAATTTATATATATATATATATATATATATATATATATAAACACACAAACATAAAAATAATAATATATATATATACATACACACACATTATGTATAAATAATAATCCTGCTTGTAATTGTAAGGTTAAAACTATATGTGCTGTTGGAGTAATATGCATGTTGGAAAATGTAGTATATGAAGGTACAATCTTCCAAAAGAAAAATATACACCAGAAAAATGTTTACATTGGAATCTCAGTGAGATATTGGAAACAACAGCTTTATAATCACCAGCATACCTTCAACGTGCACGGGACACTGTTTTCATGTATGATTTGTCATGTATGATCTTTCATGGAATTTCTCTCTCCGGCTTGTATAACCTCAATTTACAAATTATATTACCTGTTATATATATATATATATATATATATATATATATATATATATATATTAGATATTCGGATAAGTCTATACTTCTTATTGTTATATATATTTTGTATGGTTTTATATATACATATCTAGGTGCAATGGATGAAATGCACTTTTCTATACCTTTTAGATTGACATGGTTGGAGATATTGTTTATATATTATTATCTAAGTAGCTGAGTGGTTATAGCATTCGCATTCTGACCATGAGACTCTGGTCCAAATTTCACGATGGTTGATTTGTGAGGAAGAAGACTTCCTGATGTTATCGGACTGCAGAGGTCGATCCCAGCGTGCGGCACCTTTGGAAAGTGCCTGAAAACCATACAAGTTGACCCAAGCCTTGTGAGTGAAATTAGGTAGACAGAATCCTTGGGTGCCATCAATAGCTGTGCTAGCATGCCGTCACAAGTAATCATGGCTGAGGGCTTGAGTGTGCTAGCCTTGTTCAAATTGTTGATCATGCTAGAAAACATGCTCTTTCCCAGAAACTGTAACTAAGGTCTGCTCAGCATAGTTGCAGTATAAAACACAGGTGGGCTCTGTGGGTGTTGAACAAATGCGCCTTAGTAAGACAATTGCAGGTTTCAAGTCATATCTTTAAGTTCTCTTACTTTCTCTTTTCCCTTCCTTCTTTTGTTCTCTTTGTCTCTTTTAATGGCATACTCTCTACTTCACTGTGCCCATCCATTATATGTGGTTAAATTTGTATCCATTTATTTTTGTGAAAAATGTTTGGTCTGATGAGTTAAAACTGTAGCAACAGTTTTAATGAAATAAAATATTAGCATGATCTTGTAAACTCTGTTTTCATAATAATTATATTATATACATATGAAGAAATATACTCTTAAGGTGTGCTATATTTATGGGATAAAGTGCTCAATATCAGAGATAGAGCGTGTGTAAATATAAAAGGGAACATTGAAGTTAATACTTAAAGGTGACAGGCTGTTTCATGCTAAACGCAGTAGTCAGGCCATGGGTGTTGTTTTATTCTCAGCTATTTACATATACGTGTCAGTGGTGCATTGTGGGTAGTCTATCTTGGCAGTTTTGCATTAAATTATTTTGTTTTTATTTTTTTATCTGATACAGTGTAACCCAGATATAAGAGAGTTGTCAGGACCGGAGAAGAAGTCGCTTATATCCGGGTTTCTCTTATATCAAGGTTTGGTCTATTATATATACATTAACACAGGCTCTAATTTGGGACCAGAGAAAATATCTCTTATATCCGGGTTACACTGTATATTTATTTTAATTGGTGTTTTATTAACGTAGTTAAAATTTGTTTATATCGCTTAATTAATAGTTTTGTATTGGGAAAATAACGCTATTTATTCAATTTTGAGGTTAATTGCTGTAGTTTATTTTATTATTTTGGTGGGGGTAGTTTTTAATTTGTTTATTACTTCATTTATTTATTTGGATTGATTATCTTTACTTGTTTTTTCTAACGGTTAATTTAACGGAATCGTTAATTTTTATTAACAGTTAACTTATCAATGTTTAATTATCAATGATTAATGTATATTTTATTTTTGGAAAAAAAAAAGGGAAACTCCATCTTTTTTTATCCTTTCAGGCATGTAATTTTTGATTTTACTTTAGATTTTTTCATTTGGTAGTGAGTACTTGGCATCGTCTCTTATAACATCAGGTCAGCAATAGAACACCAGTCATCTTCGGAACCTACTTCAAGAAAGAGATCTACCTGCTGGGTTCTAAAGATAGAATGTCAACCCTCTACTAAAAGACTAATTGAGATGTGCTTCCTTGCATCTAGAATTTCTTGTCATCCTACGAACTCACTCAATTACAAAATACAGATTTTCTGACAATTTCCTTCTGAACAAGAGTTATGAAGAAATCTATATGAGTGTTAACCCCTGAAGAAAAATTTACTCGCTTAAAGAACTTTTAGGCACTCATAGAAATATTTTAAGCAAGCCTTTAGATGAACATTTTTTCTTCCTTTATGTTAAAGGAATTTTCTTCTCCCTTTCTTTCTCTCATACTTATGTATATCCTTTTACCTTTTTGTGTATGTAAATAAACATTTTCTTCTTCTATGTTACACTCCGAGCAAGAGTTTAAGTCTTTATTCTTCAGGCAAAAAGAAAGAATTGTCCACTCTAATCTTTCAAGTCGTCGTTGCTTTTATCAATTGTCACATTTAACCATAACCCTTTCTGCTTCAAGTTAAGGTAAAAGCAGTGGCAAAAATATTTTATACATGCAAATGACATGTGCAAGGAAAAAGAATATATTCCAACAAAGCAATATTTTCTACTTTTGGTTTTATATAATTATGTAAAGAGAAATTCTTTGGGTAATATACATGCACTAATGTGTGAACAATCACTAAGGGGAAATATATCCTCATGTTTGGGAAGAAGTCCACATTGTTGCTATTGCTTACAGGCTGCAGTGCAGAAAAGAGAGATGAGAATAAAGACAGGCCATTTTTATAGCTGTTTTGTACTGCCCTTGATAAAATTATGTGGTTCAATTTTAGGGGTTTAAGCTAATGCTCCAGGTCTTCTTATCCACACTTCATCTAACCAAACTCTTGTCAGATTTTCAGCCATCCGCCCCTGGCGTGAAATGTTTGGTAAAAAAGTGCGACCTATGAGCGAGTATATACAGTATATAAAATTGTTATGTACAAAAACTTATTTTTGTGCTAAATATAAGAATTTATTTTTGTTGTAAAGGAATGAGGAGAGATAAATGCTGATTTAAAACAAATTTTTAAAAAAAATCCTGTTTGTTTGCATTATTCAGACTGTGTGACGCTATTTAGCTATGGTAATTGGCTAATTAACCATAGAAATTAAAAACGGGAAATACTTAAGGCAAGAAAGAGCTATATCAAAAGATAGACTGAGGGACATTAAAAAGAATTTATTTTATTTACAAAAGAATGATACTTTTCACAAAAGACAGAAAATCAGTAAGAAAAATCGAGACTGTTATTCTGTCAATTAATGTCACGATAAGGGAGGGAAACATCAAACAAAACAGAATTTTGAAAGATAAACAAAGCCGGCTGACGTATGCGGCAGTGAAGAAAATTTGGCTTGGGACCACCCTGGAAAATAGCTATTAATTATCTTTCAGAGACACCATTTAACTTTAATTCTTGATACCAGCGAGGGATGCCATCTGGCATATATACGAATCTTGATATGAAAGACAGTCGATTATTGCTTATCCAAACTGTTGACGTCAGATGTAGTGTCTCGAAAATGAGCATCTGATGATAAGAGAATTTTAAGACATGAGAAAAATAAAGAATTTGTCAGGTGGGCACTAGTTGAAGGTTGACCAGCGGAGAAACCCGATGTCGGGTTTTTTGACAGTGATGAGTGCCGGGCTAAGTGGATTTGGATGTCACCAAAATTATGATGTGATAAAGAATTATTCAGCAATGTTTTGGCCAAAGGAAAAGGAAAAAGAAAAAAAAAAGGATTTTATAAACATGAGGGCCAGTCTAGCCACACCCACACTGCTGAGAGATCATTGGCCAACTGGTAGCATAGGCGGAGGTGAATGTATGAGAAAGACGGAGAAGTTGTTAACACCCACTGAAGGGATAATCAATGTGAGACAGGAACAGTCTAGGAGACTAACTCTCCTCCGACCTTCCCTAACGGACAAGGGAGAAACCCCCAAAATGGAAAGTGATTAATCTTCCAAAAATGGGAAGTAATTAATTTTCCTGGCCTAAGAACAAAGAAAATTCTTATTAAGAATTGTCAAAGAACCCAAACCACAAGTTTGGAGTTAGATTTGAGAGCATTGCCTCACAGAAGCTGACCGAGATTTCCACGTCCTTTTCGACTTAGTCTTCCTACCAAAAGCAAGTTTTTATTGACGAACGACTTAAGATACCATAACTCACTTAAGAAACGCAAAAAGTGTCACAAATCCGTAGAAACAGGCCAGGAGAGAAACATACTCCCATATTCAACAGATAGATAAAGTTAATTGTTATTTGTCAACATATTTGAACCTTGTGAGTTTGTTTTATTATTTTTCTTTTATTTACACTTGTGTGTTATCACCTTTACCCTGGATTCAGCTTGCACTATGGCCCAACGTCTGATTGATTTTGTCTACCTGAGATCAAAGTCACAACGTGGGTAGGTGAGACTTGAAATCAAACAGTTACTCCGGTGACCAAGCGCTGGAGGCAAGCTGAGAACGACAAAGCTGGTATTGAACCAGAAACAACCAGATTAACCAGGACACAGGCAGGTGCCAGCGACAAAAACATTGGTGGAAGAAACCTTACGGCTTTGCGCCACAACTCGGAGTTGACCATGGGCTGATGGCAGTGTCATATATTGACGCTAGACTGTGACCGCAACCACTGGTGGGTGTCATACTGTTATCCTCATCTTCATTGCCACATTCACAATGTTTTGACGGATGTATGCTCCGGCTATCTTCAGCAGATTGGAATTTAAATCCGAAACCTTTATTTCATCCAGCGAGTTAGATTGTTCTAGTTCCATATGCCATGATTCTTCTGGATGTCTCATTTATTTCCCTTTATTTCTAAATTGGGGTTCATCACTGCCTGGTATTGAACTTACAAGTCTTTGGGTCTAGTTACTGGATCTAACCAACACAAAGATCTGTGAACACAGGGTCAAGTTGATAAAGACATTGGTGAGCACAGGGCTGCAAATTGTGCTGAATAAATGCTACAATGATTTACAGTTTAGTTCACAAAATATTTCTCTTCAGTGTGTGTATGCACGTTTCAACTTAATTAGCTTATCTGCAAATGTAGATCCAATATGGTTTTCCTCAACAGTGAGTGTACATATGTCTCATCATATGAGATGAACATGAAAATGCACATCCACAAACTTCACAAGAATATGATTTCTCTAGCTGTGTATGAGCACCAAACAAGATTTGAATGAAAATGGAGATCCACAAACTGTACAAGAACAAGGTTTCTCTCAAATGTGATCGATCTTATAGGACATATCTGAAAATGGACATCCACAAATATCACAAGAATATGGTTTCTCTCTACTGTGTGTACATATGACTCACTAAATTAGGCTAGTGTAAAAATGCAGATTCACAAACTTGACAAGATTATGGTTTCTCTCCAATGTGTATACGCCTATGTCTCACTAAATCAGAATTTCGTGCAAATCCAGATTTACATACTTCACAAGAATATGGTGACTCTCCAGTGTGTGTACGCATATGTTTGACCTTATTTGGCTTACTTGAAAATGCAGATCCACAAATGTCACAAGAATATGGTTTCTCTCCAGTGTGTGTACGCATATGTTTGACCTTATAGGATTTAGTAGAAAATGCAGATCCACACAAGTCACAAGAATATGGTTTCTCTCCACTGTGTGTACGCACATGCCTTACTAAGTCAGATTTCTGTGTAAATGCAGATTCACATAATTCACAAGAATATGGTTTTACTCCAGTGTGTCTACGCATATGTTTGACCATATATGACTTATCTGAAAATGCAGATCCACAAATGTCACAAGAATATGGTTTCTCTCCAGTGTGTGTACGCTTATGTTTCACTAAATCACATTTATGTGCAAATGCAGATTCACATACTTCACAAGAATATGGTTTTTCCCCAGTGTGTGTATACATGTGTCGGACCATTTTTAACTTCACTGAAAATGAAGATCCACAAATGTCACAGGAATATGGTTTCTCTCCAGTGTGTGTACGCATATGTTCGACTTTATGTGACTTCCTTGAAAATGCAGATCCGCAAATGTCACAAGAATATGGTTTCTCTCCAGTGTGTGTACGCATATGTTGAACCTTACTTGACTTACTTGAAAATGCAGATCCACAAATGTCACAAGCATATGGTTTCTCTCCAGTATGTTTATTCATATGACTGTCCATTTGTGACTTTGTAGAAAATGCAGATCCACAAACTGTACAAGAATAAGGTCTCTCTCCCGTGTGAGTACGCACATGTCGCACTAAATAATTTTTGCATGTAAATGCAGATCCACATACTTCACAAGAATATGGTTTCTCTCCAGTGTGTCTACGCATATGTTCGACCATATGTGGCTTACTTGAAAATGCAGATCCACAAATGTCACAAGAATATGGTTTCTCTCCAGTGTGTGTACGCATATGTGTCACTAAATTAGATTTGTATGTAAATGCAGAATCACATACTTCACAGGAATAAGGTTTCTCTCCAGTGTGTTTACGCATATGTGTGACCTTATTTGACTTCTGTGAAAATGCAGATCCACAAATGTCACAAGAATACGGTTTCTCTCCAGTGTGTTTACGCATATGTGTGACCTTATTTGAATTCTGTGAAAATGTCGATCCACAAATGTCACAAGAATATGGTTTCTCTCCACTGTGTGTATACATATGTCTCAATAAATCTGATTTATATGCAAATGCAGATTCACATACTTCACAAGAATATGGCTTCTCTCCAGTGTGTGTACGCATATGTGTGACTTTACTTGACTTCTGTGAAAATGCAGATCCACAAATATCACAAGAATATGGTTTCTCTCCAGTGTGTGTACGCATGTGTGTCTCTAAATTCCATTTATGTGCAAATGTAGATTCACAAACTTCACAAGAATATGGTTTCTCTCCAGAGTGTCTCTGTATACGATTGGCCATTTTGACTTCCTTCAAAGTACAGATCCTCAAACTCCAGAGGTGTATCGTTTCACTTCAGTATGTGTATGAAAACATCTGTGAAAAAAAAAGGCATAAATGATATATTAATAGGGGCAGTGAATATGTAAGCAGACCTTGAGAGATACATATTATTATTATTTCAAAGATGCAGCATCAGCTCCCTCACAGTGAAGATCAAATTTTTGCTGTGAAAGAAGATTGTGTCATATCTTATGAAATGTATGCGATTGAAATCAGAACATTGCCTATTCTGAAACAATTCAAATAAGGATCTTTTTTTTTTAGATGACAGCTTTGACTAATGTAACTGATCAATCCATAGCTGGCCCAACTTGGTGCAAGATTATCTCCTGCCAGTACTTCTGCCTGGTAAAACCAAAACGCCTAGTAAGAATTAAATAATTTTCAATTTCTTTTCATCAGAGCCTACAAATAAAGAAGATTCTTTGCTAAGTCTCTAGGTGTTGAAAGAGTTGAAAGATGATATGAGAAAAGCAATTGACATATTTATTAAGCTAATAAGTAACAACTGGAAATCACATAGAAATTAAATAATTTTTTACAATTATTGGCTTAAAATGATTACATATTACGAGGAAATTATACACACACATATCTACATATACAGACACACAGACATGGTCATATGCAACTATCAGGCACACAGTTGGAAGAAGTCAGCTTTGGTCAGAAATTTGCCACTTGCATGCATGCATACATAATTCAAAATCACACTCAAGTAAGCGCTTGAGGGGGTTGTCAGTGATGTTGACTTGGTTCATCAGGGAGTTTTGGATATTACATCATACACCGCATCACCAAATTGACTCAATCAGGTGAGATCAATCCCTGATCCCCCTCTCAATCAAACGCTAACATCTACTCTGGCCTTTTAATGAATTAGATGAAGAAGGACCATGTTTTCTGCACACCTGATTGGATGTTTGTAACCACCAATCCGCTGTGCGAATTATCTTTTAAATGGCCCATACTGGGGACTGGCTTCTTTTCTTTCTTCTTTTTGTTGGATAGCAGTCACAATGGGTAACTGAGGAGGTAATCTTAATGTTCCTAAGTTTATCCCTTTTCCTTAAGTATTGTAACGTGTCTTACTCTAAATATTTGCAGTCTTTATTTTATTTGCGCTTTTTTTTTAGGGGCGAAACTTAAACTCAACCCTACTATCTGATCACATTTTTATCGTTTAGCCTGATTCTTAACATTATGACAGGTCAGTTAACTTTAAATGGATGTATTTGCAAAATTCAAATTGTCCATAAACATAGTGTATATTTTTTCTTTTTCTGTACACACAAAAAATAAAATAAAAAGCATTAAGAAATAAAATATTGAGCACCACAATATTCCTTAATATTGATTTAAAACTATTTACAAATTTGAAGTTGTTTAAATACAACAGACTACAATATATATATTATACATACATACATACATACATACACTAGGGTAGGACGATTTTGAAACCACAACTAAAAAGACTGTAGTGGGAGGAGAAAGACAAAAACAAATTTATTCATCTCTTATTGCCTCCACATCGTATCTGGCTGTGAAGCTGGGCTAGTTACAATTCTAGAGAAACAAAAAGAAAAGTACACACATTGGTTGCTCTATACATAAAAATGAGCTTCTGTTCAGAGCTGTTTTTAAGCACATCGATGGCAACAGAAGATGTACGACATCATTTATTGGTCCACTTGGGAGACTGTGTGCAAATGACTATCATAATTTGCCCCAGTTCAAATTTGTACCCATAGTTAGTCCTCTAGATAGTCAATATTCTAGCATCAAACAGACAGTTGATCTGAATAGTGATCAGATACTTCTTTTGAGAATATGCAGTGGGGATTTCACTAGGGAAAGTCAACTCGAGATATGCTGCATGGAAAATTGGGACCCTAAATCAAGTAAGATGGTTGATGTTAGCCACCAGACTAATTTGCTTGTGAACTCAAGGAATTTACCCTAAAAACATATTTTCTAAACTACACAGCCTGATCCAGTTTATTCTTGGAGTGTATGCAGTTTGCTGGTTTGAGATTAAAATGGACAATAAAAATCATAACCAGCAATTGTATATTTTCAATATGTTGCAAAGAATTAAGGAAATACCACCTGAAATTCAGGAGATTGCATTCGAAAATATTCAACATAAGGATTTTGGTCTCCTACCAGAAAATATGTTGTATGCAATGCTGAAATCAGATGAACTGTAAGTGAGGGAAGAAGCTATAAAAAAAATTTTAGCCATTAAGGTAATTCACATAATATTGATTAAAATGATTTCATCCATTTATAATTTCATTTTAAAGTACTATCCTAATTTCATTAGGAAAGTTAAGACAAGTATGGTTAATTTTTTATTTTTATTTTTTTTTTTTCAGGAGTGGAGAGCCAACCATAAAGAGGTTAAAAAATATCAAAGATAAATTTTGATGCAATAAATTGGTCTCAGTTGAGTGACCTGTCCCAAAATGAAGTTTGCGAGAGTGGATTCACAGAGAAATTTTCTGATTATGAACTTCTGGGGTCATCAATGAGTGGGACAAAATTAGAGTTGCCTGATTTGCCTTCACAATCACAAAGTGTTGAAAGGGCAGTAAAATTTACAACTGCAGCTTCCCAAACAGTCTATGGAATTGAAGCAAGACATAGACACAACATTACAAAAGTTTTATGCCATGAAATGAGGCCTTCCTTTGCTTCAAAAGACTCTTATGTAGAGCAGTTTAATATGATGCAATAATAAAAATTGATATTCTTCTCACAACATTCATGTTTTTGTCATGTCTTTTATAATTTTATGCCTTACAATTATTATATAAAATAGAAACTTAAAAGACCCACTATTAATAACTAGTAGATTTTTAGATGAGGGTTCAAATTACAAAGGTAGTTGATATCAAAATCATCATCCCTTAATTTGTTTATTAGCAAAGTTCATACTTGTTTGCTTTTGTTTCATTGATAACAGAAAAAAATAACTATTTAACATTATCTTGCAATCTGATTACCAACGTATCTCAATTAATGAGGTAAAACGCAGCTTATCTGAGCTGGTGGGGTGGGGATTTATAATATCAATTTAATTGCTACTTTTTGATATACTGTATTTATTTCATTTGAATAATATAAATCTTAATAGATTATAAATTTTTTAAGCAATTTCTTATCTAATCATATCAAAAACAAAGATTTTCTGGTGTTTTATATTAGATGATCTTTTAAAGTAAATGCTCAAAAAGTAGGTGCAAGTTACAAATCTGTTTTTTTGGTGTCAGTACTTATCCTACCAATACCCAACTTACTTTTGGTGATACTTTTGATATTTAAAAAAAAGTTGAAAATCAACCTACCCTAATATATATATATATATATATATATATATATACACACACACACACACAATGTACATACATATACAATATACAAATAGACATATCCATGGTGTACATACAATTTCCTTAGTCATAAAGCTAAAAAGCTCCATGTAAAAATCACAAATTCCAGTCGAAAAATAGATAAATATAAAAAACAAAAAAAAAAAAAAAAAACTTTTTTTGTTGTTTTTTATTTTTTGTAATGAGACTGAAATAATTGGTGAGGAGTATTGTGAACTCCAAAAAAAAAAAAAAAAACAAAAAAAAAAAGAGGAAAGAAAACTTGAACTAGTAAACAATGTGAAAAGTTTCTACTGCACAAGATCACCACAACAGTGAACTTTAACTGGAAGTTGCATGTACATATGTATCGTAAGGACAATGAAAATATGAGTGGGCATATGAGCCCTAAGAAGAACTGAGGACTCTGCCTTTGCATGCTGGAAGAGACGTATGTTTAAGTAGACCCTAGTCAGAAGCATGTTGGACTGGGTTTTCTCATATTTTCTTGATAGGAAAGCTCATGTGTCATTTACTAGTAAATGACAGATGGATGGGGAGGAAATGTAACAGAGAGAGTTTGGGAAACCCACACACAACACATTTTTTTTTATTGAAATTGGAGTAGATTTGAACAGCAAAATTAGATCAGAACAATTTTGTATACTGATGGGAATCTGATCTAGCTCATTTGGAATTGGGTCATTAGGAAGACAATGGAAGATGATCGAGATAATTTATATCAGTTAAAATTTGAAATAGAGCTTACTAAGGCTATGAGGAACTTTGAAATTCACATGATTTTGGGTTGAAGGCAGCGCTCGTGATAATCGTGTGCAGGCGAAGGGTCAATTTATGATCAGCCAGGTTTATCTATATAAATGCACACAGAAATCTGTTGAGAGAGTGGTTGGCTCATCTGCTGTCGAGTGTAGTCAAGCTGAGTGGTTAAATCGTCCATGTAAGCCCTCGTCGGTGTTTGGTGGACTCCAGATTTAGACACACTGCCTTGGCATTCCAGCTCAGCTGCCTTTACAAGCATCTTCATGGCCAATGCAAATAGGACAGCAGACATTGCGCAACCTGTGATGATCCCCTTTTTCAGGGTCTGCCATTCGGATGTTGCTGTACTTGAACATGCTCTCAGCCAGAAATTATTATAGTAGTCCACAATGAGAACGCATACTAATGAATGTATGTGATGTATATTAGGGCTTCTAGCCACCATTTTGTGTGGCATGGACCCGTAGGTATTAGCGAGATTCAACCACAATACAGTCAGGTCCCTTTCCTTCGCTTCTCTCAGTAGCTGCATTAGGACTCCTGTATGCACAAAGAAACCTGGCATATTGGCGACCCTGCCCTTCTGTACTGATGTGTCAATGTAGCCGTTTTCAAGAAAGGCGTCTTGACAATAAACCAAAAATGATCTTACTTTCACTGCTGAGTAAGGAAATGCAATATTAATAAAAAATTATTTATCATTATCTTAGCTATTAAATAATGAAAGAGATAGAGGTAACTCAATAATGTAAGAAATTTTTATAGTATTTTAAATTATGATAAGAAACAAAAAAATAATGTTATGTCACTTCTGATGCACCATACTAAACCTGTCAACACATTCAGCCATCAAATTATTGATGGGTATGTGAAAATAATAAGACCTCGAGGTCAAGAAATGTTTGTCTAGAAAATTTTATGCTACGAGTGATTTTTGTTTCAGAACAGATTAATTCAGCTTTAAGTTTTCTAATTTTATGAAAGTAACGTTTCAGAAATGTATATCTTATTTTAGCGGAAATTTTAAAACTGAAAAATAAGTTTGTTTACATTTCACTAAAAAAAGTTAAAAATGGCCGTTTTGATTGTTTTTTTTTTCAGAAGAATTGACTAAAAATCATTCCAATTTCTATTTGAAATACTCTAATTTTTTTTTCTGGAATTAGAAAATTTAATTTCTTTAGCTTTCAATTGAAGTGGATGGAAAGCTTTGAAAAGGATTTTTCACTAATGAAAGATACATTTAAATCTTAGGTATACCGAATTTTTGGAGGTATACATACATATATATATATATATTTTAATTATAATAATTTATAATAGCCTAATACAGAGTTTTACGTGATTTTAAACTATTTCCTGGATGTGATATAGTAATTAAGTGGAAACAAAATTTACAAATCCAAAATCGAAAAGTTTAATCAACTTAGGTGTGCTATTTTATTTTTAAAATAATTTTTTATTTTGTATTTTTGTTCATTATTTTCTTGTATGGTAGACTGAAATTGCCATTATTATGATCTAAAAGTTTTGTCCCTTTATTATATCACTTCAGTTACGTTTCAACAGGTTTACAAAATTTTTATCCAGCTTTAAAGTTTAAAGCTTAAACTAAGTTTTACTTTTTTCAGTAACTATTTCGCTAAATATTTTTATTTTATGCATTTACATTATTGTGGGACAAATTTCAATTGAGTAATCATGGTATTTTATTTTAGAAAATTTTACATTTTCTTATTTTTGCATCTTCTAAAGGTAAATAAAAGTCAATAAAATATTAATTGCGGAAAATATGTTCATTTGTAAAAGTTAATAGGTAGTTAAAAACCAAAAATATGCGTTCACTTAGAATTTTAACAATTGGGGTCATCCATAGTAGCTGTCATCGCTTCGTCTATCAGCAATCCATCAAATGTTGGATCAGATAAACAGGACCAATCGTTAATAATTGCCCGTATATTATTTTTTTATGTTATAAGTAATATTTATTTCAAATCAGATTAATTTAACTTTAAATTTTCTAATTTTACTAAAATAACGTGTCAGAAATATATATTTATTTTTTGAATGAATTTTAAAATAGAAAAACTTGTTATGTTTACAAATTTCTTAAAATTAAGAAAATGTCTGCTTTTAAAAAAGTTTTTAAGAAATCAAAATTAAATTTGACATTCCAATCTATATAATTTTTACCTGAAATACTCCAGAATATTTTACTTAATGGAAATAATAATTTTCAAGTAAAGCCAGGGATGGGCATCATTTTGCTAAAAAACGCAAACCACGATGAAAAAAAAAAAAAAAAAAAAAAAAAAAAAATTGCCCCAAACTTGATTAAAAATACTTTGTATTGTCTAGATGTTTATGTCATAATTAAGAGGAAAGACCAAAGTATTTTCTAATTTTTTTTAATCATTTCTAGCATAGGTATGTCCCAGGTAAAGCTAAAAAAGTGGTATACCCTGGAGAAAAAAGGTCCCCAAATTGATAAAAAAAAATTTTAACTTGTAAATGTTTATGTTAAAATTAAAGAGGGAAGACCAAAGTATTTTTTGAATATTTTTTCAGATTTTTTAATTCTTTCTATAAATTTTAAAAATTTTATTTAAAAATCTCGTTTTTCTTGAATAAAAAAAAAAAAAAAAAAAATCAGTAAAATTGATTTATCGACATTTCTGCCCGAATTTGTAAAAAAACAAAAAAAAAACAAAATTAGTTCAAAAATCAATTAAAATTCAGTTACACCTTTTTTTTTTGTTATCTTAGGAAATTTAGAATGATTAAAGTATACTTAATGTAATTTCAAAGAAACATTACTTACTTTTTTAGCAGAAAATTTTTTAATAGAGATATTTCCAACCGAAGTACTCATGCGGGTGCATGATTGAAGGGTGTCAATATATTGACAACTTACGTCAAGCGAATTTATCGTACGGTAGCGCAGAAGTGATGTAATTCGTTCTAATTTTAAGTGAACCTGGTTAGTAAATTTAAAAAAAAAAAAAAAAACTTTCTTAACTGAATGAATGCAAAGCAATTTCTGAAGTAAAAAGAACTTGCTTCTATCAAGAGAAACAAGTCGACCTCGTGACATTATTTCAAAGCTGTGCATCCATACTTTCGTTGGAGACGATTTTAAGTACAATTTTGGAATATTAAAAAATTATTTTAAAAATGTTAACGGTTGTCAAATTTTTATGAGCTTTCAAATTTATGATCTTTAAAAAGTAGGGAACATAATATGTTATTTCCATAAAGCTTCATTCAGAAACTTAATTTTAAAATATATAACAACATTTTGTCATATTGTGTATTTAAAATAGAAAAAAGAAAAAAATTATTGTAAAAATTCATTTTTCATCAAATTTTTTTTTTTTTTCTGATAAGAATTACCGTAGTATATGTTATTCAGAAAAGTCATAAAAAGTTTTTTCAATTAAATATTAGTCTTTAGTTTTATTGGGTTTTGTATGTTTACAATTGAAGTAAAATTTTGGACAATTTTGCACATATTTTTACCAAAAAAAAAAAAAAAAAAAATCAATGATTTAGAATCTTCAGAGTCAATTTAATTGAAAAAAAATTATCAGGCTTCAAAAATAAATTTTTGAAGTTTTCATAAAATTAAGTTCGAGGGGTGTAACAGATATAAAAAAATAATATTTATACCATGACTTTCAAAATGACAAACATTTCTAAAATAATTTCAATCATTTGTGGAGAAGTTCTGAAAGTTTCATTAAAATCCAACAAGTACTTGATTTTTGCAAGATTTTCCAAATCAATGTGTTTTTTTCAACAGAAAACAGTGAAAAACAAGTAATGTTACGTAATTTTTGACCTAAAAAAAAAAAAAACAAGATTTTCAACCTAAATTTAAAAAATGCTGCCAATGAAAAAAAATTTTTTTTAAATAATTAAAAAATACCTTGGTCTTCCCTCTTTAATTTTAACATAAACATTTACACTTTACAATTTTTTTATCAATTTGGGGACCTTTTTTCTCCAGGGTATACCACTTTTTTAGCGTTACCTGGGAGATACCTATTCTAGCATATCCAAAATTTCGGCTAAAAAACTTGTTTTTGAGTCATAAGAATTGACATAAAAATCATTATTGACAGTTGTTTAAACAAAGGTGAAGGGTGAAGGAAACTCAAACTCCATGAAATCGCTAAAAAAATAGCGACGGTAGCATGATGAAAAAGACGCCAAACTTGACTAAAATCAATTTTTATCGTCTAAATGTTTATGTTATTATTAAGAGGAAAGACCTAAGTTTTTTTTCTAAATTTTGATTTAAAAAATTTGATTTTGTATAAAGAAAGATAAGTAGTTCCTACTTATCTTTTTTTATTGCAAAAATCAAATAATTGTTGCAATTTAGTGAAACTTTCAGAATTTATTCAAAAATGAATGAAATTGTTTGCTTATCATGTCATGGTAAAAATATTTTTTTTTTACCTCTTTTGCCCCCACCCCCACCAACTCCTTAATTTTTATATTTTTCTTTACTGATTTTAATCTCTTTCTTTTTTCTTTTTTTTCAATAATTTAATCCTTTTCTGTGAATGTAAAACATCGATAGTTTTTTTTTTTTTTTTTTTTTTTTTGTTCTATTCGACCTGAACTGTAAAAATACAAAACCAAGACCATGTTTACTTAAAAAAAAATCTTTTAATGGTTTTTCTGAATACACATTAAGGACATTTTTTACGATGTTTGCTTGTATTTGGTGTGGAATAGTCTTGCCCTTGCTATGTCCATTTTTTTTTTTTTTTTTTTGCTGAAAAAAGTGGCATATCCTGATGAAAAAAGGTCCAAACGTTAAGAAAAACAACGTTTTATCACGAAAAACTTTGTTATTAATAAGAGGAGAGACTAAAGTATTTTTTTGTTATTTTTTTAAATTTTTTATTCCTTTTTAGCACGTTTGAATTTGTTGTTGAAAATCTTGTTTTGTTTTTGTTTTTTTAGGTCAAAGGTCACCTAATATTTAGCATTAGCTTTTAGCCTTTTTTACTTGAAAAGTTGAAAAACACATTAATTTGGAAATTCTTTCAAAAATCAAATAATTGCAGGAATTTGATGAGACTTTCAGAACTTATTCCACAATGAATGAATTTATTTTAGAAATGTTTGTCTTTTGGAAAGTCATGGCAAAAGTACTTTTTTACATCTGTTGCCTTACTCCTTACTTAATTTTATGAAAACTTTGAACACTCGAAACCGTGATTATATGTTTATCTGTAATTAATTTAATCATTTTATGTATGTAAGTATATATAACTCCAAAAATTCGGTATACCTAAGACAAAACTTGAGAAAGAAACAAATTTCTTCATCAGTTGACCTCTCGCCGGATCCTCAGTTTTGACCATGCTAATTAATTTAATTTGAAATTTGCTAATGAATAATATTTTTTTCACTCCATTCTAAGAACACGTTTGAAATTTTGGTTGAAAATCTTTTCCTTTTTTTTTTTTTTTTTAATTTGAAAAGCATTAATTTGGAAATTCTTGAAAAATCAAATAATTATCAGATTTTTATGAACTTATTCAAAAATGAATGCTCCTTAATTAATTTTAGGAAAACTTTCAACACTCGTAACTGTGATTATATTTTTTTCTTTAATTAATTTAATCTTTTTATGCATGTATGAAAGTGTATATGTAGATATGTATGGGTGTGTGCGTAGTTACCTCCAAAAATTCTTTATACGTAAGGTTTAAATGTATTTTTGATAAAGGAAAAATTGTTTTTCAAGCTTTTCAGCGACTTCAATTGAAAGCTAAAGAAATTAAATTTTCTAATTCCGCCCCCACCAAAAAAAATGCTGTGGATTATTTCAAATAGAAATTTGAATGATTTTAATCAATTCTTCCGAAAAAAACAATCGAAACGGCCATTTTTAACTTTTGTTTTGTGAAATGTAAACGAACTTATTTTTCAGTTTTAAAATCCCCGCTAAAGATATACATTTCTGAAACGTTACTTTCGTAAAATTAGCAAATTTAAAGTTAAATTAATGAATCTGTTCTGAAAAAAAATAATTGGTGACGAAGAGGAAACGAAACTCGATATAGCGCCGCTCATTCACATATTACATGATGGAATGCAAAATATGAGGTGACCTTAAAGCTTTTCCTTTTTTTTATTTTTTGAAAAGCATTAATTTGGAAATTCTTGAAAAATCAAATAATTATCAGATTTTTATGAACTTACTTAATTTTAGGAAAACTTTCAACACTCGTAACGGTGATTATATTTTTTTCTTTAATTAATTTAATCTTTTTATGTATGTATGAAAGTGTAAAAAGCTTTTAAACCTAAAATGAAATCTACAAGAAAGATTTTTCATTTTTAAAATTTAATTTCAAACCTTAGGTATCGAAAATTTATGCCAAAAAAGTGGAGGGCCCTAAACTAAAACTAAAACCAAAATAGTTTTCTATAAACCTTGTCAGACATAAAATCAATCATTTAAATAGACAGAGAATTTCACATCATATACTTAACTTACCTCTTCTTAGCCAGTTAGGTGTTGCTTTAAAGAGACGGTGTCTACCGGTGTACATCCCCTTGTGATAATATATCCACAAACGATAAGGGAGGTAATTTATAATCATTTACGGAGACACCTATCAAATTATGTCTACATTTTTAGACATTTTAATTTTCACAAACATAAATCAGTATTGATGATAAAAGGTGAAAAATTGCTTACAATTTAATATCTAACCAACAACTTTTAAATCTTTTAAAATCTAAAAACAAATTAAATAAAAGAAAACTAACTTCTGAGAAAACCTGTACAGACTGTGCAAAAAAACTGTTCTCTTCCCACTGTCTAATTTTTAAGTAGCTGTTCCATTATTGTTTGCCTATTTCCACTGATTCTAAGTTTAAAACAACACATGCTAATACACACAGGAGAGAAACCCTATTCTTGTGAAGTGTGTGGAATAGCATTCTCACAGGATTATACTTTAAAAATACTCATTCAAATTAACACTAGTGAGAAAAACTATTCTTATGAAATATGAAAATCAACATTTTCACAGTATTCCAATTTCAGAATAAACATTCAAACTGACATTGCAGAGATACCTTATTCCTGTAAAATATGCATATCCCATTGAATTCATGTTACAAAACCTTCCTAGGCTGTGAAAGGTCACTGGATGGATGAAGAAAACCTCAAGGTTGCTCAACATTTATGATGAGACATGATAACTTCCAAGGCCTAAAAGCCAAACTCGAGGTGTATCAATGACTTACCAAGTGTGGCAATCCCCCTCACCCATGACACAGACACAGGCTTTTGCGGACATTCTGCTTGTGACTACAGCTCAAGTGGGTGGACAAGAAGTGCTTGATCACCTTCCTATGGTCCTTGAAAAGAGTAGATACAGTCAATTGGTAAAGGATAAGAGGAAGACATAAGCGGTACCCACATTAGCCCTACCCTTCAAGTACAACCTCCTTCAGAGCCAAGTATGTATCGACACTACAAACTTTATCTGTACTTCGGATCAGTCCTTCTTTAGCTGGAGTCCTGGCTGAACCACACTCCAAAAATACAGACAGGTTGATCAGTCCAATAAAAGGGCCTCAGGAAGAACAACCCCCTTCCAGGCACCTAAATGCAAACAAGAAGACTTGCGGATAATCTTGGCCACCATGAACTTTGCACACTGTTCAAGTGCCTTTTATACCACCACAATACATTACCACACTGTATACAACGCAAAAATGGATATGTCACTGGTGTACATGGCAACCCTGGCTCAAGCCACACCAGTTACGCTGATACCATGTAGGACCGGACAGCATGCCTTGTTCTTCAGCCGTGGAATGAGAGGCTCCAACGCCAAAGCATAAAGTAGAGCTGACAGTGGGCAACTGTCTTTAACCAACCAAGACAGCACAAAAACAACCATCGGTTTTCCATTCACCAGCACCACAGCTCAGTGAGGAGGGATACAGGTGGCTAATTCAGATGTGAATTTGGCAGCCAGCAGGACAGCAGTCACATACCAACATTTGACCCTTTCTAATTCTTTTGATTGTCCAAATTGATCAGTGCACCTTGATCATATTCTTTTACGCTGTCTATGATCATGGGGATCACATGCAGGTTTTTCTGAATTGTTCAGACCATCACAGCACAAATTTGCTCAGGTCCCGACAGAATCATGGACAAAATTTTTAAATCTGTTGGGAGGGCTATGTGTTTCTAAACATCTACCCCTTAAACACTATCCTTGTATTTTTCAGCAGAGTGATCACACACCTGGTTTTCTGACTATGGATGGACCCTGGATCAATACATTGTTGACGACAACAGAAGAAATTGCTACAAAGATGTGTGATAACCACAAGTACAAATAATAGGGCAAAGCATCAAGTCCCGGAGACTTGCCTCTGCTGACCTTCTTCAATGCTAAGTAGACTTCACCCTCCATGATCACACCCTTAAAGCCAGCTTCGTCAGTCTGCAAAATTTATTCAAATATTCTTAATTATTAATAATCCCCACTCTCAAATCTATTTCAGCATTTAATAACTTATTTCTTTAATACAATTATTTTTACTTTGATATTTCTAGATGAACTGAACTACACTGTGTTTGGACAAGTACAGCACAACCACTTCTACTTGGCCACTTTTCTACTAGCAGAAATACCTGTCATTGACTTGGTTTGGAAAAAGCTGTCTAAATTGTACTATGTTTTTGCACGATATTGGTTTTAGAGTATTGAACATATAATAATAAATGACTTAACTTTCATGTAGGTGATACAGCTATATCCACCCAGGTAATGCAATAAAAAAGAATTACCAATTTTCATGTTAAAAAAAAAGTTCCTTCATCGAGGCCAATAACATCATAGCTGCATAGAACCTTCTGGTCTGATCTTCATATTTTTGATCTGGAAATGAAGCAATCATCGCATATATAACTAAATAAAAGAATAAGGAAAACTATAAACGTATGCATATCAATTTATATATCATTTATTGAAGTATTAAAACAAATGTTAATAATAAAAAAGTATACCATTATAGTAATGTTTATTTTGGGCATAATATATCCAATTGCCTGGTTGCTGCATTCTGTCGAGTATTCATTCTGAGTCTCCTCTTCCTTACTTCTAGACTCTCAGATTGTCTAGCTACTGCAGTCTGTTCAGCATATAATGTACAACTCTTTTAAGGAAATTTTCAAGAATTATTAAATGAATAAACTTATTTTTTGAATTTATTTAGAAAATCTTGTTAAAAATATTTTTATACTTATATTAACCCTACACCTAATTAATTTCATGAAATTTTTAGAAATTAAGTTCCGTCTACCAAATTTATGTATATAAATATATTCACACACAAATATATAAAATAATATATAAACACATTATGCATAATTAATAATCCCACTTGTAATTGTAGGGTTAAAACTGGATGTCCTGTTGGAAGAATATGCATGTTGGTAAATGTGGTATATGAAGCTACTATCTTCCCAAAGAAAAATATAAACCAGAAAAATGTTTATATGGGATTCTCAGTGGAATATTGGAAACAACATCTTTATAATCACCAGCATTCCTTCAAAGTGCATGTGGTCACAGTTTTCAAGTATGATTTATCAAGTATAATCTTTCATGGAATTTCTCTCTCCAGCTTGTTTTTAACCTCAATTTACAAATTATATTACCTATATATATATATATATATATATATATATATATATATATTAGATGTTCGGATGTGTCTATATTTGTTATTGGTTATCATTGCGATAATATATATAATTATCATTAATTTTATTTATTAAATATTAGCATGATCATCTAAAGTCTGCTTTCATAATAATTATATTATATACATATAAAGAAATATACACTTAAAGTGTGCTATATTTATGGGATAAAGTGCTTAATATCAGAGATAGAGTGTGTAAATATAAATATAAAAGTGAACATTGAAGGCAACACTTAGAGGCGACAGGCAGTTTTATGCTAAACGCAATCGTCACACCATGAGCCTTGTTTTTTTTCCTCAGCTATTTATATATACAGGCCAGTGGTGCATTGTCGGTAGTCTATTTTGGTGGTTATTTTACTGGAAGTCATTTGTTTATTTGTGTTAAATTATTTTATTTTTTATTTATATTTCTTATATATTTAGATTTTTTAATTTTCATTCGACATTGAGTACTTGATATCATCTCTGATAACATCAGGTCAGCAATAGATCACCAGTCATCTTTGGAACCTGCTTCCAGAAAGAGATCTACCTGCTGAGCTCTAAAGATAGGACTTCAACCCTAGGGGCTCAGAGAAATATTTGGAGCAAGCTTTAAGATGAACATTTTTTCTTTCTTTATGTTAAAGGAATTTTCTTCTCCCTTTCTTCCTCGCATATTTGTGTATATCCTTTTACCTTTGTTGTGTATGTAAATAAACATTTTCTTATGTTACACTCCAAGCAAGAGTTTAAGTCTTTATTCTTCCGCCTAAAAGAGAGAATTGTCCACTCTAATCTTTCAAGCCGTTGCTGCTTTTATCAATTGTCACATTTAACCATAACCCTTTCTGCTCCAAGTTAAGGTAAAAGCAGTGGTAAAAATATCTTTTACATGCAAATGACATGTGTAAGGAAACAGAATATCTTCCAACAAGGCAATATTTTGTATTTTTTGTTTTTATATAATTATGTAAAAAGAGAAATCACTAAGTGGAAATATATCCTCATGCTTTGGAAGAAGTCGCCATGGTTGTCATTGCTACAGACTGCTGTGTGGAAAAGAGAGAGACGAGATTAAAGACAGGCCATTTTTATAGCTGTTTTATACTACTCTTGTATGTGGTTTAATTTTTGGGGTTAAGCAAGGCTCCAATTCTTCTCATTTACACTCAATCTAACCAAACTTTTGTCAGGTTTTCGTCCATCCACTCAGTGACTGATGGATAAATGAATATTTTATAATATTTCTTTATTTATTGTGATGAATATGTGAATCTAGCAGTATGAGGTAATTTAAAGCAGTGAGTCAGTATATAAGATAGATAAATTGTTTCTATACGGAGAAAAACAAAACCTTTAGTGTTTACGGGTATCGTGTCTGATTTCACAGAAATCATGATGACAAGGTAGTGTTGTTTTATATTTATGTCGAACAGATAAGTTACACTATTAATAATTTGTGAAATGTTTGGTGCAAAAGTGCGACCGAATTCGCGAGTATATATAGTATATAAAATTGTTGTGTACAAAGACTTATTTTTGTGCAAAATATAAGAATGTATTTTTGTTCGGAAGGAATGGGAAGAGATACTGTTTTAAAACAAATTTTAAGACAGTCCCATTTGCATTATTTACATAACTCAAACTGTTATCCTCATCTTCATTGCCACATTCACAATGTTTCAACCATTGTACGTAGTGGCTTTCTTCAGGGGATTGGAATTTCAAACTGAAACATTTATTTCGTCCAGAGAGGTAGACTGTTCTAGTTCCATGTGCCATGCCACTTCTGGATGTTTCAGTTATTTCCTTTCATTTCAAAGCTCCAAACTGGGGTTCATCACTGCTGTGGCCTGGTATTGAACTTACAAGTGTTTCGGTCCAGTTACTGAATATGACCAACACAATGATCTGTGGACACAGGGCCCAATGGATAAAGACATTGGTGAGCACAGGGCCGAAAACTTTGCTGAATAAATAAATGTATTCAAATGGCGAAAAAAATTCACTTTACCATACTAATATAATGCTACATTACAAATGATTTATAGTCTAGTTCACAAAGTATTGTTTCTCTTCAGTGTGTGTACACATGTTTCAACTTAATTGACTTATCTGCAAACACAGATCCACAAACTTTACAAGAATATGGTTTCTCACCAGTGTGTGTATGCACATGTCTCATAAAATGAGATGAACATGAAAAAAACCACACATTTAGTGTTTACGGATATCATGTCTGATTTCTCAGAAATTATGATGACAAGGTAGTTTTGTTGTATATTTATGTCAAGCAGATAAGTTGCACTATTAATAATTTGTGAAATTTTTTATAAATAAGTGCAACTGAATTCGTGAGTATATACAGTATATAAAATTGTTGTGTACAAAAACTTATTTATGTGCAAAATATAAGAATTTATTTTTGTTCGGAAGGAATGGGAAGAGATAAATACTGTTTTAAAACAAATTTTTAAGACAATCCAGTTTGCATTATTTACATTATTAAGATTGTTATCTTCATCTTCATTGCCATATTCACAATGTTTCAACCATCGTACGCAGTGTCTTTCTTCAGGGGATTGGAATTTCAATCAGAAACCTCTATTTCATCCAGCGAGGTTGATGTTTTAGTTCCATGTACCATGCCTCTTCTGGATGTCTCAGTTATTTCCCTTTATTTCAACACTCTAAACTGGGGTTCGTCACTGTGTGGTATTGAACTTAGAAGTCTTTGGGTCTAGTTACTGGATCTAACACAATGATCTGTGGACACAGGGCCCAATGGATAAGGACATTGGTGAGCACAGGGCCACAAATTGTGCTGAATAAATAAATGTATTCAAATGGAGAACAAGTTTCACTTTACCAAACTAATATAATACTCCATTACAAATGATTTATAGTTTAGTTCACAAAGTATTGTTTCTCTTCAGTGTGTGTATGCATATATTTCAACTTATCGGCAAATATAGATCCACAAACTTCACAGGAATACGGTTTCTCACCAGTGTGTGCATGCATGTCTCATAAAATGACATGAACATGAAAATGCACCTGCACAAACTTCACAAGAATATGATTTCTCTCCGCTGTAAGCAAGATTTGAATGAAAATGCAGGTCCACAAACTGTACAAGAACAAGGTTTCTCTCGAAAGTGTGTAAGCATATGTTTGACCTTATGTGACCAATACGAAAATGCAGATCCACAACTGGCACAAGAATATGGATTCTCTGTACTGTGTGTACGATATGTCTCAGTAAATTAGACTAATGGAAAATGCAGATTCAGAAACATCACAAGATTATGGTTTCTGTCCAGTGTGTGTATGCCTATGTGTCACTAAATCAGGATTTCTGTATAAACGCAGATCCACAAATGTCACGATAACATGGTTTCTCTCCAGAGGGTGTACACATATATCTCACTAAATCAGGATTTAACGTAAATCCAGATTCACATACTTCACAAGTTTGACCTTATGTGCCTTCCTTGAAAATGAAGAGCCACAAATGTCACAAGAATATGGTTTCTCTCCAGTATGTGTACGCATATGTTGAACCTTATTTGACTTACTTGAACATGCAAATCCACAAATGTCACAAGCATATGGTTTCTCCCCAGTGTTTATTCATATGATTGTCTGTTAGTGACTTCGATGAAAACATAGATCCACAAACTGTTCAAAAATAAAGTTTCTTTCTAGTGTTAGTACACACATGTCTCACTAAAGAAGATTTAGATGCAAATGCTGATCAACATACTTCACTAGAATATGGTTTCTCTCCAGTGTGTGTACGCATATGCGTGACCATATGTGACTTCTGTGAAAATGCAGATCCACAAATGTCACAAGCATATGGTTTCTCTCCAGTGTGTGTACTCCTATGTTGAGCCATATTTGACTTAATTGAACATGCAAATCCACAAATTTCACAAGAATATGGTTTCTCTCCAGTGTGCGTACGCATATGTGTGACCATATGTGACTTCTGTGAAAATGCAGATCTACACATGTCACAAGAATATGGTTTCTCTCCAGTGTGTGTACGCATATGCCTCACTAAATCACATTTCTGTATGAATGCAGATTCACATACTTCACAAGAATATGGTTTCTCTCCAGTGTGTGTACACATATGTATCACTAACTTAGATTTCTCTACAAATGCAGTTCCACAAACTTCACAAGAATGTGGTTTCTCTCCAGTGTGTGTATGCATATGTTTGACCTGACTTGACTTCTGTGAAAATGAAGACCCACAAATGTCACAAGAATATGGTCTCTCTCCAGTGTGTGTACGCATATGTATCGCTAACTTGGATTTCTGTTTAAATGTAGATTCACATAGTCCACAAGAATATGGTTTCTCTCCAGTGTGTGTACGCATATGTACGACTTTATATGCCTTCCTTGAAAATGCAGATCCACAAATGTCACAAGAATATGGTTTCTCTCCAGTGTGTGTACGCATATGTTCGACTTTATATGCCTTCCTTGAAAACGCAGATCCACAAATGTCACAAGAATATGGTTTCTCTCCAGTGTGTGTACGCATATGTACAACCTTAGTTGACTTCATTGAAAATGCAAATCCACAAATGTCACAAGCATATGGTTTCTCTCCAGTGTGTGTACGCATATGTATCACTAAATAATGTTTGGATGTAAATGAAGATCCACAAATGTCACAAGAATGTGGTTTATCTCCAGTGTGCGTACGCATATGTTCAACCTTATGTGCCTTCCTTGTAAATGCAGAACCACAAATTTCACAAGAATATGGTTTCTCTCCTGTGTGTGTACGCATATGTATCACTAAAGCAGATCTGCATGAAAATGCAGATTCACAAACTTCACAAGAATATGATTTCTTTCCAGTGGGTGTATGTATAAGATTGTCCATTTCTGACTTCCTTGAAAATACAGATGCACAAAATCTAGAGGTGTATCGTTTCACTTCAGTATGTGTACCAAAACATCTGTGAAAAAAAAAAAAGAAGCATATATGATATATTAATAGGGGCAGTGAATAATATATAAGCAGACTGTATTTTGGGGGAACCCCCAGTGAATTTTTGCAGTGAAAGAAGATTACTTCCTCATTACATATTGATCTTGATTGAAATCAGAACATTGCTTCTGAAACAATTCAAATATGGATCTTCAAAAATATTTGTCCATTTAAAAGTTTTTTTTCAGATGATAGCTTTGACTAATGTAACTGATCAAGTACATAGCTGGCCCCACCTGGTGCAAGATTATCTCCTGCTCCTACTTCTGCCTGGTAAAACCAAATTTTCCTAAAAGCCGACATAATAATTTTGATAAGTTCTAGCTGAAAATGCTTATAAATTATGGGGAAATTATATATATATATATATATATATATATATATATATATACACACACATATTAGAATTACAAAAGGAATTAAAACAAAAAGAATCCATTCTTTACCATAAGGAATATGACAGGATGTTTCCTACAAAAACACAAATCGAATGAAATGAAAATATCTCCCAACTATAATAATAACAAGAATATCAAAACAAAATCATTTAACTCGTTAACAATAGCCAACGGTCCAATATCGACAGAAAAGAGCTAATATGAAACTTATTCAAATTCCAACTATCGGACACACAATTAGAAGAACTCGGCTTTGGTCAGAAATTTGCCACTGGAATACAAAAACTTGACATACATTTAAATACACATATGTGACAGAGTCATAATCTGGAAAGCACACACACACACACACACACACACACGTATATATATTTTTTTTTCAGTGAAATTGGAGTAGATTTGAATAGCGAAATTAAATCAGAGCATTTTGTTCACTGATGGAGAAATCTGATCTAGGGAAGGAGTTGTACCAATTGAATCTGGGTCATCAGAAGACAATGGAAATGGTTGAAATAATTTTTATCAATTAAAAATTGAAATAGAGCTGAGTAAGCTAGAAGGAACTTTGGAATTCACGATTTTGGTTGAACCTGCCAGAACCCCGTGATAATCGCGTGTGAAGTAGTAGGGCCGAGGATCAGTTATAACCAGCTGGGTTTATCTATATTAATGCGTAGTTATGCTGAAAAAGGCAGACTGGAGAAAATTCTTGAAGAGAGAATTGGCCCGGGCAAGTGTTGGGAGGAGGAACGCCAATATAACTTTAAGCCCCACACAGAAATCTTTATCCATCCATCGCAAGAGTCATATATCGTTCTGAGTGATTTAACAAGTTAATTACATACACACTCTCTCTCTCTCTCAAGAATCCAGTGTATGAGTTTTTTACGTTAAATACTTTTCTTTTCTGTAACGCATTTCTTTTCTCTACTATTCCTTTCTGCTATATAAAAGACATTAACAATTCAACCGCTGAATAGTTGTTTGTCCAGCTTTCTGCAGATATTAAATTTTTTTTTTTTTTTTTTGCTGCATTCCAAATTTCTTAGCACAGACTCCCCAGCCGTGTCTACATCTTCAGTCGACTGTGAATGGACAGACATCACATCTGCTTTCTGGATCAAACAAATCACAACCTAGGCAGGATTAAACCAGTGGACTGGTCGAATAATCTACAGATGCTCAGGGGACCTATGGCCACTCCCATAAGTTTGGTTAGGACCAAGTAGACAACTCAAACAAAAGAGTAAGACGCTGGAGGTTGAGGGGCTGGGGCGAAAGTGTTAGACAGGTGGCTGTGACCAGGATAGACCCGTGGAAATTGCTACAGCTGTCTGAAAGAGGAGAGAAGGTTGCATTTGTTTTGTCCAGTCAGGACAGACTCCCCAGCCATGCCTACATCTTCAGTTGACCATGGACAGACATCACATCTGCTTTCTGGATCAAACAAATCACAACATGGACAGGATTAAACCAGCGGAATGGTTGAATAAATTACAGATGCTCAAGGGACCTATGGCCACTCCCTTAAGTTTGGTTAGGACCGAGTAGACACCTCAAACAAGAGAGTAAGACGTTGGAGGTTGAGGGGCTGGGGCGAAAGTGTTAGACTGGTGACTGTGACCAGGATAGACCCGTGGCAATTGCCACGGCCGTCTGAAAGAGGAGAGAAGGTTGCATTTATTTTGTACAGTCAGGACCAAATAAGACCGGAAAGGACTCTAGTCTTCGGACTATATTGGTCTGAAGGAAAAGAGAAGGAAGCAAAAGGAGGAAAAGAGAAGGAAGCAAAAGGGAGGAGGAAAAAGAAACAAAACACGGAGTGGCGAACCTCAGGTAAGTCATTTTTTGGTTTCCTTTTTTCCGCTCATTGCACTTAGATCTGCCAGTAATATTGCTGATCTTGTTTCGACTTTGTACGCAGTTGAAGTGCCACCACCATGTTAAGAATTTTTCCTTTCGTTCTGTCGTTGGTCTTTCTTCTCGTGGGAAACTGGTAGTTGACAAGACGCTAGGATGAGCGTAGCAAGATCAGACACCACAGATGACCTTGGGGATGTAGAAGTCCCTGAAATATTAATAGGTTTCAGGAGGCTGATAGGTAGCATCAAGCTACCTACTTATAAAGGAAAACCCGCAGATCTGCATGAATGGATTCTGTCAATTCAGAAGAAGCAGGTGATCTATGGCCTCTCGGACCAAGAAATGGTGCTCCTAGCTTACAACACCGCAGCAGGGCAGGTGTCCAAGTTCATAGGTGTGTGTGGGGTGGGGGTACAAAGAAAACCTAGCCCTGATGTGGACCTAGCTTAAATCCGCTCTGGTGCAGCAATATGTAAGTGAGCATATGGCCATTGAGGCAGTCAGGAATTTATTCCGGCTGCAGCAACAAGAAGGAGAGCCTAATGAGGAATTGGGGGAAAGAATCATGAGGCTAGGTGTTAGCTTTGCCGGAGTTGGTGACTCAGGACAGTGGTCCTATTCCGGCCTTGTTGGCCAATGTGTATGTGGAAGCGCTGAGTGACAGGGACCTGAGGAGCGATATTTTGAAAGATGAGACTGGTCAGCCTGGACACAGCCATAGAGGCAGCTCAGACCAGCGAATGACTCTGGGATAGAATAAGAGGGGGTATAGGTAGGAAGGCCCCCCCTCGGGGGGTAGTAGTAGTGAAAAAGAAGGACCGGATCCAGATATGGGATCCAAAAGAAGAGGTGGAAGAGGACTGGAAGGCTGTGGCAGTTCCCAGTATCACAAGCCCACACCAGGCCGATATGGGCTGGTGTGCTGCACTTGCAAGTATGGTGGGCATTGGGCCCGCAACTGTCTGACAAACTATGGACGCAACCCAAGGTCTTTGGGGCCGGACTGCATGACTTGTGGTGAGTTCGGGCATAAGGCTCAGTGGTGTATGGCAGAGGGTGACCGTAAACTGTGGATAAAGGAAGGAAAAGGGTCCTGGAAACGCCAATGGGTCACCCGAGAAAAAGTATGAGACACGGTGACCCCAGTGCAAGTAAGATCTCTGAGATGCTGGAAATGTGGTGTGGACAGGCACTTTTCAGCCAGTTGTAAGGAGCGAAGGTGTTGGCACTGTGGAGGAGCGGGTCACCTGAGACGAACCTGTCCTCGCAGGAGAAAGGTGTACCACACTGAACGGAACAACCCTAACTCGAATGGAGGGGAGAAATGGGTTGCTAGTCCGAGAAAAGAGAGTCATCTGAGCTCTACCCGACCCAGGAGAACTCCTAGAAAAAAGTGAACTCCTGTCACCAACTCCCATGTCTCAGTTGTCAAGAAAGCAGGAGGAAGGTAGAGAACATACAGGAAGGAGAAAATTGACTATATGTAAAAAAACAAAATTAGAAGAGGAAAAGTTTTGACAATGCGACGACAATGAGAATTTAACAAGTTGCGTCCAGAGCAAAAAGATAATTTCACTCAATCAGGGGAATAACTCTAACATGATGTTTTTTTTTAGAAATGGGCATCCATAGTTTTTTTTTTTTTTTTGTCAGAGACGATTTTAATACATTTTTTGAAATCATAAAAAAATTATTTTAAAATATGTTGCGAGTAACAGATTGTAATAAGTTTTCTAATTTATGATGTATAAAAATAGATCTTTTTAATGAGCGAAAAACATGAGGGGAAACTGTTCTAATTTATTTATGAAATATTTATCAATATTATGATATTATCACTTTTTTATTTTCAAATGAAAAACATTCTCGTAAAAATTTAAGTCCTTAATAAAATCCATTAAAAGCTGTTTTCATAAAATAATGTCTTGTTTTTTTTTTGCATTTTTTGTATTTTAAATTCAGAGTTGAAAATGGATTTTTTGCGAGTCAAAATTTTATACGAAATTTATTATTTATATTCCTCAAAGCCTTCTTTATTTAATTAAAAATAAAAATAGGGGCAACTGTTCTAGTTTTAAAGTTTTCTTAAAATTAAGGTGGGGGGGGGTATCAGACGAAGAAAATTATTTTTACCATGACTTTCTAAAAGACAAACACTTTTAAAATGACCTTTGACCTAAATAAAAACAAGATTTTCAACCACAAATTCAAACGTGTTAAAAAAAAGTAGGTATGTCCAATTTATCACGTTAAAAACGTATAATCTGAGAAAAAAAGGTGCGAAAATTGATAAAACAATTTTTTAACGTCTAAATGTTTAATTTATTATTAAGAGGATAGACTAATGTATTTTTTGAGTATTTTTCCAGATTTTTTAATCCTTCCTAACCTGTTAAGAAATTGATTCAAATATCTTGTTTTTTTAGTAAATTAAATTTACTAAAAAATCAACCCGATCAGCCATTTTTTCAAAATTTAAAAAAAATTTAAAACTAATTATTTTAAAATATTTTAAAAAATTAAGTATCAATTTTTCAGACGTTTTTCTAGGATAATTAGAAAATTTAATGCTTACTTAATGTAATTTGAAAGAACAGTTACTTACTTTTCTCACCAAAAATTTTTTAAGGGACATATCTCCAACCGGGGTGACCGGTTTTGGTAAGTGTGAATTGATGTATGTCAATGTATCGACAACTTACGTCAGACGAATTTATCGTACGGTAGAACGGAAGTAATAAAATTTGCGCCAATTTTTGGCGCGCCGGGATAGTGTTAATAGATAAAATTACATTTTAAAAATTTTCATTTTCTAAAATTAAAAAATTTAAAATTTTTTTTTTTTTTTTTTTTTTAAACCCTACGTTTGATAAGTTCTGGAATAATAATAATAAAAAAAAGAAATAAAGTAACAGTTACTTTATTTCCTTTTTTTTTTTTTTTTTTTTTTAAGCCGTTACGTTTTATTTTATTTTTTTTTAATTAAGTTACGTAACACAAGCTTTGAACTTCTGGTCTTCCGTAGATTTAATTTTTTTTTTTTTTTTTTTTTTTTTTTAAACCCTACGTTTGATAAGTTCTGGAATAATAATAAAAAAAAAAAGAAATAAAGTAACAGTTACTTTATTTCCTTTTTTTTATTTAGTAAAGCCGTTACGTTTTATTTCATTTTTTTTTAATTAAGTCAGTTACGTAACACAAGCTTTGAACTTCTGGTCATACGTACATATAAATTAACTAAAAATACCATTACATTTTCAAAATGAAACCCGTAACTCATTTATGAAGAGATTTATTTATTTTCCTGATTACTTAAAAAAAAAAAAATAATTTGTCTCTCACTGAAAAAGAATTGATTATATTTAAAAATATAATTAGAAGAAAAGTTTTGTTAACAGAATTAGAAAAGTTTGTTGACAGTGCGACGATAATGGTCACTCAGAAAATTTGACAAGTGCGTGTACAGACAGTAGCTAATGACATAAAGACTGTCAGTCTTTCTGTCATTAGCTACTGTCTGTACAGTGTACACGCTTCAATCAATCAGTCAGTTAAGGGGGATAACTCTAACATAATTTTATTCATCTTTTTCTTAAATGTACACCCGTAGTTTTGTCGGAGATGATTTTAATACATTTTTGAAATCATAATAAATTATTTTTAAATATCGCGCGTATCACAGATTGTAATGAGCTTTCTAATTTATGATCTGTAAAAATAGATCTTTTTAATGAGCAAAAAAACCGAGAGACAACTGTTCTAATTTATTTATGAAATATTTATCAATATTATTATTTTTTATTTAGAAATGAAAAAAATTCTCGTAAAAATTTATTTTTCAACCTAAAAAAATTTTGACTTCAGACAAAAAAGTCCTTAATATATATTATTGATAAAATCCATTAAAAGCTGTTTTCATAAAATAATGCCTTAGTTTTCTTGCATTTTTATATTTCCAATTCAGAGCTAAAATTGGAGTTCACGCGTATCAAATTTTTACACGAAATTTATGATTTATATTCCTCAAAGTCTTCTTTATTTAATAAAAAAATAAAATAAGAGACAAGTATTCTAGTTTTAAAGTTTTCATAAACTTAAGTAAGGTGGGTATTAAACGTAAAAAAAAAAAATAGTTTTACTGTGACTTTCTAAAAGACAAACATTTCTACAATAAATTCAGTCAATTCGGAATAAATTCTGAAAGTTCCACTTAAATTGCGACAATTATTTGATTTTTACAAGAATTTCCAAATTAATGTGTTTTTTAAGTGAAAAAAAGCTATTGCAAAATATTAGGGGATCTCAAACCTAACAAAAAAGAGATTTTTCGGCCACAAATTAAAACGTGCTAAAAAGGAAAAAAAAAATTCAAAAAATAATTAAAAAATACTTTGGTCTCTACTCTTATTAATAACGTAAAGTTTTTCCTGATAAAACGTTGTTTTTATTAAGTTTGGGGCCTTTTTCATCAGGGTGTGCCATTTTTTTAGCGAAAAAATGGACATACCTAAAAAAAAGGAATAACAAATTTCAAAAAATAACAAAAATATACTTTGGTCTATGACTCTATAGTATAGAGTCATAGACCAAAGTATTACACTTTGTTAATAATAAGAGTATAGAGTCTACTCTTATTATTAACAAAGTGTTTCGCGATAAAACATTGTTTTTAATAAGTTTGTTGCCTTTTTTCATCAGGATAGGCCACTGTTTTTTAGCGAAAAATTGGACATAACAAGAAGACTATTCCGCGCCAAATACTAGCAAACGTCAGATAAAAAAAATTCCTTTTAGTTTTATTATTCAGAAAAAAAAAAGATTTTTTTAATTAAAAAATTGTCTTGGTTTTATTGGGTTTTGTTACGTATTTTTACAGTTCAGGGCTAAAGGTCGAATAGAACAAACAAAAAAAATCGATGTTTTACAATACATTCACAGAAAAAAAGGATTAATTTATTTAAAAAAAAGATTAAATTAAGTAAAGAAAAATACAATCACGGTTTCGAGAGTCCAAAGTTTTCTTAAAATTAAGTAAGGTGTGGGGGGAACAGATGTAAAAAAATATTTTTACCACGACTTTCTATAAACAAACATTTCTAAAACAATTTCATTCATTTTTGTTTGAATAAGTTCTGAAAGTTTCACTAAATTGCGACAATTATTTGATTTTTGCAATAATTTCCAAATTAATGTGTTTTTGAAGAGAAAAAAAGTTAATGCAAAATGAGTTGACCTTTGACCAAAAAATAAACAAAAAACAAGATTTTAATTCAAACGTGCTAAAAAAGGAATAAAAAATTTCGCAAAGTAATTAAAAAATACTTTTTTGGTCTCTCCTCTTATCAATAACAAAGTTTTTTGCGATAAAACGTTGTTTTTATTAAGTTTGGGGTCTTTTTTCATCAGGATATGCCACTTTTCTTTTTTTTAAAGAGATTTCATTTTCAGCTAAAAAAATGAAATCTTCAAGAAAGATTTTTCATTTTTAAAATTTAATTTTAAACCTTAGGTATCGAAAATTTATGCCAAAAATGTGGAGGTCCTTAAACAGTTTTCTATATAAACCTTGTCAGACATAAAACAATCATTTGAATTGATAGACAGAGAATTTCCCTTGTGCTTACCTCTTTTTCGCCACGGAGTTATTGCTACAATGACGCATGCGATTTAAAGAGACGGTGTCCAGCGGTGTACGTCCCCTTGTAAACCAATGTTAATAATTACCCGACCCCCCAAGAAAAATCACTCGTCGGAGAGAAAACAAAATTTGAAAGGGAATTTATGACAAATGTAATGCTATAGCTGACTGCGGGTTAGCGTGTTGTTAAATTAGAAACACGTACTGTTTATTTCCTGATTGAAGAAGATCCAACAAGAACATGGCGAACTCAAAATGAGTCCAACCTAAGGTAAGGTGTAGTAACAAACGACCAATATATCAACAAATAAACAACAAATTTACAAGTGACAAAGATATCAACATTTGTTTTTTTTGTGTGTGTGAACGTAAAGAGTTTGTATTTTGGTGAAAGTTCGTATATATACGTGTATGTGTGTTTCGTCGCGTTTTCCCACAAGCGTGGCGAAAACACGGATCTCTTCGAGAGATCACATTTTTAAAGTGTAAACTAAAAAAGAGAACGAGGCGAGAAATCACCCAGTATTTATAGTGTAAGGGAGAACGACCCCTAGCGAACAATTAGGGAATTAAGGAGGAGCTAGCTCTGACCTTGAAGTTAAGACTTTTTGTCATGAAAAATACGAATTACCTGTTTGAGACACTGGATGGCGCAGTTCGATTTATGTAACAGTCCGATCAATTCATTCTGCCAAAAAGTGAAAGGTTTTACTAACGAAGCAGAAAATTTAAAAGAAGAATTTAAAAACTAAATTCCCAGACTTATTTTCTGGTGGGTTAGACAGGTGCAAGAAAATAAAAGTTAAAATCGAGCTAAAAGAAAATGTACAACCAGTTTTCAAAAAGAAACGAAATGTACGATTTCCTTCGCTAAAACAAACTGATGACAAGATTGTGGAACGCCTAACATTTTCCACAGTTAATATTTAGACGTGCGCATGCGCGGATTGCATCCCTACCCTTCTCGTGCGGCTAGTTATAGTAGTAACCGCCGGTGAGCCAGCTGCTGCTGATAGTGTTGCCGACTCCCTCTTGATTGGCTGCTACTGATGTTTAAAATTTGTTTTTTTTTTCCCGCGCGATGAGCTTGACGTCACGAGCGACCAGCGTTTGGACCTCTTTTCAGTTGCGGTTTTCTCCTCGAGGCTGAAACAACTCAATTATCCCACGCTCTTAGCCATAAATGAGCTGGGATATCTAACACCTTCCCAAGACTAACCTTTTGTCTTGATGTGAACAGCTTACGAGCATTCCTCTACTCACTACCAGAATCTTCAATACGGTCGTCTCACACCTTTCCAAGACTATCCTCTTCGTCTTGATGCAAAGAACTTCCGAACTATTTTTTACTCACTACCAGAATCTTCAACACGGTCGTCTCTCACCTTTCCAAGACTAATTCCTCGTCTTGACGCGAACAACTCAGAATTCTCTTCGACCAAAATTGTTAAACTGACTACGTACTCTTTATTTCTTCCTTTTGAACCAGATACTTTAAAAAAATATCCACATACACTCACATTAACAAAAAATTCCACAGTGAGTATTTTTTTATTCCTTGCAATATTGTATTCCTGTTCCTAATTACTCGGGCAGACATCCTTCCAGAACTTTCTTATAGAGGAACTTTTCCCGCCATAGCCATCTTGTTTCCTTTTATTGGCGCAAAAATCAGATGAACTATTTTTGACTGCCTCATAGTTCTTTTTGCAAGTTACAACAGTTTTACCTCTGTCTCCACGCACGAGACTACCTACTTGTTAAATAATTTAATAAATTTTAATTCTGTGTTTATTTGCAAGTCTTGCTTCAGTCATTCTTTGTGCCTACTAATTTTCTTCCTTCTTATGCACGTTTAATATGACCCTTTTTATATCCAGGAGATTGTGAAATTTAGTATGAGAAAGAACACGCGCTGAGTATTTACATAATATTCCTCTTTCTCTCCTCTCCTTTTTACTTTGTTTGTGGATCCGGTAGTCGAGTGTAGTGTCTGGCACAAGGCCACCTTTTTCGTATGCCGGCACTTCATTTGCCACATTCACTCCGGGTCCGCAATATATATATATATATATATATATATATATATATATATATATTTACACACACAGTGTGTGTGTGTGTATATATATATATATATATATATATATATATATATATATATATATACCACAGATACAAAAAAGGCCAACAGAAGAAGAAATATCATATGGTTCAACCCACTGTACAGCAAGAACGTAAAAACAAACGTAGGGAAAATATTCTTCAAACTCTTACACAAACACTTCCCAGAATCAAGCACCTTACACAAGATATTCAACAAAAACACTGTAAAAATCAGCTACAGCTGCACCGAGAGCATGGCACAAATAATAAAAAAGCACAATAGGAAAATTATCAACAAACCACATGAACAAATTAAACCCACGTGCAACTGCAGAATAAAGAACGAATGTCCCTTAAACAGAAATTGTTTACAAAACAACGTAATATACCAAGCCACGATAAAATCACCAGATAATGAAGAAAAAGTATACATAGGAGTAACTGAAGGACCCTGGAAACAAAGAAATTATACACACAAAACATCTTTCACAAATAGTAAATATGCAAACAGTACAATGCTTTCTAAGTATATCTGGGAAATTAAAAACAAAACGAACATCACACCAAAAATATCTTGGAAGATAAGGAAAAAATCATCAGCCTACAATAACCAATCAAAAACTTGCAAACTTTGCTCGGAGGAAATAAATTATTAAACAAAAGATCCGAACTCATCTCAAAATGCAGACATGAAAATAAATTTTTACTACATAACCTTTTAGGTTACGTAGTAAAAATTTAATTGAATTAAAAACGGAAAAAATAAAATAAAAACAAATAAATATACTAATAAAAAAAAAAAAAAAAATAGAAATAAAACATAAAAAAATACTATGTTACTTAAAAATCGAAAACCGAAAAGAGAAAATATACAAGTAAAATAAATTAACCTAAATTCATCCAAGTAAATAAATAAACAAACCAATCCCAAATAAAGATAATCAATTAAAAACTGTTCCCGCCAAAATAATACTTAGAATGAACTACAACAATCAACCCCAAAACTGAACAAATAGCTTTAATTAAATTCCCAAACCAAAACAAAACTGTTAAATAAGTGATATAAACAAATTTTTACTACGTTAATAAATAAATAAAATAAGAAACAAAAATAAAAACAAGCAATATAATTTGACCTAAATAGATAAACAAACGACTTCCGGTGAAATAACCGCCATAATAGAATACCCACAATGCACCACTAACCCGTATATATATAAATAGCCGAGAAAAATAACAGCATACGTGGCCTGACGATTGCATATAGCATGAAACAGACTGTCGCCTCTAAGTGTTGACTTCTATGTTCACTTTTATATTTACACACGCTCTATCTCTGATATTGAGCACTTTATTCCATAAATATAGCACACCTTAAGACTATATTTATATATATATATATATATATATATACAGTACACATATACATATACATGAGGGTAGTTCGATTTTGGAACTGTAAAATGAATAACTCGAGTAAAGTTACAAAATAATGTCAAAAATTACAACAAAAAATATTTTTCTATAAAACTTCTTATTTATTTGAGCAATCGAAGTAAAAGACAAAATAAATTCTGTATTTTATCATCATAACGGTGTTACTGGAGACATGAGTATGGTAAATTATAATCGAGTCTTAACGAAAAGCAAAAAATGAAAATAACGCTTAATAATGAATATTTTTGAGTTTAATATCTTCTCTTAGTAAATTAAATGAAATTACTACAAATAAAAAATAAAACACACCAGTTTAAAATACAAGTATAACTACTCATGAACAACGTCGTTTGTTTACTGGATATTTTTTCGGTATTTCCTACCGGTAGTAATTACTTGCTTTTCTAAGTTCGTTTTATTTTTGTTTACGCTTTTAACTAGCGCAAATATCTATTTTATTTTTCATCAAAATATACTTAACTATTTAAAAAAAATACAACTTTTATAATTATTGTAATTTGTTTATATTTTGAAAATTAATGTTTTTAAAAAAGCCTCTTTACAAGCTAATCCCGGAATTAACTCTCTACTTTTATGTAAAAACATTACTTTTTTTAATTTAATAATGAATGCATTTCAAACTTTATTTTCCAATTCATTTTGAAAAATATTTTTGTATAATTTCTGATAATACAATATTTTCTTTGTCAGATATTTTAATATGAATGACAGGAAAATGCAAACTAACGGGCCTAGCATACCGTGGAATTTTGACAAGGCTAGCGGCTAGCCTTATCAAAACTCCACGGTATGCTGTTGAATTGATCTGGGGTGATGTATCTTCCAATCTTAGAGCCAGCCTTGCCAATGCATTGCTCTTGGATTTGAGGGCTATGGGCTTTCTTATTCCTAATATTAATATAAAAAGATATTTATATAGATATATGTAAAATTGATAGAGCAAAGGTTAAAGTGAAAACAAATGCCCATCAACAGCATGATGAAAAGGTGGAAAATTTTTGTATTGGAGTTGATGGGAGAACTGACAAAGACATACAAATGTACAAGGAAATAGTGGATGAAAATAGAGAGAAGACTGAAAAAAAGAATAAGAGACCAAAACGCCACTTGACTGTCACAAAGATGACATATGAAAGAAAGTGAATATCTGACACCTAAGGTTCTTCCTAATATTGGTGCAGTTGTTGTGGTTCTTGCCGAGCAAGTGGCTGGTGTTTTGCATGAATTCAACAGCACTATCAAGGCTATCCTTGTTGACAAACACTAATGCCAATTCAGGCTGTGAAGGTGGATTTGCTGCAAATCTAGAAAGAAAACTTAACAGAAATCTTCATACTATTGGTTGCTCCTTGCACCAAAATAAACTTCTGTTTAGAGCTCTTTTTAAATATGTAGATGGTACCACAAAAAAGCCCTGCCACATTCAATGGTCCACTTGGAACATTACGTGCAAATGATTACCATAATTTTCCCCAAATATCATTTTCAGCTGTTGGCAGTCCTCTGGGTTCTATTTTTAAAATTGAAAATGCAGATACCCTTAGTTGTGACCAAAGACTCCTTTATGAATATACAGTGGGTATTTCTAGAGGTAAGGTGGACTCTAGATTTGCATCATGGAAAATTGGTCCATTAAACCAGGCAAGGTGGTTAACTTTAAGCATCAGTCTGATGTGCTTATGGACTCATGGTGCATACCCAGGAAATATTTCAATCAAATTCCACAGTTTAATAAATTTTATTGTGAATGTGTATGCCATTTGCCGGTTCGAAAATAAAAGAAATAACAAGTTTCACAATCAACTAATGTATATTTTCAATGTGATCCAAAGGATTAGGAAGCAACCATACGAAATCCAACAGATCACATTGAAAAATATACAATACAATGCTTTCGCCTTACTGCCTGAAAATATCTTATATTCAGTGGTCAAATCTGATGATCTGGAAGTGTAGGAAGAAGCTATAAAAAGAATTTTGGTCATTAGGTTAGTAAATATTTATTCATATAAAATTGACTAAATCAGTTATGCTGATTTATAGAATCATTTTAAGGATTTTATCTAATTTCAACATAAATATTAAAGCAGTTCAGAGTGCAATTTTTTAAAAATAAATCAAATTAATTTTTATATTCTTTCAAGAGTGGGGAGCAAACCAAGAAAAAATTAAAAAGAATCACAACTATCAATTTTAAAGCTATGCACTGGACACAGTTAATAGATCTGTCATTAAGTGGAGTTTGTGAACCACCACTCACAGAAGAATTTTCTGAAAATGAACTTTGGGATTCATTATTAAATGGTACGAAGCTTGACTTGCCAGATTTGTCCTCACATTCTCAAGGTGTGGAACGGGCAGTCAAGTTAACAACAGAAGCTTCCCAATCTGTGTATGGCTTTGAAGCACATAATATCAAAAGCTTTGTGTCAGAAATTGAGACCATCAATTTCATCTGAGGGCTCTTATATGGAGCTATTTGACTCTATATTAAGCCCTATTAAACTATTCTTTATTTTTCCATATTTGTTTGTTTGCTGTATTTTCATTCAAAACAGAAAAAAAATCAATTTTTTAATGTATTCAATTAATACTTAATTCATGAGGTAAAAAACAGCATTTCAAAATCGTCAGTGATAATGGGGGGGGGGCGTAAATTTTCAATTTGAAGTTTACTTATAATTTCTACATTTTATTTAATTTTGATAAAACAAAATAACAACATTCCCTGATTTACATAGTGAAATTGTTTTTTTTATCAATATTTTTCAGTGCATTTTTGTCTACGATCTTTGATGAAAAATGCTCAAAAAACCGTTGAAGTGACAGATCTAATTTTTTGTATAAGTACTTAATAGGTCTATACACAACTTTTGGTACATTATTATATATATATATATATACATACATACATACATACATATACACCTATACATCAACGTCCGCTCTAACCACCCTAAACATGTGATAGATCACATCCCCAAAACTGTGAATACGAGAAAAATCTTCTAGCCAAAAAATCTTTAATGATAATAAATTTATATACAATCAGGCCCTAAAAAAATAGTGGTTTAGACAAGAATTAAACTTTAACGGAGAACTCGTAAATCAGAATAATAACAGAACTAAAAACAGAAAGAGGAAGGTAATATGGTTCAAACCACCATATTGCAGGCTCTCTAACATTGATATAGGAAGTTTCTTTCTGAAATTAATTGATAAACACTTTCATAGTAAACATCCACTACGAAAATTTTCAATAGGAAGACACTGAAAATTAGTTACTCATGCGTTAGAAATATGGAGAAAATCATATCTTCCCATAATTGCAGAATACTTAGAAACTACCATAGTAATGAAACTTGATCTAGTAACCCTAACTGCAATTGTAGAAATAAAGACCATTGTCCAATCGGGGGTAAATGTAAGTATGAAAATGTAGTATATGAGGCAACAATCTTTCCCGAGGAAAATATAAACGAGAAGATATATAGGTATATCTGCCGGTGATTGGAAGCAGCGTCTATACAACCATAAACGCTCATTTAGACATAGATGCAAAACAAATGAAATAAGAGAAAGCAAACTTTATATATAAAGCTAAACTATATATATATATATGACATTGTCGTTTTATTATTTTGCATTATTTGCATTCAAACTATTGACCTCATGTTTGTTGTTGTTATCACATATTGGCTGTGCCCTCTAGCCTTCATCAAGTGTTGATCAGGGTAACCAACAGGGAATTCTGAACTGAACACTTTATTTAATCTACAGAGGTCAACTGTTCTCTTCCCACTGTCTAATTTTTATTTTTTAGTAGCTGTTCCATTATTGTTTGCCTATTTCCAATGATTCTAAATTTAAAACAACACATGCTAATACACACAGGAGAGAAAACCTATTCTTGTGAAGTGTGTGTAATAGCATTCGCACAGGATTATACTTTAAAAATACTCATTCAAACTAACACTAGTGAGAAAAACTATTCTTATGAAATATGCAAATCAACATTTTCACAGTATTCCAATTTGAGAATAAACATTCAAACTGACACTGCAGAGAGAACTTATTCATGTAAAATATGAGTATCCGATTGAATCCTCTTCAACCCCCTCCAGTAATTCATGTTACAAGACCTTCCTAGGCTGTGAAAGGTCACTGGACTGAGAAAGAAAACGTCAAGGCTGCTCGACATTTGTGATGAGACTCGATAGCTTCCCAAGCCTAAAATGTGGCATAGGAAAGCCAAACTCGAGGCGTATCAATGACTTACCAAGTGTGGCAATCCCCCTCACCCATGACACAGACACAGGCTTTTGCGGACATTCTGCTTGCAACTACCCCTCAAGTGGGTGGACAAGAAGTGCTCAATCGCCTTCCTATGGTCCTTGAAAAGAGTAAATACAGCCAACATGTAAAGGATAAAAGGAAGACGCAAGTATGTATTGATACTACAAACTTTATTAGTCCTTCTTTAGCTGGAGTCCTGGCTGAACCACACTCCAAAAATACAGACAGGTCGATCAGTCCAATAAAAGGGCCTCAGGAAGAACAACCCCCTTCCAGGCACCTAAATGCAAACAAGAAGACTTGCAGATAATCTTGGCCACCATGAACTTTGCACACTGTTCAAGTGCCTTTTATACCACCACAATACATTACCACACTGTATACAACGCAAAAATGGATATGTCACTGGTGTACATGGCAACCCTGGCTCAAGCCACACCAGTTACGTTGATACCATGTAGTACTGGACAGCATGCCTTGTTCTTCAGCTGTGGAATGAGAGGCTCCAACGCCAAAGCATAAAGTAGAGCTGACAGTGGGCAACTGTCTTTAACCAACCAAGACAGCATAAAAACAACCATCGGTTTTGCATTCACCAGCACCACAGCTCAGTGAAGAGGGATACAGGTGGCTAATTTGGATGTGAATTTGGCAGCCAGCAGGACAGCAGTCACATACCAACATTTGACCCTTTCTAATTCTTTTGATTTGTCCAAATTGATCAGTGCACCTTGATCATATTCCTTTACGCCGTCTATGATCATGGGGATCACATGCAGGTTTCTCTGAATTGTTCAGCCCTTCACAGCACAAGTTTGCTCAAGTTCTGAGAGAATCATGGCCAAAATTTTTAAATCTGTTGGGAGGGCTATGTGTTTCTAAACATCTACCTCTTAAACACTATCCTTGTATTTTTCAGCAGTGTGATCACACACCTGGTGGTCTGACTATGGATGGACCCTGGATCAATACATTGTTGACGACAACAGAAGAAATTGCTACAAAGATGTGTGATAACCACAAGTACAAATAATAGGGCAAAGCATCAAGTCCCGGAGACTTGCCTCTGCTGACCTTCTTCAATGCTAAGTAGACTTCACCCTCCATGATCACACCCTTAAAGCCAGCTTCTTCAGTCTGCAAAATTTATTCAAATATTCTTAATTATTAATAATCCCCACTCTCAAATCTATTTCAGCATTTAATAATTTATTTATTTCTTTAATACAATTATTTTTACTTTGATATTTCTAGATGAACTGAACTACACTGTGTTTGGACAAGTACAGCACAACTGAAAATGGACAACCACTTCTACTTGGCCACTTTTCTACTAGCAGAAATACCTGTCATTGACTTGGTTTGGAAAAAGCTGTCTAAATTGTACTATGTTTTTGCACGATATTGGTTTTAGAGTATTGAACATATAATAATAAATGACTTAACTTTCATGTAGGTGATACAGCTATATCCACCCAGGTAATGCAATAAAAAAGAATTACCAATTTTCATGTTAAAAAAAAAGTTCCTTCATCGAGGCCAATAACATCATAGCTGCATAGAACCTTCTGGTCTGATCTTCATATTTTTGATCTGGAAATGAAGCAATCATCGCATATATAACTAAATAAAAGATTAAGGAAAACTATAAACGTATGCATATCAATTTATATATCATTTATTGAAGTATTAAAACAAATGTTAATAATAAAAAAGTATACCATTATAGTAATGTTTATTTTGGGCATAATATATCCAATTGCCTGGTTGCTGCATTCTGTCGAGTATTCATTCTGAGTCTCCTCTTCCTTACTTCTAGACTCTCAGATTGTCTAGCTACTGCAGTCTGTTCAGCATATAATGTACAACTCTTTTAAGGAAATTTTCAAGAATTATTAAATGAATAAACTTATTTTTTGAATTTATTTAGAAAATCTTGTTAAAAATATTTTTATACTTATATTAACCCTACACCTAATTAATTTCATGAAATTTTTAGAAATTAAATTCCGTCTACCAAATTTATGTATATATATATATATTCACACACAAAGATATAAAAATAATATATAAACACATTATGCATAATTAATAATCCCACTTATAATTGTAGGGTTAAATCTGGATGTCCTGTTGGAAGAATATGCATGTTGGAAAATGTGGTATATGAAGCTACTATCTTACTAAAGAAAAATATAAACCAGAAAAATGTTTATATTGGATTCTCAGTGGAATATTGGAAACAACATCTTTATAATCACCAGCATTCCTTCAAAGTGCATAAGTGCCTGGGATCACAGTTTTCATGTATAATTTATCGAGTATGATCTTTCATGGAATTTCTCTCTCCAGCTTGTTTTTAACCTCAATTTACAATTACCTATATAAATATATATATCAGATATTCGGATATGTCTATATTTGTTATTGGTATCATTGGGATAATATACATTTTGTATATGTAAGCATGCATGCATTTATTTGTATTTAGGTATTTGTATGGGTTGCATGGGTGATTTGTTTATATATATATATATATATATATATATCTCAAGGTGCAATGGATGAAATGCACTCTTCTGTACGTTTTACATTTGCATGGTTGGAGATATTTGGATATATTGTTTATATATTATTATTATTTAAGTAATATTAAGTAGCTGAGTGGTTATAACATTCGCATTCTGACCATGAGAGCAGGGTTCAAATCTCACCATGGTTGATTTATCGAACTGGAGGAGTCGATTCCAGCATGCAGCACCTTTGGAAAGTGCCTAAAAAACATACCACAAGTTGAACAAGCATTTTGTATATTTACTTACATGTGTAAGCGTGGGTTGTGTATATGAATACATACGTGTTTTATTTGTGTATAGGCATGTATTTGGATATATAGGTATAGGCATGTGTTTGGATATATAGGTATATGCATGTATCTGTGCATATATATGTATGTATGAATGTATGTCTGTGTGGATATATATATTTGTATCTTTGTGTATATATGTGCATATATGTAGATATTACATGTGCATGTTTAAATGTTCCCATGTGGTTATTTGTGTATACATGTATATATAGGTTTATGATATTTATTTAGGTGAATTTGTATATGTTTACATATATGTATAGATATATGTGTGTGTGAGCTTGTACATGTATGGTTATATATGCTTATGATGTATATGTGGATTTTTATGTTGTTTGCGTAATTAGATGTATTCTATTTCGTTGTAGGTTTTATTAGTCTTGTACTTACATTTAGAAACTGAAAATATATATATATATAGTATTTATATGTCTGTGTTTATATGTCTATAGATGTATGTTGATGATTTGGTTTATGTAGGTATATAATTGAATATATTTCTTCATAACTTAAATAGTTTTGTTTTTTACCCTGATAATCAATTATTATTATTGTTATTTTTATTTATTAAATATTAGCATGATCTTGTAAAATCTGTTTTCATAATAATTATATTGTATATTTATGAAGAAATATACTCTTAAAGTGTGCTATATTTATGGGATAAAGTGCTCAATATCAGAGATAGAGTGTGTGTAAATATAAGTATAAAAGTGAACATTGAAAGCAACACTTAGAGGTGACAGGCAGTTTTATGCTAAACGCAATAGTCAAGCCATCAGCCTTGTTTTTTTTCCTCAGCTATTTATATATACAGGCCAGTGGTGCATTGTGGGTAGTCTATTTTGGTGGTTATTTTACTGGAAGTCGTTTATTTATTTGCATTAAATTATTTTATTTTTATCTTTTATTTATATTTCTTATATATTTTTATTTTAATTAGTGTTTTATTAACATAATAAAAATTTGTTCATATCGCATATTGAATAGTTTTGTTTTGGTTTGAGAAGATAAAGCAATTTATTCAATTTTACATGTTTGAGCTTATGCGACTTTTCCAAATATGAAGATCCACAAATGTCATAGGAATATGGTTTCTCTCTACTCACTGTACGCATATGTCTCAGTAAATGAGACCAGTGTAAAAATGCAGATTCACAAACTTCACAAGATTATGTTTTCTCTTCAGTGTGTGTACGCCTATGTCTCACTAAATCAGAATTTTGCGCAAATTTAGATTCACATACTTCACAAGAATATGGTGTCTCTCCGGTGTGTGTACGCATATGTTTGAGCTTACTTGGTTTACTTGAAAATGCAGATCCACAAATTTCACAAGAATATGGTTTCTCGCCATTGTGCGTACGCATATGTCTCACTAAATCATTTTTTCGGGTAAATCCAGATTCACATACTTCACAAGAATATGGTTTCTCTCCAGTGTGTGTACGCATATGTCTGACCTTATTTGACATCTGTGAAAAAGTACATTTACAAATGTCACAAGAATATGGTTTCTCTCCAGTGTGTGTACGCATATGTTTCACTAAATCTGAATTTCGGGTAAATGCAGATTCACATACTTCACAGGAATATGGTTTCTCTCCACTGTGTGTATTCATATGTCTCATTAAATGAGACTTGTATACAAATGTAGATCCACATACGTCACAAGAATATGGTTTCTCTCCAGTGTGTGTATACACATGTCTAATCTTTCTCGTCTTACTTGAAAATGCAGATCCACAAATGTTACAAGTATATGGTTTCTCTCCAGTGTGTCTATACATATGTGTTACTAAAATTGACTTCTGTGAAAATGCTGAACCACAAATTTCACAAGGATATGGTTTCTCACCAGTGTGTTTATTCATATGATAGTCCATAAGTGATTTTGTTGAAAAGGCAGATCCACAAAGTGTACAAGAATATGGTTTTTCTCCAGTGTGAGTACGCACATGTTTCACTAAATAATATTTGCATGTAAATGCAGATCCACATACTTCACAAGAATATGGTTTCTCTCCAGTGTGACTACGCCTATGTTCGACCACATATTGCTTGCTTGAAAATGCAGATCCACAAATGTCACAAGAATACGGCTTCTCTCCAGTGTGTGTACGCATATGCGTCACTAACTGAGATTTACTTGCAAATGAAGATTCACATATTTCACAAGAATATGGTTTCTCTCCAGTGTGTGTACGCATATGTCTAACCTTATGTGACATCTGTGAAAAAGAAGATCCACAAATATCACAAGAATATGGTTTCTCTCCAGTATGTGTACGCATATGTTTCACTAATTGACATTTCTGGATAAATGCAGATTCACACACTTTACAAGAATATGGCCTCTCTCCAGTGTGTGTACGCATATGATTGACCTGAGTTGACCTCTGTGAAAATGCAGATCCACAAAAGTCACAAGAATATAGTTTCTCTCCAGTGTGTGTACGCATATGTGTCACTAAACGAGATTTGAATGAAAACACAGATTCACAAACTTCGCAAGAATATGGTTTCTCTCCAGTGTGTGTACCTGTAAGATTGGCCATTTTTGACTTCCTTGAAAATACAGATGCATAAAGTCCAGAGGTGTATGTGTACCAAAATATCTGTGAAAAAAAAGGCATAAATGATATATTAATAGGCGCAGTGAATAATATGTGTAAGCAGACTGTATTTTGAGGGATACATAAAATTATTATTTTAAAGATGTAGCAGAAGCCCCCTGCAGTGAAAGAAGATTGCTTTATCGTCACATCACATGTTATGAAATGTATATGATTGAAATCAGAACATTGCCTATACTGAAACAATTCAAATATGGATCTTGAAAAATATTTGTTCATTTTAAAGTTTTTTTGTTAGACGACATCTTCGACTAATGTAACTGATCAATCTATAGCTGGCCCCTACTTGATGCAAGATTATCTTCTGCCGGTACTTTTGCTTAGTAAAACTAAAGTCGAGGAGGAGATCCATTGTTAAGTCCTCCAAAAAGAGAATGTCAACAATCACGCAAACAAGAGATATGAAACTGATCAGGGAAAAAAGATGAAGCTCTAATTGAAGTAACAGTTAACATTTAACACAAAACACCAAGTAAAATGAAATAATTTTCACTTTATTTTAATCAGAGCCTAGAAATAGAGAAGATCATTTGCTAAGTCTCCGTGCAATGCAACGAAAGCGTTAAAAGATGATATGAGAAAAGCAACTGACGTATTTATAGTGACCCCGATTTCCCATTTCATATTTTCACTGATTCCGTTTCCAATTTGACTAAATTCTGTTTTTTTTTTACATTTTTACATTGGCAAAATTTTATTTTTCCTTTTTATATTTTATTTTTTAAAACTTTTATGAGAAAATTGGATAAATTAAACTTAAAAAACATAATTCAAAGTTTTATTTCATATGAAGAAATAGCAAATGACTTTATTTTTCTAGTATGTTAAATATATTAAAAATATTCAATTCCAAAAAGAAGTTCTATTTTTATTTAAAAGAATTCAGATTGATAATTATATGGTAGTCTTCAACATTAAAATCAACAAAAGAATCAACAGCAAATAACTCAAAAGTATATTAAAAACTTTGACTACAATTTTACAAAACAATACTTACTTAGAAAATATAAGCATTAATTCCAAATTTAAATAAAATTTATCACAAACTGAAATACTGCTCAAATTTGAAATTGAATATTTACCAAATTATGAAATTAGCAATCATT
>OZ010575.1:136359890-136449890 GCA_963932145.1 Acanthosepion lycidas
ATGCTTTACTGTACTACGACTTTGTTATTCATTTATTTGTCGATATTTTCATATGTTTGAAAGTTAACTTCCTTTTTAAAAAATTAAGTAAAACTACGCTTATCATACATTTTTCATTCTTCTTAAAAAAATGACTTTGTTATTCTTTTATTTGTCGATGTTTACGTATATTTGTAACTTTCTTCTTAAATTAAGTACGAAAAAAAAATCACTTTACGGAAGCGCGTAGTGATTTCTGCAAGGAATTTCTGTAAAGGAAGTAAATAGGCCCAAATTTTATGTCTCCGCCACAAATCTTTCCGCGGTGAATTACTTCTCAATAAGCCGGTAATGGCTGACGAAAAATCGAGAAGTCCAATGATTTAATAATTGTTGATTTGAGTTCAGCTTGTACATTTGCACGGAAATAAGAGTAAGACTACTTCGGTAAAATTTGTAGGGATATTATTAGCGCTCTGGAAACAAAGTGAAAATTTACCAATTACCCTTTCACTTTATTTATTATTTATTAGCAAATTTAAATTAATTAGCACGGTACCAAAAAACTGAGGATAACTGATCAAGATATTTGTTTCTTTCGCAAGTCTTTTTCGCCATTACAAAACTCGTGGCTTCTTCAACGTGAAACTAAAACGATTTTCTATAAACCTTGTCAGACATAAAATTAAAAACAACCCTTTGAAAGAATTTCACATGTGCTTACCTCTTTCTAGTCACGTAGTTGCTGCTACAATGACGCATGCGTTTTAAATAGACGGTGTCAAGCGGTGTACGTTTCCTTGTGATAATATGTCCACATACGACAAGGGAGGTAATTCGCAATCATTTACGGAGACACCAATCAAATTTTATCTACATTTTTAGACATTTTACTTTTCACGATCATAAATCATTATTGGTGATAAAATATGAAAAATTGCTTACAATATAATATCCAGTCAACAACTGTTAACTCTTTTAAAATCTAAAAACAAATGAAATAAAAAGAAAGCTAACTTTCTAAGTAACCATTTTTGTTAAAATCATTTAACAAACAGTTACTTTGCTTTCAGAAGTTTTCAGTCTGAAAATTGTGAGAAATCAAACTGGCAGAATTAAGCCCTGACAATTTTAAATGATTGATATTTGTTCAAGGGTTAGTGCCAACTAAAGACACTGAAATGCGAAGAAGGTTTTTATGCCAAATATATTGAAATGAGCGGCGTGTCTCACATTACATTAAAACTACTAATGTGGATAAACCTGCTATAAGACAATTTGGCCAGGCATCAAAGTGTCAATCTTTGTAGATATGGATGTTCATGCATGACATTGTCAGAAAAGGAGAGGAAATTAATAAGAAATTTAACGCTAGAAAGAACCTAAAAGTCAATAAAACATTTACATTCCACCAATATTTTCCTAAATTTTTAAGATTTACTGAGTTCTTAAAAATTATATAAAAATGGTGTTCATGTTATATTCCTGAATTATTGTCGCATAAATGATATATTAATGGGAGTAGTGAATAACAAATGAAAGTAGTCTGTGTTGTGAGAGATACATAAATTATTATTTCAATAATTCAGAAGAAGCATATTATGAAATGTATGCAACTGAAATCAGAACATTGTCAATTCTGGAACAATTCAAATATGGATCATGAAGAATAATTGTTGATTTGTAAATTTTTTTAGATGACATCTTGGACTAAAGTCATAAATATAACGAAAGCCTGATATTCATCAGAGCCTAAGAGACAAACCTTTGCTAAATCTCCCAAGAAGGGAATGTCAGCAATGGCACAAACACAAGAGTTGAAAATTGGTCTGGGAATGCAACAAGATATAAATATAACCAAAGCATTATTTTTCTCAGAGCCTAAGATAAGATCCATTAATTTTTTATTTGTTTTGTTTTGAAGATCTTTTGCAAAGTCTCCGAAGAATAGAATGTCAGCAATGGCACAAACACAAGAGATGAAAATTCATCTGGGAATGCAACTAAATATAAATATAACCAAAGCATCATTTTTCTCAGAGCCTGAGAGAAGATCCTTTGCTAATTCTCCCAAGAAGGGAATGTCAGCAATGGCACAAATACAAGAGATGAAAATTGATCTGGGAATGCAACTAAATATAAATATAATCAAAGCAACATTTTTCTCAGTGCCTAAGAGAAGATCCTTTGCTAAGTCTACCATGAAGGGAATGTCAGCAATGGCACAAATACAAGAGATGAAAATTGATCTGGAAATGCAACTAAATATAAATATAACCAAAGCATCATTTTCCTCAGAGCCTAAGAGAAGATCCTTTGCTAAGTCTCGCAAGAAGGGAATGTCAGCAACGGCACAAACGCAAGTGATGAAAATTGATCTGGCAATGCAACTAAATATAAATATAACAAAAGCATCATTTTCCTCAGAGCCTAAGAGAAGATCCTTTGCTAAGTCTCCCAAGAAGGGATTGTCAGCAATGGCACAAACACAAGAGATGAAAATTGATCTGGGAATGCAACAAGATATAAATATAAACAAAGCATCATTATCCTGAGAGCATAAGAGAAGATCCTTTGCTAAGTCTCCGAAGAAGGGAATGTCAGCAATGGCACTAACACAAGAGATGAAAATTGATCTGGGAATGCAACAAGATATAAATATAACCAAAGCATAATTTCCTCAGAGCCTAAGAGATGATCCTTTGCTAAGTCTCCCAAGAAGGGAATGTCAGCAATTGCACAAACACAAGAGATGAAAATTGATCTGGGAATGAAACAAGATTTAAATATAACCAAAGCATCATTTTTCTCAGAGCCTAAGAGAAGATCCCTTGCTAAGTCTCCCAAGAAGAATTGTCAGCAATGGCTCAAACACAAGAGATGAAAATTGATCTGCGAATGCAACAAGATAAAAAATATAAGCAAAGCACCATTTTCATCAGAGCCTAAGAGAAGATCCTTTGCTAAGTCTCCCAAGAAGCAAATGTCAGCAATGACAGAAACACAAGAGATGAAAATTGATCTGGGAATGCAACTAAATATAAATATAATCAAAGCAACATTTCTCTCAGTGCCTAAGAGAAGATCCTTTGCTAAGTCTACCATGAAGGGAATGTCAGCAATGGCACAAACACAAGAGATGAAAATTCATCTGGGAATGCAACTAAATATAAATATACCCAAAGCATCATTTTCCTCAGAGCCTAAGAGAAGATCTTTTGCAAAGTCTCCGAAGAATAGAATGTCAGCAATGGCACAAACACAAGAGATGAAAATTCATCTGGGAATGCAACTAAATATAAATATAACCAAAGCATCATTTTTCTCAGAGCCTGAGAGAAGATCCTTTGCTAATTCTCCCAAGAAGGGAATGTCAGCAATGGCACAAATACAAGAGATGAAAATTGATCTGGGAATGCAACTAAATATAAATATAATCAAAGCAACATTTTTCTCAGTGCCTAAGAGAAGATCCTTTGCTAAGTCTACCATGAAGGGAATGTCAGCAATGGCACAAATACAAGAGATGAAAATTGATCTGGAAATGCAACTAAATATAAATATAACCAAAGCATCATTTTCCTCAGAGCCTAAGAGAAGATCCTTTGCTAAGTCTCGCAAGAAGGGAATGTCAGCAACGGCACAAACGCAAGTGATGAAAATTGATCTGGCAATGCAACTAAATATAAATATAACAAAAGCATCATTTTCCTCAGAGCCTAAGAGAAGATCCTTTGCTAAGTCTCCCAAGAAGGGATTGTCAGCAATGGCACAAACACAAGAGATGAAAATTGATCTGGGAATGAAACTTAATATAAATATAACCAAAGCATCATTTTCCTCAGAGCCTAAGAGAAGATCCTTTGCTAAGTCCCCCAAGAAGGGAATGTCAGCAATGGCACAAACACAAGAGATGAAAATTGATCTGGGAATGCAACTAAATATAAATATAACCAAAGCATCATTTTCCTCAGAGCCTAAGAGAAGATCCTTTGCTAAGTTTCCCAAGAAGGGAATGTCAGCAATGGCACAAACACAAGAGATGAAAATTGATCTGGGAATGCAACTAAATATAAATATAACCAAAGCATAATTTTCCTCAGAGCCTAAGATAAGATCCATTAATTTTTTATTTGTTTTGTTTTTTGTTTTTTTACTTTAACCATTCCTATTTTTCGTCTATGGTAGCTTACACGTGGCAATATTACAAGGTAAAAAATATGAAAAAAAATTAATAAGGAAGAAAATACCATAACATTTCATAAATTATCATGTTACTTTTATCTTGGTATTTCATATTATTAAATCTTTAAATGAATCTAAGAAGATTTGTTATTTTTTCAGACAGCATCATCCAATGTCAGTAAAATCAATAAAATATCAGATAATTGCAGAAAATATTAATTTGTAATAATTACTGGGTAGTTAAAAAAAAAAAAATAATGCGTTCGTTTGATTTTGAAAATTTATGTCAATTCTAGTCATCCATATGAGCTTTCAATGCTTAACTGTTCATCGATAATGTCACTAAACATAAGAAAAACAGGACTATTATTAAGCAATGTTTGTATATTACTTTTTAGGCTATAATTAAGTAATCTGTAAATTTTCATGGCTATTTTGAAAATAACAGTAAAAGTTTTTGGAAATCTACCATTTTGGAGTTGAACCTCATTCGCATCGGGTCTGTCCGTCATTATTGGCATTGTTTACATGCATGATGTGCGGGAGCTTACTTAGTTAATGGCCTTTTCACTACTTTTTGGATCATCTCACTAGTGTTGATTACTGCGCAATTTAGTGAATGTTATTTTAAAATGCGCTGTTATTTTCTTAAATGGAGCTTTATCAGATAATGATCTTCTTTTATGAAATTAGTTTAAATTTGTTATAGAACCAACTGAAAGCTTTTAATGTCATGTTTGAACCCTTTTTTCCAAGAGAAGAAAAAAATAAGAAATTTTTTTTATCCTTTCAGGGAAGTAACTTTGATTTTATCTTTGTTTTTTTTTTCATTTTTTCCTGCTATATTTGGAATCACGTGTTCATTTTTAAACTTGAAAGGCATGATTATTGACATTTGTTTTAGATGAAATTTGACATTTTTAAAAGAATGATTTACATTTTTTATAAAATATGGGATTTTAGAAATCATGATTATTTTACAAATTAAGAAATGAAAACAAATACTAGAAAGAACTTAACAATTTTTTTACGGTTCAAAATTTTAAATTAAATTTGAGGTTTTAAAAAGCATGATTATAATTACAGCTTTACTATAAAAAGCTTCACTATTAAAAAAGCAACACTTGTCATTGCTTTTCTAAATAATTTAAACAAATTTAAAATATAAAAAATATCAATAAAAGCTTTACTTTCAAAAGTATCTAAAGACTTCTTTTGACTTGTCGCAGCAATTTAAATATGTAAGATAGGAAGATGAGTAAAAAGGCTGTTAACCAAGTAAGCTTCCATGCATGACGACTCAAGGCAAATGTATATAAATAATGGCAGTAATGGTGGATGGACCCAAGGTGAATGAGTCCAAAATTTTTTTGTCGATAACTCCAAAATAGTTGATTTCCGCAAACTTTTACCGTTATTTGCGGAATAACCATGAAAATTTACACCAAAATAAAAATTTTCCATGTTCAATTGTGAAAAAAACTGCAGACAAAATATTGTTGCTCATTTTGCTATGAAGATTTATTGTTGGTAATTCTTTATATAAAAATATATTGTTTTTACTATACTTTTTCAAAAACTCATTAAAAATCAGTTTTTCCAAATTTTAAATAATTTTTAAATGACTGTATATACCCAAGAGTTGAAAAATGACATGGGAAAAGCAACTGAAGTATTTATTAAGCTAATAGTTACGAATTAGAATATAAATCCCATAGTAAAAATGACATAATTTTTTTGTTTACTTGAATGAATTATATATTATGGACAAAATGATTCCATACAACCTGAGGAAATTATAAGTTAGTTAATTATATCTCAAGTCATTATTTCTCAGTTTCAATTAAGAATCTTTCAATGAATTTTTATTAATTATTTTCTGTAATTTCAATTAAGAATCCATATCCTAGAAATGAAACCCAATGCTAATTGTTTCTTCATTAAATTTATTCAAATATTCTTAATTACTCCCCACTCTCAAATCTATTTTAGTTTGCAATTAATTCATTTCTTTAATATTATTATTTATTTTTACTTTGATATTTTTAGATGAACAGAACTACACTGTGTTTGGACAAGTACAGCATAATTAAAAGTGGGCAACCAATTTTGCTTGGCCATATTTACAAAACTAGCAGAACTACCTGTCATTGACTGGGTTTGGAAGAAGCTGTCTAAATTGTACTATGTTTTTGCACAATACTTATTAGAGTGTACTGAACATATAAATGGCTGTCAACACGTAGGTGATACAGCTGTATCCACCCAGGTAACGCAATAGAAAAGAATTGCCAATTTTCATGTAGAAAAAAAAGAGTTGCTTCATCCAGGTCAATATCATCATGGCTGCATAGAACCTTCTGGTCTGTGATCTTCATATTTTTGATCTGGAAATGAAGCAATCATCACATATATAACTAAATAAAAGATTGAGGAAAACTATAAACATGTGCATATCAATTTATATATCATTTATTGAAATATTACAACAAATGTCAATAATAAAAAAGTATACCATTATAGTAATGTTTATTTTGAGTATAATATATCTAGTTGCCTAGTTGCTGCATTCTGTCGAGTATTCATTCCGAGTCCTCTTCCTTACTTCCAGAGTTACAGATTGTCTAGCTTCTGCAGTCTGTGGAGCATATAATATACATTTTCTGTAAGTTTTTGCTGGAATTTTAGATAATCTGAACATCAACAAGAGGCTGACAAAAGACAGTCTTATATATAGCATATTACATCCACTCTCATGCCGAAAATCTATGGTCCAAATTTCATAAAAATTTACCCAATAGTTATTGAATCCTTGGATACAAATATTTTCAGCGGTGAGGATTAAGACCTAAGAATTTACTTCTTTAATATTAGTATTTATTTTTATTTGAAAATCTTGTAAAAAATCAATGAATTGTCAGATTTTAATGAAATTTTCAAGACCTATTCACAAATGAGTAAATTTATTTTTTGAATGTGTTATTGAGAAAATCTTGACAAAAATATTTTTTTATATTTATGTTACCCCTACACCCAATTTCATGATATTTCTAGAAATGAAATTCTGTTCACCAAATTTATATATATATATATATATATATATATATATATATATATATATATATACACACACACACACAAACATATAAAAATAATAATATATATGCACATTATGTATAAATAATAACCCTGCCTGTGATTGTAGGATTAAAACTGCATGTCCTGTTGGAGGAATATGCATGTTGGAAAATGTGGTATATGAAGCTACTCACTTCCTAAGGAAAAATATAAACCAGAAAAAAATATTTACATTGGAATCTTAGTGGGATACTGGCAACAACATCTTTTTAATCACCAACATTCCTTCAATGTGCATGGGGTCACAGTTTTCATGTATGTTTATCATGTATGATCTTTCACAGAATTTCTCTCTCTAGCTTGTTTAACCTCAATTTAAAAATTATATTAACTATGTTTATATTATATATATATTAGGCATTTCGATAAGTCTATATTGGTTATTGGTATAATATATATTTTGTATAAGTAAGCATGCATGTGTTTATTTGTATGGTTTGCATGGGTATTTTTGTTTATATATATATATATATATATATATATATATATATATATATAAACGTGTGTATACATATCTAGGTGCAATGGATGAAATGTACTCTTTTACATTTACATGGTTTGGAGATATTTGGATATATTGACCAAGACTTGTGATTGAAATTGGGTAGAGTGTGCTCGCCTTGTTCAAATTGTTGATCATGCTAGAAAACATGCTCTTTCCCAGAAACTGTAACTAAGGTCTGCTCAGCATAGTTGCAGTATAAACCACAGGTGGGTGTTGAATCAACACAAATGTGCCTTAGCAAGCATCTGAAATAGGGATTGGCTAACCACCCTAATAGATGGGTATCCTTGAACGAGGGTTCAGCTATATTTAAGTATATATTTGTCTGTATGAATATATATGTATATTTACATGTGTATGTGTGGGTTGTGTATATGAATATATATGTATGTTTTATTTGTGTACATATGTGTGTGTGGATATATATGTATGTATCTGTGCATATATGTCTAAGTATGAAGATATGTCTGTGGAAATATGTATGTGTGTGTGTGTATATATATATATATATATGTATGTATGTATGTATCTTTGTGTATATATGTATAGATGTGTACATAGCTACATATGTGTACATGTGTATATATTACATGTGCATGTTTATATGTTCCTATCAGTTAATTTGCTGGAAGTCATTATTTGTTTATTTATTTGCATTAAATTATTTTGTTTTTATTTTTTTTTTTTATATATTTTATCTTATATATTTATTTTTATTTTAATTGGTGTTTTATTAACTTAGTAAAAAATTGTTTATTTGGTTTATTTAATAGTTTTGTGTTGGTTTGGGAAGATAATTAAAGCTATTTATTCAATTTTGGGGTTAATTGCTGTAGCTTATTCTATTATTTTAGCGGGGCCAGTTTTCAATTTATTACTTCATTTATTTGGATTAATTATCTTTCCTTGTTTTTTCTAATGGTTAATTTATCGGGATTAATATATATATATATATATGTTTTGAAAAAAAGAGAAACTTCATCTTTTTTATCCTTTAAGGCATGTAAGTTTTGATTTTACTTTAGATTTTTTCATTTTTCATTTCGTAGTGAGTACTTGTCATCATCTCTGATAACATCAGGTTGACGAGAGAACACTAGTCAACTTCGGAACCTTCTTCAAGAAAGAGATCCTACCTGCTGGGCTCTAAAGATAGGACATCAACCTTCTACTAAAAATGCTAATTGAGATGTGCTTCCTTACGTCTAGAAATTCCTGTCACACTATGAACTTACTCAACTACAAAATTTGTATCTTCAGACAGTTTCCTCCTCAACAAGAGTTCTGAAGAAATCAATGTGAGTGTTAACCCCTTAGGAACAATTGATTAAAAATATTTAGGCATTCGGAGAAATATTTTGAGCAAGCATTTACATGAACATTTTTTCTTATTAAAAGAATTTTCTTCTCCCTTTCTTTCATATATGTGTAAATCCTTCTACCTTTTTCATATATGTAAATAAATATTTTCTTCTTTTATTTTACACTCCGAGCAAGAGTTTAAGTCTTTATTCTTCCGCCTAAAAGAAAGAACTGTCCACTCTAATCTTTCAAGCAGTTGTTGCTTTTAACAATGGTCACATTTAACCATAATCCTTTCTGCTCCAAGTTAAGGTAAAAGCAGTGGCAAAAATATCTTACACATGCAAATGACATGTATAATGAAAGAGATTATATTGCAACAAGGCAATATTTTTTGTTTTTATATAAATATATATCCACAAACTTTTTGCAGTGAAATAAGATTGCTTTATCATCACATTATAACTTATGAAATATATGTGACTGAAATCAGAACATTGCCTAATTCAAATATGGATAGTGAAAAATATTTGTTGATTTTTAAGTTTTTTAGATGACAGCTTCAACTGATGTAACTGATCAAGTTCATAGCTGGCCCCACCTGGAACAAGATTATCTCCTGTCAGTACTTCTGCCCAGTAAAACCAAAGCAGCATTTTTCTAAGAGCCTAGTAGGAGATCCATTGTAAAGTCTCCCAAAAAGAGAATGTCAACAACGGAACAAACACGAGAGATGAAACTGATCAGGGAAAGAAGATGAAGCTCCAATTGAAGTAACAGTTAACAAAAAGCGCCTAGTAAAAATCAAATAATTTTCACTTTATTTTAAACAGAGAGAAGATCCTTCGTTAAGTCTCTATGCATGGAAACATCATGATATCAGAAAAGCAACTGACATATTTATTAAGCTAATAATTAACAACTAGAAAAATGAAATAATTTTTAAATGAGTTAAATGATTATTTATGATTAGGACAATATATACATATAGATACATACATAAATATATATATATATACATAGAGAAACATACACCTATAACCTATAAACATATATACATAAATATACATATAGAATATGCATATTATATATATATATATATATATATATATATATATATATATATATATATATATATATATATATGTGTGTGTGTGTATATATGTATATATATATATATATATATATATATATGTGTGTGTGTATATGTATATATATATATATATATATATGTGTGTGTGTGTGTGTGTATATGTATATATATATATATATATATATATATATGTGTGTGTGTGTGTGTGTATATGTATATATATATATATATATATATGTGTGTGTGTGTATATGTATATATATATATATATATATATGTGTGTGTGTGTATATGTATATATATATATATATATATATATATATATATATGTGTGTGTGTGTGTGTATATGTATATATATATATATATATATATGTGTGTGTGTGTATATGTATATATATATATATATATATATATATATGTGTGTGTGTGTATATGTATATATATATATATATATATATATATGTGTGTGTGTGTATATGTATATATATATATATATATATGTGTGTGTATATGTGTACATATATATATATATGTGTGTATATGTGTACATATATATATATGTGTGTATATGTGTACATATATATATATGTGTGTATGTGTATATATATATATATATATATATATATATATATGTATGTGTATATATATATATATATATATATATATATATATGTATGTGTATATATATATATATATATATATATATATATATGAAGAAAAATATTTGGAAAAAACAAACAAAAATCCTGAAATGCAATTATGTTGTTTTAATATGAATGAAATGTCAACGTCTGATGTTTCGGTTTAATAACCCTTCTTCAGGACAATATTCATTAAAATACAATTAACATAATCAGTTCAACATGACAAAGACGATGGACATAAAAACAAGACTTATCCAAAACAGATAACTGAAAATTTTAAATGATCAGCTTTCCATTTAAGCATGGTAACGTTGTCGTCAAATGGGCGATGCTTTCAAAACGTATTCCTAAAATTTGAGTATTTTGAATGAAAATGAAAAATGAAAAGAATTCTATTATGATCTAAAATTTATATGTACGCTTGTTGAGCATTAATCTAGCTAAAAAAGGGGAAATATTAAAGAAGCCAGGTCTAGTATTCACCGTGCGTGAGATGGATATTATACCTGCTTCATAAATCCTCCTAAGATTTTTATTATGAATACTAGACCTGGCTTCTTTAATATTTCATAGAGGCAGCTTAGACTCTGGGATAGTATAAGAAGGCATGTAGATAGGACACCCCCCCAAGCAAAGTAGTGATGAAAAAGAACTGGGAGTGGATCCAGATACAGGACCCCAAAGATGAGGACTGGAAGGCTGAGGCTCTGCGTTATGGTTTTCACAAGCCTACACCGGGCTGATATGGGATGGTGTGCTGGACCTCAAGTAAACTGTCCGACAAACTATGGAGGCGACCCAAGGTCTTTGAGGGCCAGACTGTACGACTTGTGGTGAGATCGGGCACAATGCTTGGTGGTGTACGGCAGATGGAGACTGTAAACTGGGGATAAAGTGAGTTAATATGCTGGTGCCCCCTACTTAGAAGGAAAAGAGTCAGATAAACGCCGATGGGTCACCCCTGAAAAATAAGAGGCAGGGTGGCCCCAGTGCAAGTAAGATATCTGAGATGCTGGACATGTGGTGTGGTCAGGCACTTTTCGGCCAGTTGTAAGGAGCGAAGGTGTTGGCGCTGTGGAGGAGCGGGTCACCTGAGACGAACCTGTTCTCGAAGAAGAAAGATGGACCACACCGAACGGAACAAACCTAACTCGAATGGAGGGGAGAAATGGTTTGCTAGTATGAGAAAAGAGAGTCATCCGAGCTCTATCCCACCCAGGAGGGCCCCTAGAAAAAGGTAAATTTCTGTCACTGACTCCCACGTCTCGGTTGTTGAGAAAGCGGGAGGAAGATAGAGAACATATAGGAAGGAGAATAGCACAGGTATACTGTTTGCTGAAGGAAGGGCCAGACTTCACCTGTCATGTGTTGCTAGGAGATAACAAGGTGAAGGCCCTTATTGATACTGGAGCTTCAGTGTCACTGGTTAGCTCCAAGGTTTTTAGACAGTTGGGACTGAAAATGAAGCTTAGCCCCGTCAATGTACTAATAAGTCAGGCTGATAGCAGCAGACATATCTCCAACCATGGTGACTGAATTTGACGAGTGCGAATTGATGTATGTTAATGTATCGATAACTTACATCAGACGAATTTATTGTATGGCAGAACGGAAGGAACAAAATTTGTGCCAATTTTAAGCACTCGAGGATAGTAGTGTTAATTAACAAAATTACACTTTAAAAATTTTATACATATTTTTATTTAACACAAGTGATAAATGAATTGCTATGCAATTGAATTGAGACTTTTGGGAAAATTTGGTGGCCCATAAAATGTTTAATTGAAAAATGGATTGGTATTAGTGGTATTTTCATTCTTTTTAACTATAATATTTGCCCATAGTTGGAACCCTAACAGGTGCTACCACTCCAGGCCAGAGTAGACCTGGGAACAACAGCAACTGAGAGGTGGTTCCACGCTCCTCAATACCTCCAACCTAACGCTCAGAGTCATTGCTGCCGGTTGTAGTTTATTGTCATACCCAGGAAAGGTTACCATTTTTTTTTTTTTTTTTTTATTTAAAATCTCAGGTTCTGCATAATATAGGCAGCTCCAAATTCATATTTGTCTAACACATCATCTTCGTAGGTATCACTAATATAGTAAATCGTGTAATGAGGGTCTAAACTCATTACAAAACCCTCAAATGTTTTATCAACCAAACCAACTGTCCAAGTATGCTGTATCAGTTTGCTGACTACATCACCACTTAATATTTTTTGAATATTTTCAGCAAAATCAGTTGAAAGTTGTTGAAATTTTTCCATGATAGCCAAAATGCTATAACTCTGTAAATTCTTCAATTTTCTCTGGTTGCTGTTTCTTTCTGACTTTTGATGTCACTGTTGCTTTTTATTCTCCCTGTCAGCAACTACTGCATCTAAGATGTCTTGATTTTGCTTACGTTGGTCAACCAGTTTCCTACTTAATATCATTGCATTATTCATGTGCCTTAGCGTCCATTTCATCAATGAATTCCATTGTGTTGTTTCTTTTTGCTTTTATTATATTGCCGATGCTGGAGACATAAACATAAGAAGATATCCTCTTTTTTTCACAAAACTCCCCAATAATACTTTCAACTAGCATGGTATGTTGATGCACTGATGTCAGGACGGATTCACAGGTATTATCTACAGTCTGGAAGGATTTGCATACAGCCTGTTCAAAACTTCAATAGTGCCTCTCAAACAGGCACTTTGCATTTGTCTAAACAGCATTGGATTCTGTGGTGGAACTATAATTTCTGTAATAACGTCTCCATCTAATCTTGTACCAAAAAAAGTCCTTTTCAGCTGATAAAATCTGAATGGGTTCCTGAACTTGTGGCAAATCTGGAAATGACATTCTTGACAGTTTGTATAGTGTTAATTGGATTTGCTTCATCCATGGCACAGGCAGCAATTTCCCCATTATTGCCAATACATGAAATTTCACTTGAACAGCTCCTTCCCCGAATAAAATTTTCTTGGTTTCATTTTGTGCAGGAAGTCCAATGATATATTTCTTGATTTTTTCAAACAAGGAAAAATATATGTAGCCTAAAGGAAACAGGACATGTAATCAGTTCCCTCTGTATCCAGTCAAGTGAACCATTTGAAGATTTTCTTCTTTCCAGAATTTTCGTATTGCTTGAATATTGCCTGATCTGTTACTATATCTTAGGGTGTTCATTCCAACAATGATTCGCCATGCTAGGCATTCTGTAGCATCCTTGGCAGTGTACTTCACATATTTGCAACTCCTTTCTTACTTTATGCGAAATAGCTTCCAAAGGGTGCAAGTTACAGTTCTGTTCCACTTTTTCTCTAATAAAAAAACTGTTAACTGGTTGACAGGTGCCTGGTCAGTCAAGCAACATTTGATCTTTGAAACAATTTCCTTGTTAATGCCAGCAACACTTATACCAGTTGATACAGCATATGTCTCACTTATGTTATCAATAGACTCACATATATGCTTGTTTAGTCTTTGGAAGTACCTCCAGGAAGATGTTCCATTGAAATTAGATGAGCAGAAGATTGTGTTGTGTAGTTGCATCAAACATTATAGTGCAACTCTCAGCATTCAGCACAGCAGTAGCAGTTTACAAATCAGAAATAAATCCCAGTTCTCCTAACATTCAGCCAATTGTGGTCCTGGAGCTGATTTCAAAACATGTTATGCTGTCTTGGAATCTTGGTACAATTGACTGAAGCAATTGTTCAAACAGTCCTTTTCAGGGCTAACTTCCAAAAGACATTCGATCACCACTCATCGAGGCTCCACTCACTTCACTTTCTGCTACTGCTTGCCCTCTAAGTCTCCAGCTCACTCCTGCAGCCTCCAGCCCACTCCAGCAGCTTCCGCTTCACTCCTGCGGTGCTTTACTGACGTCCCGCTACCTATTCCAGCACCCGCTGACGATCTGATCCAGTGCCCACTGACATTCCAGCGACCATTAACGTCCGGATGCCGTTCCCGAACAAACGACTTCCATCGCTTTACCATTTACCGTTCGCAAAATAAAGACACGAATTCCATCGTCTACAACTGACCATCTGCGTTTGTCATCCTTCTTTGCTATTGACGTCTCCTTGCCTTTGTGTCCACCTTTTTAGTTGTACGGTTGATTGGCACTCACACCTCTCGGCCCACTGCAACAAGCTTTAAAAACAAAAATGAAATCTTCAAGAAAGATTTTTTTATTTTTAAAATTTATACCAAAAAAGTGGAGGTCCCTAAACTAAAACATAAAGTTTTCTATAAACCTTGTCAGACATAAAAACAATCATTTGAATTGATAGGCAAGAGAATGTCACATGTACTTACTTCCTTTTAGCCACGCTGTTGCTTCAATGACGCATGCGCTTTAAAGAGGCCGTGTCTAACCGTATACACCTCTTTCTGATAAGATATCCACAAACGATAAGGGAGGTAATTCGCAATCATTTACGGAGACACCAATCAAATTATATATCTACAGATATTTTACTTTTCACAAACATAAATCATTATTGGTGATAAAAGGTGAAAAATTGCTTGCAATTTAATATCTAATCAACTGTTAAATCTTAAAATCTAAAAACAAATGAAATAAAAGAAAGCTAAGAAAGTGAAACTTTTGCTAATGATACTAGGCTCTGTCGAATATACTAAATTTGTACACTATTATTACAAAAGAAAATCGAATGAGCTCTAATATTTAAACAAATGTTTACTTTGCTTTCGGAAGTTTTCTGCCTGAAAAATTGTGAGAAATATCAAACTGGCAGAATTAAGCAATGACAATTTTAAATGCTTGATATAATTTGTTCAACTATAGAGGCTGAAATCTGGAGAAGGATTTTATGCCAAAACTATTGAAATAAGCGGTGTGTCGCACATAACAAAGTGCGTAAGAAAAAAGTGAGGAAGGAGAAAACTTCACTCCTATCTGACGTTACACATGTGGAGAATTACATTGGTAAAAAGATTGTCCTTAGAAAAACATTTTTTCATTGCAGAAAAAAAGGACATAAAAACCCAGTGTAAAACATAATTTAAAAAACGAGTGAGTACTTACAAAACTACTACAGTGTAACCCGGATATAAGAGAGTTGTCGGGACCGGAGAAGTCTCTCATATCCGGTTTTGGTCTATTAACACATGCTCTAATTTGGGACCAGAGAAAATCTCTCTTATATCCGGGTTACACTGTAATATGAATAAATATGCTATAAGAAAATTTGTCCAGGCATAAATATGTCAATTTTTGCAGATACAGTGTAACCCGGATATAAGAGAGATTTTCTTTGGTCCCAAATTAGAGCCATACTTACTTACCTAAAACGAAATAGACCAAACCTGGATATAAGAGACGACTTCTCCGGTCCCGACAAGTCTCTTATATCCAGGTTACACTGTATTCTGAAATCATTACCAATAGAAAATTTAAAGCTAGAAAGAACCTAATGCTTTAGTTTATATATAGATTTTACTTTCTGGAAATAGTATATTTAATCACTTAGATTTCAATTAAAGCTAAGAAGAAATATTCAAGAATGATTTTTCATATTTAGAAATTCATTTTAAATTTTAGGTATCCAAAATTTACTGAATTAGTGGGGTTACTTAACAAACAGTTGGTTAGTTTCCAATATATGGGCACCAAAAATCCAGAATAATGAAATGTTCCATTCTGGTGTGAAATTGCCTGATTATTTCGAAAATGGCATTAAAAATTCACGCTCTAGGAGTTATGCACAATGTAAGTTAAACAGAAACTTCTTTCGCGTTGTGTCGACAGAACAGCTATTACAGGCTTTGTTTACATCCGTTTGCCTCGAGTATTGACGTGGCACAGAAGCTTGTATTGATTACTGCGCAAGGCACAAAGTTAAAAATGAAGGCGCCATCCCAAATATACCACGGGAAATGAAAAAAAGAAAAAAAACAAAAAAATATAAAATTAAAAATAAAATTAAAATTACATGTCTGAAACGAAAAAAAAGAATGAAGTTTCACTTTATTATTTTCAAAAAATATTTTGTTAAAGTTTGCTTAAAATCCGGCAATTAAAATAAATGTTAGGTCATTCATTTTTCTTTGGTAATATTGTTTACATTACAAACTTACAGTGTTCGATAGCGCCTAGTTTCCGAAGCAAAAGTTTCACCTTCTTGCCGCCGGACCAGTTTTTTGCACAGGTTTTCTCAGAAAGTTAGCTTTCATTTATTTCATTTGTTTTTAGATTTTAAAAGAGTTAACAGTTGTTGATCAGATATTAAATTGTAAGCAATTTTTCACCTTTTATCATCAATAATGATTTATGCTTGTGAAACGTATAATGTCTAAAAATAGATATAATTTGATTGGTGTCTCCACAAATGATTGCAAATTACCTCCCTTATCGTTTGTGGATATCTTATGACAAGGGGACGTACACCGCTGGACACCGTCTCTTTAAATCGCATGCGTCATTGTAGCAACAACTGCGTGGCAAAAAAGAGGTAAGCACATGTGAAATTCTCTGTCTGTCAATTCAAATGATTGTTTTTATGTCTGACAAGGTTTATAGAAAACTGTTTTAGTTTCACATTGAAGAAGCAACGAGTTTTGTAATGGCGAAAAAGACTTGCGAAAGAAACAAATTTCTTCATCAGTTGACCTCTCGCCGTATCCTCAGTTTTTTCGTACCGTGCTAATTAATTAATTATTTTGCTAATGAATAATATTTTTTTATTCCATTCTAAGAACACATTTGAAATTTTGGTTAAAAATCTTTTGGTAAATTTGTAACCTTACAGTAAGGCTTACATACTTATACTTGATGTGAAAATAATTCTACATACTTAAGGGATTCTAATTACATTTAATTGTTCTAAAAAGAAATATAGTATATTAAAAATGAAAATATTTCAAATCGTAGTTAAAAATCTTTAAATATACAGATAGAAAAAAATGCAGTAAGAATTTTTGCCATTAACAATAAAATTTAAAAAAAATCCAGACGACATGCTTAACGGATGTTAGATTTCATTGAAAAATACATCCCTGCCCCCTACCAAAACAGGAAATGAGAAGTTCTCTTCTGAGAACTGGCCCTGATTCAACGGGTGATGAAAAAAAACATATATCCAACAATCTGCTTTTTCAAGAAATAAAGAAGTTATTAATACTCCTATGTCTTGTTGCACATATACAATGTACTTAAAATATACTTATAAAATCTAAGGTGAGGGTACAAATATGTGTGTATAGTTTTAATTCACTGAAGGGAGAGTTAATCTGATAAAACAATATTTTGTTGGCTGGCAATTGTCCTAGGTTTCTTTTCTTTCAGAAATGTTCGGAGATTCACAGCATTACGTACAGGTGTTCGTTGGTTAATTCACTTTGTCAACTAGAGAACGAAAGGACTGCTACCAGACTTTGCTCTCTTCTTTATATCGATGTGCAGTCCTGTAGCAAAGGAGTCAAATTCAATATGGAGTGGAAGGGACGCAACTCTTTCCGTAGGAAAATGTCTGACACAACGCAAAGCAATGTAAACCGAACACACGTGTAAATGGCTTCTGCCAATTTCTCCAAGTGACCTGCTTTTATGGAGCCCGGACACATCTCATTAGCATGCGTGTAACGCGACCTTGCAAGACTGCACAAGACCGTAAATATTAAAAAGTCACGGACGCCATCTTGGACCCTTTCTTTCTTTTCTCAACCCACAGGACAGACAGACGCCAGGGCATTTGGGAGGTAAGACATTTCTCTTTTCCCCACAAGTCCATTTGGAATCGGCACAATTCCTTCTGCAATGTTCATCTGCCACTGGTCAGACAGGAAACTGGAATCTGTTTTTAGATTTTTGCTCTCCACAAAGATAGTCACGTCGGTTGTCTTTGACTGGGTACTCAGGAGGATGGTGTGCAAATCACAAAGTGTTTGCGTGATGGCCAAAGCTTCAATCAACCCTCAGTGGAGGTCTGATCATGGGATCACAGCAGGAGTACTTGGTGGTGCCTGGAGTTAACTTGTGGTCTACCGCCTGATGGTCGTGTGATTTTGGAACCAAGTCATTCTTGGGTCAGAGTGCATAGGCTCTTTACTTGTGGGTTAGAGAGGTGGTAAAGACAGAAAAAATCGGATGGGAAGAGGAGGGTTTGCCTGATCATAGAACATATTCACTTGCAAGTTGAAAACACTGGATTTTATGTATTTTTTTCTATCTAATAATTTTATGACTAGAATTTGGAATTTTGACTTGGAAGATTTTAACTTTACACCTATATGTCTAATGAAATTCTGTGTACATCATGTATATTGTATGTATGAATATTTTATATATATATATATATGAATATTACATATATTATGTGTGTGTGTGTATATATATTTATATATATATATATATATATATATATATACATGAATATTACATATATGTGTATATATATATATATATAATGTTGTATATTTATGTGTGTATGGAAATAGCTATATGTGATGTCATAGGTGTATGTGTATATATATATATAATATCATGTTTTCATATTAGGTCTTTTCTGTTGATATTGGACCATTTGCTATTGTTAAATTATTTTGTTTTGCAAAACACTGACATTCTTATTATTATAGTTGAGAGATCTTTTTATTTCATTTCATTTGTAGGAAACTTCCTGTCATATGTTTCATGGTAAAGAATGTTTTTTTTATTCTTTATATAATTGCAATGTGTGTGTGTATAATATATATATATATATATATATATATATATATATGTGTATGTATATATGTGGGGTTTTTTTTTGTATGTGTGTGTGTATATATATATATATATATATATTTTCTTTGTGATAATTTTCAGTTACTAACTATTGGCTTCATAAATATGTCGGTTGCTTTTCTCTTATCTTCCAACATTGATGCTGCCATGCATGGAGACTTAGCAAATGATCTTGTCTACTTCTAAGCTCTGATAAAAATAAAGTGAAAATTATTTCATTTTTACTAGGCATTTTGTGTTAAATGTTACTTCAATTCGAGCTTCATCTTCTTTCCCTGATCAGTTTCATCTCTCATGTTTGTGCCATTGTTGACATTCTCTTTTTAGGAGACTTAACAATAGAGATCTCCTCTTAGGCTCTTAGGAAATTGATTCTTTAGTTTTACCAGGCAGAAGTACTGGTAGGAGATAATCTTGCACCAGGTGGGGGGCCAGCTATGGATAGATCGTTATATTAGTCGAAGCTGTCATCCCCCCCAAAAAACTTAAAAATGAATAAATATTTCTCAAGATCTATATTCGAATTGTTTCTGTGTTTTGATTTCAAACGTATAAATTTCATAAGATATGATGTGACGTTAAAGCAATCTTCTTTCACTGAAAAATGTTTGAACTTCACAGCAGAGGGCTGCTGCTACATCTTTAAAATAATAATTTTATGTATCCCTCAAAATACAGTCTTCTTACACATATTATTCACTGTGCCTATTAATATATCATTTATGCCTTTTTTTTCACAGATGTTTTGGTACACATACTGAAGTGAAATGATACACCTCTAGAGTTTGTGGATCCGTATTTTCAAGGAAGTCAAAAATGGCCAATACTATACATACACACATTGGAGAGAAACCACATTCCTGTGGAGTTTGTAAATCTGCATTTTCATGCAAATCACATTTAATGAGACATATGCGTACACACACTGGAGAGAAACCATACGCTTGTGACATTTGTGGATATGCATTTTCACAGAAGTCAGGTAAGGTCTTACATATGCGTACACACACTGGAGAGAAACCATATTCTTGTGACATTTGTGGATATGCATTTGTAAGTAAGTCAAATAAGACCAAACACATGCATACACATACTGGAGAGAAACCATATCCTTGTGACATTTGTGGATATGCATTTTCACAGAAGTCATATAAGGTCTTACATATGCGTACACACACTGGAGAGAAACCATATTCTTGTGACGTTTGTGGATCTGCATTTGTACAAAGCTCAGATTTAATGAGACATATGCGTACACACACTGGCGAGAAACCATATGCTTGTGACATTTGTGGATCTGCATTTGTACAAAACTCAGATTTAGTGAGACATATGCGCACACACACTGGTGAGAAACCATATTCTTGTGAGGTATGTGAATCTGCATTTGTACAAAACTCAGATTTAGTGAGACATATGCGTACACACACTGGAGAGAAACCATATTCTTGTGACATTTGTGGATCGTCATTTTCAAGGAAGCCACATAAGGTCATACATATGCGTACACACACTGGAGAGAAACCATATTCTTGTGACATTTGTGGATCTGCATTTGTGAGTACATCACAAAAGGTCAAGCATATGCGTACACACAATGGCGCGAAATTCTGATTTACTGAGACATAGGCGTACACACACTGGAGAGAAACCATAATTTTGTCAAGTTTGTGAATGTGCATTTTTACACTAGTCTAATTTAGTGAGACATATGCGTAGACACATTCAAGACAAACCTTGTTCTTGTATAGTTTGTGGATCTGCATTTTCTTATTTGGTGAGTTATATGCTTATACATAGTGGAGAGAAATCATATTCTTGTGAAGTTTGTGGATGTGCATTTTCATGTTCATCTCATTTGATGAGACATATACACACACTGGTGAGAAACTGTATTCCTGTGATGTTTGTGGATCTGTATTTGCAGATATGTCAGTTAAGTTGAAAACATATGCATACACACACTGAAGATAAACAATATTTGTGAACTAAACTATAAATCATTTGTAACGTAGCATTATATTAGTATGGTAAAGTGAAATTTGTTCTCCATTGGAATATATATATTTATTCAGCACAATTTGCGGCCCTATGCTCACAAATGTCTTTATCCATTGGGCCATGTCCACAGATCATTGTGTTGGTTAGATTCAGTAACTAGACCCAAAGTTCAATACCAGGCCACAGCAGTGATGAACTCCAATTTGGAGCTTTGAAATAAAGGAAAATAACAGACATCCACAAGAGGCATGGCACATGGAACTAGAACAATCTACCTTGATGGATGAAATAATATTTTCGGTTTGAAATTCCAATCTCATGAAGAAAGCAGGAGTGTACAATGTTCAAAACATTGTGAATGTGGCAATGATTTGTTTTAAAACAATATCTCTTCCCATTTCTTCCCAACAAAAATAAATTCTTATATTTTGCTCAAAAATAAGTTTCTATACACAACAATTTTACATAATGTATATACTCACGGATTCAGTTGCACTTTTTTACCAAACATTTCACTGATTATTAGGGGGGCAACTTACCTGTTCGACATAAATATAAACAACACTACCTTGTCATCATGATTTCTGAGAAATCAGTCATGATACCTGTAAACACTAAAACTGTGTTTTTTCTCCAAATAGAAACAATTTATCATGTATACTCACTGCTTTAAACTTTCCTCATGCTGCTAGATTTGCATTTTCATCACAATAAATAAACAAAATTTATAAAATATTCATTTATCCATCAGTCACCGTTTGATTGGGACCCTCGCACTAGACTGATATAGAAACTCTGAACATGCATATGTAAGTTAAGGAACCATGTGTAGATAATTATTGACAAAGAAAAAATAATCCCATGAATTGTTCTGCAAAATATATATATTTTGTCAAAATACATTGGAAAATATGACTTAAAGAAATGAAATATATTTTTTGAGATAATTTTCTTTCATGGTTGTTTCATATAATATTAAAAGGCTTTCTTAAGTGCAATTTACAAATAACAAACGTATGAATCTAGTGCCCAAAACGTTTGCACTATTTTGCATTGTGCTGTGATATATTTGGTAATATTAATAGTTTATAATTTTAATCTTCAAAAGACTAGGCCAAAGGAATCTTTTCTAGCAGGATTATTGTCCCTTCTAAGTGTGTTTTAAGCAATGTTTGTAAATTCGAGTCTTTTTAATTTCTAACAAAATCAACGAGTCAGTGCTTAGCATTTGAATTTTAAATCTAGATCTTGTTTTGTTCACTACAATTTCATCGTTTATAAATAGACAAAATGATTCACCTTCAGAAAGGCTATCAGATATAGCGATGGTTGCCAGTAGCTTCCGTAAAATTTCTCAGGCATGGATGATAGTAGACACTAGTGGTCATCATCACCGATCACTTCATTGTCAATATCCACTTGAGTAAAGCCTTCAAAATCATTATTGTAGTGTTAATCATAGAAAAACTCTTGAATAAATGCTTCGTTGGATATTGACGTGCCTTTTTGTTTACAAAAATTGTGAAAAAAATTAACGGGAGTTTAATCAATGTAGCACCTCATGTAGAGTTTCAAAGAATTTAAGATGGCATTGGAAAACAGAAGTTTAGCCTTGTTTCAAAGCAGTAGTAGGCAATTTCCAGCTTAAAATACCAGAAACAACATTTGACAAACAAATGTGTCTTTATAGCAACTGTCTCAGGTGACAGAAGTCGCTGATAGTAGAAAAAAAAGAGAATTCTGTGGTGACTATTGTTTCTCTGGTGTGATAAAGGTTAAAGCCATCAGTGTATATATGCTTATGATTTGGGTGAGCATGTAGAACATTATGGATTTCTTCGATGTAATCAGATGTTAGAATTAATTTCAGGGTATTTAGTAAGATTTAGCAGAATTGTACAATATTTCATTAACCAGGGTGGGTTTTTTGAGTTGGTGGATTTAAGAACTAGAGTTGGATTTGTGTTTCACTGATGAGATTTTTCATGTAAAGGCCAAAAGGTTTAATAGCATTTTCTTTTTTATCGAATAGATTTTTGTATTTAGGGTTCAAGGTACAGTGGTAGGCAGGAGTTGAGTTGAAGATATTGTAATGCCTGTTTTTTTTGTGTCTTCATTTTAACAGTGCCACATGGACTTCAGCATATAAACTTTCTATGGGTGATGTTTTGAAGGTACCCAGAGTCAATCTTAATTCTTCCTGGTGGATGGGGTCAAAGTTTTTTAGATAGGATTTCCAGGTCAACCCAGATATGAAACATCCATAGTCCAATTTAGTTCTTATTAGAGTTCTATATAATTTTAGGAGTGATATACAATCTGCTCCCCAGTCAGTGTTAGCCATGACCCATAGTAATTGTAATGCTTTGAAGCAGTTCTGTTTTATGTATTTTAAGTGGGGGATGAAAGTAAGTTTTCTATCAAAATGTTTCCCAGAAATTTATGTTGATCAGTCATTTCTATTTCTGTTCCTTCAAGTTTAAGAGTTGAATCACTGTGCATTTTTTTTTTTCAGATTGTAGAAATGGATACACTTTATTTTGGTTGGGGAGAATTTAAAACCATTTTCGATCGTCCATCAGTTTAATTTATTTAGGCATACTTAACAGTTGTCGTTCTGCAATGTGCATATTTTTTTATCTATAGCAGATCAAAAGGTCATTTATGGCTCCTTGCTTCAAGCAATTAACACTGTTGTTAATTTTATATTAAAAAGAGTGACAAAGAGAATTCGACCTTGTGGAACTCCTTGGATTTTTCAGTCTGAGATTGGTGATCCAAACTGAACTTTGAAACTTCTGACAAAAAGTTATTTATCAAATTGGTTAATATGCCCTTTAATCCCAGATTATTTCAGTCTTTCATTATTGCAAGTCTCCATGTTGTCTCAGTCCTTTTCCAGATTGAAGAAAATGGCTATTGCATGTTCTTTTTTAATAAAGGCCACTCTAATGAAAGTTTCTAGGCAGAGTCTGTTTTCTATGGTGTCTTTTTTATTTCAGAATCCACCCTGGAAATTAGTAATTAAACCATTTGTTTCAAGGTAACAGTTCAATCTTATTCTTTCTAAGGTTTTGCATATGCATTGGTTTAGAAGTTTTGGGTGGTCTGATTTATCTTTATCTGGTTTTGGTATAAGGATTATGGTAGCTTGCTTCCAGCTATTTGGTAGTTTTCCCTTAAACTATACCATGTTAAAGATGTTTAACTTATTTTAAGGTTTTTGTGGGGAGTTGTTTAAGAAATTCATAATTAATTTCATCTGGGCCAGTAGCTGCACTATGTGATTTACTTATGGCATCTTGAATTTCATTCAAAGTTGTAATCTTCTTTGGCGTTCGAGTTAAAGTTCAGCTTATCTTTTTTTTTTTTTTGCATCATGTCTAACTTTTTGGAATTGCTGTTTGTAGTTTTCACTAGAGGAATTTTTTTTTTAATGGTTTCAGCAAGTAGATTTGCTATATTCTTTTATTTGTATTTTCATAAATTAGTTATGACATTTTTCCATAAATGAAATATCAAAATTAATGAGATAATATCATAAATTTCATAAACTGATACTAATACTTGTAGGTACCCTACTCAGTTGAAATTGAAAAATCAAATTAACTTCCCCACACATGTTTCACAAAAATAAAGGCCCGAACAGTGGAGAGCAATGCTTAACTCAAATAACATGACTTCTTATATTAGGTTGGTGCAAAAATAATGTCGTTTTCTCACATATGTTACTATGTGAGAAAACGACATTATTTTTGCACCAACCTAATAGCATTCTTGCTAGTCTTCTTACATTTGAATAACAGTAATTTTATGGACACAAAAGTCATCTGGAATTAGTTTTTTTTTATAAGGTTTGGTTCTTCTGATTGTTATAAGCTATACAACTTTTAACACTAAAAGATAGATCAATTTAATAATACCATTGACTAAACTGAATGCCGTTTTCACTAATTTTAGAATATTTGCACAACTTTAGTGTAAGAATAATAAAATAATTTAAGAAATAACAAAAAATTGTTTTAAAAATTCATTTGTCACCAAAAAAGTTTTTCTCTCTCAGACAATACTATCCATATTCATAAAAGCAACTAAAAGCATTTGAAATTAAATAATATCTTTGTTTTATTGAGTTTTATATGTTACAATTCAGAGCTGATTTTCAGGTAGCAGGGTCCGATAAAAAAAACAAAAAAGGTTTTCTTTCCTCAAAGCCTTGTGCTTTTAACTAATATAAATACTAAAGTGAACAGTATTGAATTTCTAGAGTTTTTCATAAAATTAGTTATGGTAACAAATATATATATATTTATAATAATTTCGATCATTTGTGAATAGTTTCTGAAAGTTTCATTAATATCCGACAATTATTTTTATTTTTGCAACAATTTCCAAATTAATGTCTGTCATAGAAAAAAAAACAAAAGTGCTAAAATTTTATTTACTAGTTCCGGTGATACAAAGGAAAACAAGGTTTTTTTGTTTTTTTTTAATCAAAATTTAGAATGTTCTAAAAAGAAGGAAATTTTTTTTTAAATAGTTAAAAAATACTTTGGTCTTTCCTATTAATAATAACATAAACATTTAGATGATAAAATTTTGTTGTCGTCAAGTTAGTCTTTTTCATCATGCTATCCTTTTTTTAGCCATCTCATAGAGGCAACTACATTTAGACAATAAAAAATTATTTTCATCAAGCTTAAAGCCCTTTTTATTCATGCTATATTAGGTACCTCCATGAGATTGCTAAAAAAAGAACATAGCATGATGAAAAAGACGCCAAACTTGATGAAAACAAAATTTTATCATCTAAATGTTTATGTTATTATTAAGTGGAAAGATCAAAGTTTTTTTGAGTATTTTTTACATTTTTAATCATTCCTCGCACGTCCAAAATTTTCGTTAAAAATCTTGTTTTTTTTTTGAGTCAGCAAAATTGACAGATAATCAATTATGTCAACTGTTTTTTTTCCATTTTGTCTTCTGATTAGTTGACCAATTACAATTTACAATGTGCTAAAAAAAGATCCATCTCATAAGGACACTTATGAAAGCTGATGCGGCTTTTAACTAATTTTATATTTCAACAACTTAAATGTAAAAATTTATTATAATTAAAGAAATAACAAATAATTGTATTAAAATTCATTTTTCATCAAAAAAATTTTTTGCTTTGAGAAAATATCCATATTCATAAAAGCAAATAAAAGCATTTGAAATTAAATAATATCTTTGTTTTATTGGGTTTTGTATGTTACAATTCAGGGCTGATTTTCAGGTAGTGGGGTCTAATAAAAAAACAAAAAACATGATTTGCATTCCTCAAAGCCTTGTGCTTTATTGTAATTACTAAAGTGGACTCAACCGAATTTCTAGAGTTTTCATAAAATTAGTGTGTGTGTGTGTGTAGGGGGTAATAAATATAAAAAATATTTCTGCCATGACTTTAATAAAAAAAAAAAAAATATATATTTATAATAATTTCGATCATCTGTGAATAGTTTCTGAAAGTTTCATTAATATCTGACAATTATTTTTATAAGATTTTCCAAATTAATGCAAGTCATACAAAATAAAAAAACGTACTAAAAATTATATGTTATTTTACATAATGGTGATACAAAGAGAAACAAGATTTTTTTTTTTAATTAGGTATGTCCCAGGTAAAGCTAAAAATTGGTATACCCTGGAGAAAAAAAAGGTCCCCAAATTGATAAAAAAAATTTTAACATGTAAATGTTTATGTAAAAATTAAAGAGGGAAGACCAAAGTATTTTTTGAATATTTTTTTCAGATTTTTTAATCCTTCCTATAAATTTTTAAAATTTTATTGAAAAATCTCGTTTTTCTTGAATAAAAAAATTTTTTAAAAAATTAGTAAAATTGATTTATCGGCCATTTCTGTCCGATTTTGTAAACAAAAAAAAATCAAAATCAGTTACACTTTTTTTTTTTTTTTTTTTTTGTTATCTTAGGAAATTTAGAATGATTAAAGTATACTTAATGTAATTTGAAAGAAACAATACTTACTTTTTTAGCAGAAAATTTTTTAATAGAGATATTTCCAACCATGGTACTTGCGCGTGTGCGTGATTGAAGGGTGTTAATTGATGGGTGTCAATATATTGACAACTTACGTCAAGGGAATTTATTGTACGGTAGCGCAGAAGTGATGTAATTCGTTCTAATTTTAAGTGAACCTGGTTAGTAAGTTTTTTTTAAAAAAAATAAAAACTTTCAATTTTTTTTTTTTTTTAACCTTACGTTTGAAGAAAAATTTTTGCACTGAAAATAACATTTAAATTGTAAAAAAAAAAATCAAATTTTACAAGTAAAAATAAAACAGTAACAACATTTTTTTTACACTGAGTTATACATATTTTATTTTTTAATAAAATTAATATTGAAATGCTATGCAATCGATTTCAAATTTTGCTTTGTTGTTAACTGAATGAATGTAAAGTAATTTCTGAAGTAAAGAGATCTTGCTTCTATCTAAGGAAACAACTCTACCTCACGTGACGTTATTTCAAACCTGTGCATCCATACTTTCGTTGGAGACGATTTTAAGTGCAGTTTTGGAATATTAAAAAATTATTTTAAAAATATCAACGGTTGTTAGATTTTAATAAGCTTTCAAATTTATAATCTATAAGAAGTAGAGAATATAATATGCCATTCCCATAAGGTTGCATAAAGAAACTTAATTTTTAAATATATAACATTTTGTCATATTGTGTATTTAAAATAGGAAAAAAGAAAAAATTGTAAAAATTCATTTTTCATCAAATTTATTTATTTTTTTTTTTTTCAGATAAGAATTACCTTAGTATATGTTATTCAGAAAAGTCATAAAAAGCTTTTTTAATTAAATATTGTCTTAGTTTTATTGGGTTTTGTATGTTTACAATTGAGGTAAAAGTTTGGACAGTTTTGCACATTTTTTTACTAAAAAAAAAAAAAAAAAAAAAAAAAAAAAAAAAAATCGATGACTTAGAATCTTCAGAGTCTTGTGATTTAATAAAAAAAAAATTCTGGTTGCAAAAATAAATTTTTGAAGTTTTCATAAAATTAAATTCGAGGGGTGTAACATATATATAAAAAAAATATTTATACCATGACTTTCAAAAAGACCAACATTTCTAAAATAATTTCATTCATTTGTGAATAAGTTCTGAAAGTTTCATTAAAATCCAACAAGTACTTGATTTTTGCAAGATTTTCCAAATCAATGTGTTTTATTCAACTGAAAACAGTGAAAAAAAAAAAAATAATAATGCTAATATTACCTAATTTTTGACCTAAAAAAAAGATTTTCAATCTAAATTTAAAATATGCTGCAAATAAAAAAAAAACTTTTTAAACAATTAAAAAATACCTTGGTCTTTCCTCTTTAATTTTAACAAACATTTACACGTTAAAAATTTTTTTTATCAATTTGGGGACCTTTTTTCTCCAGGGTATACCACTTTTTTAGCGTTACCTGGGACATACCTATTTTCAATCAAAATTTAGAATGTTCTAAAAGTAGGTACTTCCCAAAATTCGCAAAATGTCAGTATAGCATAATGATAACAGGTCCAAAACTTAATAAAAACAAAGTTTCATCATTAAAATGTTTGTTATTATTAAGAGGAAAGAACAAAGTATTTTTAAAATTTTTCTCTTCTTTCTAAGACGTTTTAAATTTGGGTCAAACATCTCGTTTTCTTTTTTTAAAACCGTACGACTTGTGGTCATTGCTTTTTTTAGTGTAGCAATTTCGGGGGAGAATTATTCATTTCACCGAAGAATATAGGTACCTTCATGAGATCGCTAAAAACAGAGCATGATTAAAAAGACGCCAAAGTTGATGAAAACAAAACTTTAACGTCTAAAGTCTTATGTTATTATTGAGAGGAAAGATCAAAGTATTTTTTAAATATTTTTTAAAAATTTTCGTTCTTTTTTAGAATATTGTAAATTTTGATTAAAAAAAGCCTGTTTCTCTTTTTATGAACTGGGCTGATGAAATAACAAAATTTTAGCGGATTTTTTTTCCTGTTTATACACATTAATTTGGAAAATCTTGCAAAAATAAAAATAATTGTCTGATTTTAGCGAAACTTTCATGAAATTATTCATAAATGATGGAACTTATTATAAATATCTTTTATTTTTAGTAAAGTCATGGCAGACATTTTTTTTTTCATATGTATTACCCCCCTCTAACTAATCGTACGAAAACACTATAATTTAAATTGCGAGGTGTTTAGTGATTATATTAGTTAAAAGCACAATGCTTTGAGGAAATCAAATCAGATTTTTATTGATTTTTAGTTGGAACCCTTCTACCTGAAAATCGTCTCTGAAGTGTAACATACAAAACTCAATAAAACAAAAATATTATTTAATTTCAAAAGCTTTTAATTCCTTTTATTTATTCCAATAAACATGGACAATATTGTCTGAAAGCAAAAAGATATTTCGATGAAAAATGAATTTTTAAAACAATTATGTTATTTCTGTAATATTTATTTCTATTTACACATTATGATGTTAATTCTTCTAAAATTATGGAAAAGCCCGAGGTGCTTAACGAATGCTGTTTTTAATATATATATATTTACAGATTATAATTTCCAAAGCTTATTACAAACTAAGGAGCCCTTCTATATTAAAATAATTAATTTGTGTCAATAATGTGTTTACCAATGAAATCTACGGAAGACCGGAAGTATCGCGCGTGGAATTAAAAAAAAAAAAAAAGTCAGCAGTGCAGCACTAGTATATTTATTTTTTTATAGTATTTATAATTTCTCCAGATAGTATCAACAAACTTACGGTACATTACTTAAAAAAAACAAAAAATTGGAATGGCGAAAGTTTTTTTACTTTAATTATTACAAGGTACTACTAAGGCAGATGCGCTTAAAAAATGTCCATTCTGTCCTTCTGTACGAGAACTCGAATCTCGCGTCAGCTGTCAATCTGTCATCACTCGGGCACTTGTCAATTAACGCGACGTTCAAATCGGCACTTTTATCTTAAACATTTTTCTACGAAGAAAGTAAGTAAAATTAACAAAAAAGTTTCTTTCAAAATATTTAAAATAAACTTCAAATTTTCTTGGAATAAATTTTGAAAGACGTATAATTAATTTTTAAACGAATTTTAAACGAAAAATTTAACTTATTTTTTCGAAATTTAAAAAAAATGGCTTAAATCGATTTTTTTTTTTTTTCGTTATTTTGTAAACAAGATTTTTAAATAAAATTTTGGACGTGCTAAGAATGAGTAAAAAAATTTCAAAAAATACTTTAGTGTTTCTTCTCAATAAAGAAATATACATTTAACAGGAAGAATTTTTTTTTTTTCATTAATTTTCAGGCAGTTCTTGTCATGCTATCGATTTTCATGAAGGTACCTATAAACGGTCATCTTGGAAAAACTGAGGAACCAGGGTTGTAGTCGGTTGTTAAAGAATATTGTTGTTTCTATCGCAAGTCGAGTTCGCCATTACAAAACTCGTGGATTCTTCAACGTGAAACTAAAACATAAACAGTTTTCTATAAAACTTGACAGGCATAAAAACAATCATTTGAATTGATGGAGGGAATATTTCAAATGCGCTTCTTACCTCTTTTTCGCCACGAAGTTGCTACAATAATGCATACGGTGTAAAGCGGTGTACGTTCCCTTGTAATAAGGTACCAAAAAACTATAAGGGAGGTAATTCGCACTCATTTACAAAGAGATCAAACGACCAAATTATATCTACATTTATTTTTCACAAACATAAAATTATTGATGAAAAAAGGAGAAAAACTGCTTACAACTTAATATTTAATCAATAACCAATAACTCTTTTAAGATCAAAAACAAATGAAATGAAATAAAAGAAAGCTAACTTTTCAGCTTATGTTAACTAAAAGTCTGATTCATTAAAAATCTGTCCAGTTTTTGTTCTTCTGTGAATGAAGATAAGTTTTTATTTGGCTTAAGGGAAAATGTTTAGAGCACCCAGAAAAACAGGATTTAAAGAAAAAAATCAACAAAATACCATGAGATTTAGAATACCGAGAAAAGGATTTAGTCAAAGAAAGTGTCAACAATTATCAACAATATATCCACTTGTACAGATGAAAGAATCTGATGAAATGCATTCCATATTTAAAAAGGATTTAGTAAAAGAAAGAAAGTGTCAGCAATCATCAACAATATATCCACTTGTACAGATGAAAGAATCTGATGAAATGCATTCCATATTTAAAAAGGATTTAGTAAAAGAAAGAAAGTGTCAGCAATCATCAACAATATATCCACTTGTACAGATGAAAGAATCTGATGAAATGCATTCCATATTTAAAAAGGATTTAGTAAAAGATAGAAAGTGTCAGCAATCATCAACAATATATCCACTTGTACAGATGAAAGAATCTGATGAAATGCATTCCATATTTAAAAAGGATTTAGTAAAAGAAAGAAAGTGTCAGCAATCATCAACAATATATCCACTTGTACAGATGAAAGAATCTGATGAAATGCATTCCATATTTAAAAAGGATTTAGTAAAAGAAATTGTCAGCAATCATCAACAATATATCCACTTGTACAGATGAAAGAATCTGATGAAATAATAATAATTAAAAAAAAGTGACAACTAAGAAAAAAATTTTTTGATGAATCATGATTTTTTTTTTATAAGAACTGTATTCTGTTTTTGAAAAAATTTTAAGTAAAAAAAAAATGAAGTTTTAAATATTTTTGAATTCAGCCTTTTAGAAGACATTCTTCTTAAGTGAAAACTATATTGACAAGTCAAAAATGGAAAAGATTAATACAAATTATTAAACACCAATGTTTTAATAGAATTTTTAATTGGTATGAGTATAAACGTGATAAGTATGAATGACCAGACATGACATTATCAGAAAATAAGAGCAATAACTATAGTAAAATTAAAGACAAAATTTCTAAACACCTGGTTGAGGCAGTTGAGATTTTGGAGAAGTGAATTAACAAGAGATAACTGATAAGTGACATCCATTAGACATGGCATGTAGAACTAGAACAGTCTACCCAGTGAGTGAAATAAAGGGTTCAACCAACTGAAGAAGGACAGAGCGTGTAATGGCCAAAACGTCGTGATAAATATGGCAACAAAGATGAGGACAATAGTCCAAATAAGGTAAATAGTGTACATCATACCCCATCTCAAAAATATAGACAGATACAAAATTACTAAAATTTAATAAAAGATTAGATTAGATTAGATTACAAAGAATATTTTTCTGAATTGTTAAGTTTACTAATTAAAAATTAGATAAAAATGGCAGCCATATCATTTTCAATTATGGTCTACAAATAAAGTCATTGTAGCTCAACATCCATGTCATGAGGTGGGGGCTAGAAATGCCACACTTAGTGAATCACAAATACTGCGCATTGAAAGGGGACTCAATTTTGGTAGGGAGTGTAAAGACTGCCTTCCCTTAACTCACTATTACTCCTGTTTTCTCACTAGTTGAGCACCTTCTTAAGCCTCGGGATCAATCGAGTTTCCTCCTTGAGTGTCAATTAATCTTGAGAGTCACACCTCAGTCCAATGAACTTTATCAGCCTAGGAGAGTCTTCTATCATGAACTAGTTTTTGTTTACCTGATGATTGGTTGGGCATTGGATATCACTCAATGACATAGCGTTCAAATGAGAGCTTGGCAGATTTGCCAGACTCTCAACAATGTGATATTGGCTTAGAAAAAATGGCTTTGCACGCCTTTTACCATTTTCCACGGGTGTGCCCACTATGACTATGGGATTATGTTGGCTAGTTGAATGCTTGTATTGCTCCCGAAAAGCTTGTGCTCATTGATCACACATACAAGTGTGACAATGTGTCATTCTCATATTCTAGGATGAAATGGATGGTGTTTCTGTCCCTGCAAGTCATGGCTAGAATTTTGATTTGGACAATGTAGGAGAAATCTTGCGATGTGAACATTATTATTATTTACAATAGATATAAGCTGCAATTAGAAAGTTTTAGTTAAAGTTCTTAATATAATAGGTCTTTGTAATATAGGAGTGGAATTTGCACCTGTTCCAATTATTTTGTCCAACCCCTGTAGATCATTCTTTTGTACCTATTTTGTGTGATTAAGTGTCATTCCTGGCCTGTATCTGATTCCTTTTTTGGTTATAATCCAAGATGAGATTCCCAACGTCCCCAGTTGGCTTTTGCCCTCTTTTTTCATATCGACTGGTTTAGTTTTTTCTCATAGCCATATTTATTTTATCCTTCATCCTCCCCTTGATTTTGTATGAAGACAGAATACAGTGACCTCTCTAATTTCTTTGCAGTATGGACGGGTCCTACTGAGATCAATTATCTTTAGTTTGTATATTTTAGTTTGTTTTTCAGCTTCATACCCCTTCCCAATTCGTTGCTTACCATCAAGAAATTTTTATTAATATTTTTATACACAAGAATTTTTATGTCACGGTGTGTTTTATAAGTTCCCTGTGTGTGTGCGCGCACGCGATATTATGGTAGATGTTTGATTGAGTGACAACGGAAGAGTTTTTGTGGTGGATGTGCAAATCGTATTGAATGAATAGGTCTTGAATCTGATTAGCTAAGCGTAAGATAATGTCAACCTGCCTCAACCCATTCCCTCATTTAGGCCTTGTGCCACGATTGCTGTATTTCTATAATAAAAAAATAAAAAAAATCAACATTTTTCTGTTGTTTGGTGAAGATAAGAATTAATAAATAAAATAATAATTTCATAATATATAAAATATTAGGTTGGTGCAAAAATAATGACGGTTTTTGACGTTGAAAAGTACGTCAAAAACCGTCATTATTTTTGCACCAACCTAATAATAAAAATAATATTTCATAAGAGATATAAAAATTATAGGTACCTCTCTTATGAAAATTAGTTTATTGTTATAGTGTAGAGGATCGGGGGGAGGTGAAGATGAAAATAAAACACATGTGTTTAAATTTCCTGCTAGAAGGTCTAGCTATAAGAGAATGTTGGATTGAATTAAGTCCAACTGAAGATAAAGAAGACAAACAAGACCTATATATATATATATATATATATATATATAAACAAATATATGTATTAAACAAAAAAATTACAAAGCACATAGACAGTGAACATTTGTGTTTGTTCTTTGGTGAATGTTCATATTTTGGAAAACTTCGTAAGAGTCTGTATGTGAACGCGTGAAATATTATTTAATGTCTGACTGCATGGTCGAGATGATAATTCTTTGGGACTATATTTTGCAGCAAGAAGAGAGAAAAAAGAGAAGTTTTATTTAATACATCTTTGCGAATTATTTTTACTCCTTGAATAAAAAATTAATATTGGTTATGTAGACTCAACAGGAATTGTATGAGGTAATATTTATTCAATAAAATTTTACGATAGTTTCAAAACGTTTTAGTGCTGGTTCTGAAATTGCCTTATGAGAATTGAGAATTACAGTTTCATGTTTTTACATTGAAATGATGCATTTCAGAAACTAATTAAGATTTTTTTCAAAGAATTTCAAATTCATATGTTAGGGTTGTCCAAATACATTCTTAACTGCCACATCATGTGATTGGTCTTCAGGGTGATATACTTGTCACTACAATTGGTTCCCTGAAACGGAAATTACATATGACTCAACCTAATGTGTGCAATGAACTAGGAAAAAGAAATTGTTTACCTTTTCTTTACAGAAAAACTAAATGAAGCAGTCAAACTTTCAGGCAGCAGCAGCAACAACCTTAATCAGCAGTTAGGTTAAGTTTAAGGCTCAAAGTTCCCTACAAAAATTGTCCAAGATCATTAAAGCACTGGCTGACATAGTGACATAGAAATTATGGTTGGTTGGTTGGGTGTTATGGCATATCAACCACTGTAGGTCATTTAATGCCAAATTTAGATATATATGTATAAATATATACATTAACACATTAAATATATAGTACTATTAAACAAATAGCTGGCAACAATGTTTTTTCAAAAACTTTATTTTTAAAAAATAATATAAGTAAATACATATATAAGATTTAATATGATCATGGAAGGAAACAAGCTTTACAATAAGCATATAAGTAAATACGTCAGTCTTGAGAGTTATGCCTTAGTTGGTGATAGCGGCACAACATCTTTTATGGTTATATGGGCCCCACACGGGAGTGATAGTCTCTTCCTTGATATCACCTTCTTCTTTCCTTACTGTCAAGCATGCTTCTCTCTCTGCTCCAACCCTGGTTGTAAATTGTGTCTCCAACATGAGCAATTGTTGGCTACCTGTACCCACCTATTAATCTCCACTGCCTTCATGTCATTTTTGCAGACAACCTTGAAGCAAAAATGAGGTAACCCTCTTGCCAGTGACCAGAACCCTCTCATCTGGTATATGGCATAGATGTCCAAGCCCATGCTGTTGGAGAAGAGCATATAGACTGGGTTACTTGGGAGGAGTGAGAACTATGGCATTGGTGACCCAGTTGGACCAACTGATGCTCAGAATGTGTTTCAGACAGTGAAGTTGAAAGATGCTGCACTCCCTCTCCTTAGATTAAATAAAGTATTCAATTCAGTATATTACCTAGATTGGCATACACCTGATCTTTACTATCAATCATATCCTATATACTGACTCGTTCACACAAACACACATAACAACATTTCTCCTTTCTTCAGCAGATTGGAATTTCAATCCGAAACCTTTATTTCATCCAGTGAGGTTGATTGTTCTAGTTCCATGTGCCATGCCTTTTCTGGATGTCTCAGTTATTTCCCTTCAGTTCAGTGCTCCAAACTGGGGTTCATCACAGCTATGGCCTGGTATTGAACTTACAAGTCTTTGGGTCTAGTTACTGGATTTAACAAACACAAAGATCTGTGGACACAGGGCCCAGTGGATAAAGACATTGGTGAGCACAGGGCCGCAAACTGTGCTGAATAAATAAATGTATTCAAATGGAGAATAAATTTCACTTTACCATACTAATAGAATTCTATGTTACAAATGATTTATAGTTTAGTTCACAAAGTATTGTTTCTCTTCAGTGTGCGTACACATGTTTCAACTTAATTGACTTATCTGCAAACACAGATCCACAATCTTCACAGGTATATGGTTTCTCACCAGTGTGTATGTATATGTCTCATCAAATGAGATGAACATGAAAATGAACATCCACAAACTTCACAAGAAGATGATTTCTCTCCGCTGTGTAAGCACATATCTCACCAAATGACATTTGAAGGAAAATGCAGATCCACAAACTGTACAAGAACAAGGTTTCTCTTCACTGTGTGTACATATGTTTGAACTTCTATGACTTATTTGAAAAAGCACATCCACAAATGTCACAAGAACATGGTTTCTCTCCATTGTGCATATGTATATATCTCACTAAATTAGACTAGTGTAAAAATGCAGATTCACAAACTTCACAAGATTATGGATTCTGTCCCATGTGTGTACGCCTATGTCTCACTAAATCAGAATTTCGTGAAAATCCAGATTTACATATTTCACAAGAATATGGTTTCTCTCCAGTGTGTGTACGCATATGACTGACCTTATTTGACTTCCTTGAAAATGCAGATCCACAGATATCACAAGAATATGGTTTCTCCCCAGTGTGTGTACGCATATGTATCACTAAATAAGAATTGCGTGAAAATGCAGATCCACAAATGTCACAAGAATATGGTTTCTCTCCAGTATGTGTATGCATATGCCTCACTAAATAAGAATTGCATGAAAATGCAGACCCGCAAACTTCACAAGAATATGGTTTCTCACCAGTGTGTTTATGCATATGTATCACTAAATGTGATTTATCAGCAAATGCACATTCACATACTTCACAAGAATATGGTTTTTCTCCAGTGTGTGTACGCATATGTTTGACCTTATTTGACATATGTGAAAATGCAGATCCACAAATATCACAAGAATATGGTTTCTCTCCAGTGTGTGTACGCATATGTATCACTAAATGAGAATTGCATGAAAATGCAGATCCACAAACTTCACAAGAATATGGTTTCACTCCAGTGTGTGCACGCATATGTTTTACTTTATTTGACTTCTCTGAAAATGCAGATCCACAAACTTCACAAGAATATGGTTTCTCTCCGGTGTGTGTACGCATATGACTGATCTTATTTGATTTCTGTCGAAATGCGGATCCACAAATGTCACAAGAATATGGTTTCTCTCCAGTGTGTGTACGCATATGTATCACTAAATAAGAATTACGTGAAAATGCAGATCCACAAATGTCACAAGAATATGGTTTCTCACCAGTGTGTGTACGCATATGTTTCACTAGATCAGAATTGCATGAAAATGCAGATTTGCAACTGTCACAAGAATATGGTTTCTCTCCAGTGTGTTTATGCATGTGTGTCACTAAATGTGATTTATCTGCAAATGCAGATTCACATACTTCACAAGAATATGGTTTCTCTCCAGTGTGTGTACGCATATGTTTCACCTTATTTGACATATGTGAAAATAAAGATCCACAAATGTCACAGGAATATGGTTTCTCTCCAGTGTGTGTACGCATATGTATCACTAAATGAGAATTGCATGAAAATGCAGATCCACAAATGTCACAAGCATATGGTTTCTCTCCAGTGTGTGTACGCATATGTATGACCTTACTTGACTTGTGTGAAAATGCAGATCCACAAATACCACAAGAATATGGTTTCTCTCCTGTATGTGTACGCATATGTATCACTAAAGCAGATTTGCATGAAAATGCAGATTCACAAACTTTACAAGGATATGGTTTCTCTCCAATGTGTGTATGTATACGATTGGCCATTTTTTACTTCCTTGAAAATACAGGTCCACAAACTCTCAAGGTGTATTGTTTCCCTTCAGTATGAATACCAAAACATCTGTGAAAAAAAAAGGCATAAATGATATTAGGGGCAGTGAATAATATATGTAAGCAGACTGTATTATGAGGGATACATAAAATTATTATTTCAAAGATACAGCAGTAGCCCCTAGTGAAGATCAAACTTTTTACATTGAAAGATTTGCTTCAACCACATGTCATATCTTATGAAACGTATGGGATTGAAATCAGAACATTGCCGATTCTGAAACAATTCAAATATGTATCTTGAAATTATTTGTTGATTTTCAAGGTCTTTTTAGATGACAGCTTCGACTAATGTAACTGATCAATCCATACCTAGCCACACGTAGTACAAGATTATCTGCTGCCAGTACTTTTTCCTAGTAAAACTAAAGCAGCATTTTCCTAAGAGCTGAGGAGACCATTGTTAAGTCTCCCAAAAAGAGAATGTCAACAATGGCACAAACAGGAAAGATGAAACTGATCTGGGAAAGATGATGAAGCTCTAAGTAAAACGCCTAGTAAAAATTCTAAGTCTCTGTGAATGGACGCGTTGATTTTAGATGATGTGAGAAAAGAAACTATATATATGTATACATACATACACATATATATACACATAAATATATACATGCACATATATATATATTTATATATACACATATATATGCATACACACACATATATATATGTATACACACACACACACACATCAAAACCCAAAAAGTTCTGTCTGTTTCTTGATTAGTCATTGAATGAAGTTGAAATATATATGAAATGCGTGTAGCAATTGTTTTCAAATTCGGACAGCGGGAAGTAGGAACATCAGACATTATAAAAAACACGTGCAATGTGCCCGCCCACCAGTTATAAGCTGTGAGAAGGATGGAAGTGTCTAGAGATCTTGCTCAGGGATGTTTGCTTTATGATTTCAAAGTGGGCTTATCAGCAGCTGCATCAAGTCGAGGCATATGTCAAGCATCTGGGGACAGTGCTGTGGATCAACGTACTGCAAAGTCGGGAGATTTGTCTCTCCATGATGAGCCTTGCAGTGGATGACCACAGGTCTTGAATGACGGAGTCCTGAAGGCGACCATTGAAGAGGACAGTAGTCTAACGTGTGGTGAACTTGCAAGTCAGTTCAACATTTCCAAGGAAACAGACTTCACCAGCACCGCCAGGGTAAGATGTAAAAACTGACCAAGTGGGTTCTGCAAATGCTGTTGGGGGTCCACAAGGGATAACGAGTAGCAGCCTGCGTATCGCTGCTTTCTCGCCACTGTATTATTCAATCGACTGCTTACCAGTGATTAAAAGTGTGTTCGGTATGAAACTCCCAAGCAATCCAGATATTGGCTGTCTCCTCAGGATCCTGTGCCTCACACCGCAAGACCACCTATGTCTCGAGGACAGGTCGTCAAGTGGTTCATTATGAACTGCTACCAATGGGTCAAACGGTCAATGGAGACCTATACTTGCAACAATTGAAACATGTGCAACAGGCATTGCACCAGAAGGAGCCATCACTGGTGCACGAGCGGTCAGGGATACAGCAACTTGGGTGGGACACTTTGTGCCATCCACCGTATCCAACTGACGTTGCGCCAGCCGATTACCACATATTCCACTCCCTGGATAATCACCTTTGCAGGAAATCCTTCACCAATGAAACAGACATGTGCAAATCCCTCACGGACTTCTTTGCATGAAATCCGCCTCCAAGTTCTACGCAAGGCATTGAACAGCTAAGGACACATTGGCAGAAGGAGCTGGATGTCGATGGCGATTACTTCAAACACTAAATATAAGTTACACATACTGTGAAGCATTATCTATTTTTCCTTTAAAAACGGACAGAACTTTTTTGGTTACATTCTATATATACACACAGACACACATTTATATATATATGTATATATACACAGATATGTATATGTATATATATGTATATACATGCGTGTATATGTAAGCAAATATATGGATATATATCCGACAGTATGAAGAAAAATATACAGAAAAAACTAACAAAAATCCTTCTATGCAATTATGCTGTTTTAATGTTAATATAATGTCAACGTCGGACGTTTCGGTCTAATAAACCATCTTCAGGACATATTCATAAAATATAATTAACATTATCATGTTGAATTGATAATGTTAATTATATTTTTCTTCATACGTGTATATATATATATATATATATAGACATATATACATAGACATACGTGCATAGACATATATACATACATATATACAATATAGCCATATATACAATATAGCCATATATATATGTATATGTATGTATGTATGTATGTATATATATATATATATATATATATGAATATAGTCTTAAGATGTGCTATATTTATGGAATAAAGTGCTGAATATCGGAGATAGAGCGTGTGTAAATATAAAAGTGAACATAGAAGTCAACACTTAGAGGCGACAGTCTGTTTCATGCTATATGCAATCATCAGGCCACGTGTCCTGTTATTTTTCTCGGCTATTTATATATTAGGTTGGTGCAAAAATAATGACGTCATAATGTCGTTTTTTGACATATTTTTTAACGTCAAAAAACGACATTATTACCTCATTATTTTTGCACCAACCTAATATATACGGGTCAGTGGTGCATTGTGGGTAGTCTATTTTGGTGATTATTTATTTATTTGGGTTAAATTATTTTGCTTGTTTTTACTTATTTTTATCTTTTGTTTCTTATTTTATTTATTTATTTATTTATTTATTTATTTTTTTTTTTTTTTTTAATCGGTGTTTTTATTAACATAGTAAAAATTTGTTTATATCACTTATTTAATAGTTTTGTTTTGGTTTGACAATTTAATTAAAGCTATTTATTCGATTTTGGGGTTGATTGTTGTAGTTTGTTCTAACTATTATTTTGGCAGGAACAGTTTTTAATTTGTGTTTATTTGGGTTGATTACCTTTACTTGTTTTTTCTAACGGTAACTTTATCGGGATTGGTTTGTTTATTTACTTGGATGAAATTAAGTCAATTTATTTTACTTGTATATTTTCTCTTTTCGGTTTTTCGATTTTTATGTGACGTAGTATTTATTTATTTTTTTTTATCGTTATATAACAGTTATAGGTATTTTTTCGTCTAATTTTTGGGTTCGATTTTTTAGTCTAACTAATATTTTGGTCATAATGGTTTGCTAATTTGTTTATTATTGACTTTATTTATTTGGGTTCATTTTTTTTTGTTATTATTATTATTCTATTTCGTCTATTCTAACAGATGTGATTTGGTAATTTGTATAGGTTAATTAATTTTGCTTATTTTATTGTTATTTTGTTTATTTATTTTTTATTTATTTATTTTTTTCCCTTTTCAATTTTTAAGTAACGTTGTAAAAATTTGTTTTCATGTCTGTATTTTGAGATGAGTTCGGATCTTTTATTTAATAATTTATTTTGGTCTGGGAAAGTAATGATAGCTATTTTTTCCTCCAAGCAAAGTTTGTAAGTTTTTGATTGGTTGTTGTAGGCTGATGATCTTTTTCGATGTTTTTCAGATTCATATATATATATATATATATACACACACACACTTACACATATCATGCTCACTCACTCCCTAAGAACCAAATAACATACACACACTCACTCAACACAGACATATCCCCTCTCCAGCAACCAATAAAACTGACCAAGGGAATTCAGCACAGCATGAATCCATCCAGCACTTATCTCAAATAATAACTTAAAAGAGACTGTTTGACCAACACAAGGAATGTTAAAAGATTCATGTTAAAAAGATAAAAAAATAAAAAACAAATGAAAACTAGAGACAAAAGTTCTTTTCCTTCATCAAGGCATTCATTTCTGTAGTTCACTGCTACCAGCAAGCAGAAATATTTCTTCTGATGATGGCCATGTTGGACGAAATTAGTCGAGAAATCTAAATCTCTATCTATAAAAGGCAGGATATGTGTGTGTGTGTGTGTGTGCATAATGAATGCACAGCCGCAATTTTTGATGGATTTGCACCAAAATTTGCTCCAAGTTAGTGAGAAGGCCAAGACCAACTTTGCATTTCCCAACTCTGATTGATAGTGGAAATAATAGAATTTTTCATGCTTCTACAGCAGTTTTCATGTAGTTTGATCCATTTTCTCCTGGTCAGAGTGAGAGCCTATAGCTAGCTGCCACGAATAGGCAGGAAGATTCTATTGGCCAGCATGATAGCCAACAGCTGACTAACATGAATGTTAACTAGAATGCAAAAAAAAAATAATTTATAGCTCCATTCGTCACAAGTGGGAAAAATTTAAAACTGCATGGCACTTTACTCCAATTGGCTTATTCCGCGGAACTGGGTTGGGTGTGAAAAAGTATTTGTTGTTAACATTCTTTTTTCATTCGGTTTTTCCAGTTACGAGCCCTTTTTTTTTTAAAGCTGATCGTTCTGTGTTCATTTTGTTTAGTTCTTTTTTCGTAACAGATTTAATGTTTAGTATTGAGTTTAGAAAAAATTCGCAATGTGAGATAGGCAAGAAGTAAGGCATGTGGCAACATCAGCATGGCAAAGGGCACTCCTTTAAAAGTAAGGAAGGGCAAAAATATTTTAAGTCAAGTGATAGCGATTTAAATATATATATATATATATATTTAAATATATATATATATATTTAAATATATATATATATATATATATATATTTAAATATATATATATATATTTAAATATATATATATATATTTAAATATATATATATATATATTTAAATATATATATATATATATATATTTAAATATATATATATATATATATATTTAAATATATATATATATATATATATTTAAATATATATATATATATATATATATATATATATAAATATATATATATATATATATATATATATATATATATTTAAATATATATATATATATATATATATATATATATTTAAATATATATATATATATATATATATATTTAAATATATATATGAAAATACTGACACTGTGCTCTTTGATATATGTGTTGATGAACTTAAAATTTTTTTTATATGTGAACTTATTTGGTATATATATATATATATATATATATGAACATTATAGATATGGGTAACTATGTATTTATATTGTGGACACATATGTATGGTAGTATGGATATATATGTATAAATAGATATACACATGTGTGAGTATAAATATACTAGTATGAGGCATGTTTGAATACTGACAATTTTTTTTTTTTTTTTTAACGTGTATGCTGCATGGGTGTGGATGTATATGTATAAATGTTTTTATGTTTGTTTTGTATGTATATGTATATTATATGTATATGTACGGATATATGTGTGTGTACATGTACTTAAATATGTGTATTTTTATAGATTTAACAACTTGTAATCTATATATGTATATAGACGTAATTACCTTAGAATTAATATTTGGAAAATATATATATGTATATGTATGTAAATAGGTGTATAACAATGTAATATAAATACATATACATGCATGTGTGAATAATTGTAGAAAATATTCTTTATATATATATAATTGTGTGTACGTATGGTGGTATGTGTGTGTGTGTATATATATATATATTCTTTTTATATCTTTTTTGTATGTAGGTGTTTTGTGCTTATATATGAATGTATATGTATTTAAGGGTGTGTATGTGTATATGAGTATGTCTATATATATATGTATATATATATATAGATGAATAAATGGTTAGATAAATTTTTTGATATATAGATTTGTATATAGATATATGAATTGTATATGTATGTATATGTGTATATATATATAGATGTATATGTGTGTGTGTGTATGTATATATGTGCATACGTGCATACGTGCATGAATTGATTTTAAATGAAATATTGGGTCTTTCTAATGACATTTTAAATTTACTATTCTTAATTTGTAATATCCTTCTCTTGTAATATTCTATAATTTAAATTTTGTTATCTTCTGAAGGGAGTTTCATTTCTAAATTGATAATTTAAATTTAAATATACCATTCTTTAACTATTAATAATAGTAATAATATTAGCTAAATTCCTTTAAAATGAGACACTTCCGAAATCACCTAAAATTAAATTTTAACTATGGAATCAAACTAAAATCCATATATATTTCAAATATTAAAATATAGATAAAGATTGTAAAATGTATATATAGTTTATGTACGAGGATAAATGAATTTTTGTGTAAATTATCTCATGTGTTTCTATGTGTTTTTTGGACTTGTTAATGATCGTATGTATGTAGGGATTCACATGAATACATTTGTGAGACATATATGAATAAATGAAAATTAATATTACCCTCAAATACTATTAAATAATGAAACCTAATCTTTAATTTAGTTTACCAATATAATAAATAAAAATTACATTCATAAATTAATTTTAAATATTAAAATAGATGTTATTGTTACTGTTTTTTTCTTTATATATTGTGGAAATACAATTAGTCGGGTGAATAAACTATTAAAATTTTAAATATTTCTTTATGTCCTAGATAAATATGTTTATTACAATAATAGTTATATTTAGTCCCGAAACTACTTACTTAAAAAATTAAAGATTTAAGTTAATAACAAAATTTTTTTCAGACATCGAATTTTCTATCAAACATTGTAAGCTATCTTTTACATAATTTTGTTAAAACAAAATTATAACAACTCCATCTCTCTTTCCTCCTATCTCTCTCTTTACCATAAGACTCACTTGTATACATTTTCTACATTTCATTTCCATTTTGTTAACCATCTAAATAGGTCAAGGTTCTGTCACTCCTCCTTCTCCAATATAAAACATACTTAAGAGAGATATAAAATTAACCCCTCCCTATACTTTATATTGTCTGTTTAACTGCCACTCTCAACCCCCTCTATTAAATTACAAAAATTACACTACCCACCAATTTATAATCCCATATTTCCTCTCAATTCGTTGTTGGAAGTTTTACCTGATGATCCTGAATCCTTAAAAAAGGATTTAGGTGAAATGAATTATCGTAATGGTACCTTAAAGTGGTTTGTTTTTCATTACATATTTATATATATATATAGCAAAGACTACATGCTGACTGATCACGGTCTCTCCTGTCTGCACCTTTTCAGCATAACTGCATGTTTATATAGAGAAATCTGGCTTATCATAAATCGACCCTTAGTCCACAGGTGATTATCATGAGTGCCACTTTCAACCCAAAACCACGTGAGTTTCAAAGTTCTCGTAGCCTTAGTAAGCCCTATTTCAAATTTTAACCGATAAAAATTATCTCGATCATTTTCATTGTCTTTGTAATGACCCAATTCCAAATGGGTGAGATCAGATTTCCATCAGTAAACAAAATTGTTCTGATCTAATTTCATTGTTCTAATCTACTCCAATTTCAATAAAAAAAAGTGGGTGTGTTACCCAAATTCTGTTATACACATAAATAATATATTACATATATTTTTATGTTTATATATATATATATATATATATATATATATTGGTAGGTACCTCAAATTATTCCCTAAAAAAATCAGTATAGCATAATATCCAAAACTTACTAAAAACTAAGTTTCATAATAAAAAGTTTATGTATTTATTAAGAGGAATGAAGAAAATATTTTTTTGAATCTTTTCTTCTTTCTAACATGTTCTAAATTTGGGTCAAAAATCTTCTTTTGTTTTTTTAATTCGCCATTTTTTAGTGTAGCAGTTTCAGAGGAAACCCATTAATTTAGAAATTCTTGCATAAATCAAATAATTGTCTAATTGAAATGAAAATTTCAGGACTTATTCAAAAATGAATGAATTTATTTTTTAAATTTTTAGTTTTGAGAAATCTTGGTAAAATTTTTTTTTTTTTTTTTAAATCTGTTACCACCCACCACCCCATAAATTAATTTTATGAAATTTTCTATAATTTCAAAGAGTTCACAAATTGTTTTACATTACTTGTGAGGACTCCTGGGAGTAATTAAATAATCACAACTACAGCCAACTTTTTAAAAATCTGCTCCAAATTGTAAATAAAAACTGTAATAAACTATCTAATTATAAAATTAGATGGGCTTTTATAAATAATATACATTAAGGTCATTATTATCTGAAGAAAAAAAACTTTTTGATAAACAAAGAATTTTTACCATAATTGTTTGCATTTTTCCTTTAATTTTAAAATTCTTTCGTGCAGAGTGTGCGGTTGGTTATTAAGTTTTTAAGTGAAGACTATGTTTACGAAGTGAAAATTAAAAGTTCAATACAAATGATGCTGCCTAAAATTTTTATCAAATTAAAGAGTTTTTTTCTTGTGCATCAAAATGTTATATTTTTTTTTAGTATGACATCTCATAAGTGACATTATGGTTAAAAGGTCACGTGTTTCAAAGCTTGTCTCCTCCTTGGGCAAAACCCCTTGACATGTAAAGGTCTTATCTCACTCTCAGTTATTAAATTAAAAATTAAATTGGGATAATAAAATCATCTGATTTATTAATTTAAACAATTAATAACTCAGCGAGATATTTTAATTATTAATATAATAATAATTTTATTAGTTATTATCTCAGTTATTAAATTAAAAATGTAATAACTTTAATATTAAGAGATTTTCAGCCAAAATTTTAAATGTGTTCTTAGAATGGAATAACAAAATATTTCTTAAAAAATTATTCATTAGCAAATTTAAGATTAAATTAATTAATTAATTAGCACGGTACTAAAAAACTGCAGATCCAGTGAAAGGTCAACTGATGAAGAAAATTGTTTCTTTCTCAAGTCTTATCTTAGGTATACCGAATTTTTGGAGTTATCTACGTATATATACATACATAAAAAGATGAAATTAATTAAAGAAAAAATATAATCACCATTTCAAGTGTTCAAAGTTTTCATAAAATTAAGTAAGGAGTTGGGGGGGGGGAACAGATGTAAGAAAGTATTTTTACCATGACTTTCTAAAAGACAAACATTTCTGAAATAAATTCATTCATTTCGGAATAAGTTCTGAAAGTTTCACTAAACTGCAACAATTATTTGATTTTTGCAAGAATTTCCAAATTAATGTGTTTTTCAAGTGAAAAAAAGTTAAAGCTAAATATGAGGTGACCTTTGACCCTCCCCGCTCCCCCACCAAAAAAAAACAAGATTTCATCCACAAATTCAAACGTATTAAAAAGAAATACAAAATTTCAAAAAATAATTAAAAAATACTTTGGTCTCTCCTCTTATTAATAACACAGTTTTTCATGATAAAATGTTGTTTTTATTAAGTTTGGGGCCTATTTTCATCAGGATATGCCACTTTTTTAGAGATTTCATTTTAGCTTTAATTTAAAGTAGGTAACTCCATGAGAATCAATAAAAAGAGCATAAAAAGAGCATAGCATGACAAGAACAGCCTTAAATTTGATAAAAAAACTTTTATCTGCTGAAGTTTATATATCATTATATATATATTAAGAAATACCAAAGTATTTTTTTGATTATTTTTTAAATTATTTACTCATTCTTAGCATGTACAAAATTTTAGTTAAAAATCTTGTTTTTTTTTTCAGCGAAATTACTAAAAAAAAAACAAAAAACGATATCAGCCACTTTTTTAAATTTTGTAAACTAAGTTAAAATCCTAGTTTAAAATTCTTCCAAAAATCAATTATGTTTTTCAAAATATATTTGATGAAAAATAACAAATTTAAAGATTAATATATTTTGAAAAAAATCTTTTGCTTACTTTCTTCAAAGAAAAATGTTGTTTAAAATAAAAAGGAGGCGATCTTAACATCGTTGGCTGTTGACAAGTGATGAATGATTGCTGTCATCACATATCGACAGCTAACGTGAGATTCGAGTTACTATATGGAAGGACATAATTGACATTACAAATTTTTTACATGAACCAGCTTATGTAGTACAAGGTACTACATAAGCTGGTTCATGTAAAAAATTAATTATTAAAGTAAAAATTAATTATTAAAGTAAAAATAAACCTTTCAGCATTCCAATTTCTTTTATCTTGTTTTTTTTATTAAAGTAGCTTACATGATGAGTTTGTTGATCCTATCTGTAAAAATTATAAATACTATAACTAAATTAAAATACAAGTGCTGTACAGCTTTTTTTTTACTCTATGTTTGAACAATGGCTTGATGTATTTTTGTTTTTTAACAGCTTTTGAGCAGGGTGATGACAATAACATTTAAGGATAGAACCAAAAACCATTTGTTTGAAATAAGAAATTCACTGAAAACTGTAAAACAACTTCAAAAAATTGAAATAGCAATGAAATATGTAAATGAAATAAATGGTACTTTTAAAAATGTAGTAATGTTGATGCTGAAAATAGCTTAGGATGATGTTCAAATTTTTTTAAGGAGTAAAAAAAGCTAATTCAAAATGCGCAGCATGTGTTTCACAAGAAGAATTTGCAGTTGAAATTGAAAAATCAAATTAACTTCTCCATACGTGTTTCACAAAAGTAAAGGCCTTAACAGCGGAGAACAATTCTGAACTCAAATAATGCAACTAAATTGTTACCTGGTTGGTCTTTCACACTTTATAATTACCACCTGCTTATAAGCACAAAAGTTACATTTTTTAATTACTATGGCTAATCCGATTGGTCCAAACGATACAATTTTCAAAGCGCTAGACAATGACAATCTCACATGGACATTTTGAAAGGTTGATGTTGCTTTTAACTAATTTTATAATATTTTTAAAAATTCAATGTAAAAATTATAAAAAATCTATTTAAAATTAAAGAAATAAGAAATAATTGTATTAAAAATTCAATTTTCACTGAAAAAATTTTTTGCTTTCAGAAAATATTGTCCATATTCATAAAAACAAATAAATAAAACTAAAAGCATTTGAAATTAAATAATATATTTGTTTTATTGAGTTTTGTATGTTACAATTCAGAGCTGATTTTCAGGTACGTTGGCTACAATAAAAAAAAAACAAAACATGATTTGCATTCTTCAAAGCCTTGTGCTATCATAATCACTAAGGTTGATGGGCTCGAATTTCTAGAGTTTTTCATAAAATTAGTTATGGGGGTGTTAATAAATATGAAAAAAAATATTTCTGCCATGACTTTAATAAAAAAAACAACGTATTTATAATAATTTCGATATTCTGTGAATAGTTTCCGAAAGTTTCATTAACATCTGACGATTATTTTTATTTTTGCAAGATTTTCCAAATTAATGTAATACAAAAAAAAAAACGCGCTAAAAATTATCTGTTATTTACTACCCCTTGTTGCAACAAAGAGAAACAAGGTTTTTAAATCAAAATTTAGAATATTCTAAAAAGATGGAAAAAAATTTTTTAAAATAATTTTAAAAAAATTTGGTCTATCCTCTTCATAAAATCATAAGCATTTAGACGATAAAATTTTGTTTTCATAAAGTTTGGCGTCTTTTTCATCAGACTATGCTTTTTTTTAGCGATTTCTGGAGGTACCTAGATTACTAGCTGGCTGGCCTTTGACCCAAATATGTCAAAGTCAATTTGGCTTAAATTTTTCTTTATTGCTGCTACTTTTTTTGAGAAAAAAATGAAACTCCTGGTTTCTGGTGGTTAGGAATTGCAGATAAAACTTTCGCCTTTAAGATTTCCGTGGCCGGATGTCAATACAAAGAGAAACGAGTTTTTTTTTTTAATCAAAATTTAGAATGTTCTAAAAAGAAAGAAAAATTTTAAATAATTAAAAAAACTTTGGTCTTTCCTCTTTATAATAACATTAACATTTAGACAATAAAATTTTGTTTTCATCAAGTTTGTCGTCTTTTTCATCATGCGATGCTATTTTTTTAGTGATTTCGTAGAGGTACCTAAATCTTCAAGAAAGATTTTTCATTTTTAAATTTAATTTTAAACCTTAGGTATCGAAAATTTATGCCAAAAAAGTGGAGGTCCTTAAACAGTTTTCTATAAACCTTGTCAGATATAAAAACAATCATTTGAATTGATAGACAGATCATTTGCCTTGGGCTTAGCTTACCTCTTTTTCGTCACGGAGTTGTTGCTACAATGACGCATGCGCTTTAGAGAGGCGGTGTCTAGCGGTGTACGTCCCCTTATGAAAACATATCCACAAACGATAAGGGAGGTAATTCGCAATCATTTACAGATGGACCAATCAAATAATAAATCATTATTGATTAGAAAAGGTGAAAAATTGCTTATCTAATCAACAACTGTTAACTCTTTTAAAATCTAAAAGCAAATGAAATAAAAAGAAAGCTAACTTTCTGAGAAACGGCGACAAGAAGGTGAAACTTTTGCTAAGGAAACTAGGTGCTGTCGAACACACTAAATTTGTAGAGACTATATTACCAAAGAAAACGAATGACCTAACATTAAAACAAATGGTTAGTTTGTGTGGTTAAAACAAAAAATGATCTCATTAGCGTCTGTACGTGAAAAAAGAGTCTCATGTGAAAGCTATATTGTTTAAGCTGGCAAAAGAAATTAACGCAGAATCACGGCGTTCATAGGACGGGAGTTGAGGAAAATAAGATGGAGTGTACGAAAGACGGTGAGAGAAAGAGTAATTTAGTTTACAAAAAAGCTAAAAATATGGAGTGTACGAAAGACGGTGAGAGAAGAGGAATTTAGTTTACAAACAGCAGAACAATACGTGAAATGCAACATCTACGTTTTTGTCATTCAGAATTAATGTCTGCTAAGGAATTTTAAGACAGTCTTTCGAATTTAAACTACAAGCTATTTCGGCATATACATATAAAACGCCGTGACGGTATGGAGGGGAATCGAAAAGTAACTGCCGATATGGTGAAAACATTTAGTTTAGTGGCGAAGGTGATTTGATGGCCTGGTTGGCGAAAGTAAAATTGGTAGCAAGACTGCAAAAATCCACGACCTCGCAAGTTTTATGTCTCTGTTTTTAGAAGGAGACGCCCTGGCCTTATATCTCCAATTGACCGATGAAGATCAACGGGATGCAAAGAAAATAGAGGCTAAGTTAAAAAAAAAAAAAAAAAACAGCCTTTAAGGACGGAGTTTTTTCTGCATATGCAAAACTAGTGAAGACGCGATGGAGCGGCGAAGCCGTTGGTGTGTATGCAACGAAAATACAACGACTGGCGGAATTAGCAGGGTTTGAGGGAAGTGGGCAAGCAGATCGTGAAGCTCACGTTTGTCAATGGGTTCCCGGAAAGTATTTCGGTGCCACTACAGCAGTTGCCAACTGTGGAGAAACTAGAACTCAGTGAAATAATTTCAAATGCCAGGATGCTTACAGCCACTCGGAGACCAGAAGTAGTAGCGGTCGCAGAACGAGAACCTAAACAGCGTGATGGAAGACCAAGAATGATCAAACCGTTTAGTGGCAAATGTTATAACTGCAAGGGTCTTCCCTTGTTGAAAGACTGCAGGGAACCAATCAAGGTGACCTGCTATGGATGCGGCAAGCAGGGACATTATGTAAAACACTGCCCACAGGGAAAAGATCAGGGGGCAACCGGTGCGCCGGCGGTTACCCCTTCAAATCAGCAATGGCGCAAACCAGGACACTACCAACAATAGAAGCGCTGATAGAAGGCATGAGAGCTAAGGCCTTAATTGATACTGGCAGCACCGCAACATTAATCCGGTCGGGTCTTTCGACTGATTGTAGGAGTACAAGTACTGTAAGAGCAGTGGATGGACGGGAGGTTGTGTGCAGAGGGATCAGCACAGAGACGTTGGAGGTATGTGGACGGTTACTGAGAATCGAGGCAATTGTGATGGAAAAGATCATTGATGGTGTTGACGTCATTGTGGGCATGGATGTTATCCGCCAGCTTGGAGGGGTTACCGTCTACGGAAATGGTAACGTGGAGTTCAGAGGAGGAGATTGTGCTATGAACATACAACCAAACAGCAAGAGTAGCAAAAAAATGCAATGCGAAGTGACAGATAAAGACTTTGGTGCAAAATTTGATGGAAAGAAGTGGACCGTGGAATGGAAATGGATTTCAGAACCCCCAATATTAAAAAAACAACGTTAGTCACTATCATGCTAAATTGAGAAAGGAGAAGAAGGTCGAGTTCGACAGTAAAGTTAAACGGTGGATTGTGGAAGGAATCTTAACTCCGTGGGACCAGGATGTTCAGACGGGAGTGCTACCCTTAATGGCGGTGGAACAACCCACAAAAAACAAAGTCATGCCAGTTCTCGATCACCGAGAACTAAATAAATACATTATGTGTCATTCTGGTGGGGATGCAATTGACGTTTGTGGAAAAACAATGAGGAAGCGGAGGCAAATAACAACGGCATCAAAAATTGTTGATCTAAGGTACGCATATTTGCAAATCCATGTCGCGAGACATCTGTGGAAGTATCAGTTAGTTCGATACGAGGGACAGACCTATTGTTTAACGAGGTTGGGTTTCGGACTAAATGTAACCCCGAAGATTGTCAAAAATCCTAAAAAATGTGCTAACAAAAGAGGAACACATCGGAAAAAAAAACACGGATTCGTATATTGACGATATTCTGGTGGATGAAACCAGTGGTACCATCGGCAGACCTTGTAAATCATCTTAACAACTTTGGCTTAACAGCAAAGCCGCCAGAATCATTAGAAGGAGGAGCAGCGTTGGGTCTTCGGCTTCATACGGATAAAGCAGATCTGGTATTTGCGAGAGGGAATGACCTGCCTGAGTCGCATGAGGAAATGAGCAGGCGTGAACTGTTCTCTTCCTGCGGAAAAATGGTGGGCCACTACCCAATAGCTGGATGTCTTAGAATCGCCCGCAGTTATTTGAAGAGAAGAGCAGAAGAAATCGATTGGGAAGACATAGTGGATAGTGAAACAACCGGTATGGTACGGGAAGTTGTGGAAGAAGTTCGACACCACGATCCGGTTCGAGGGAGATGGCATGTTCCCAAATTGGAAAAGGGTGTTGTATGGTGCGACGCAAGCAGTGTGGCCACTGGTGTATGTATTGAGATCGATGGTGCGATAGTCGAAGATGCGGCGTGGCTAAGAAAGAAACGTGACTACAACCATATCAACGTTGCTGAGTTGGATGCTACGATAAAGGGTGTAAACCTCGCATTGAAATTGGGTCTAAAAGAGATTGAAATTCGAACTGATTCGGTTACTCTCCGCAGTTGGATCAGTCTTACGATAACAGACGAAAAAAGGATCCGTACAAAAAGAGCGGCAGAGCTAATTTTCATGCGACGTTTGCGGATTCTGAGGGAAATGATTGATGAATTTAATTTAAAATTGAGTGTAACGTTCGTGCCCTCTGACAGAAATAAGGCCGATGCTCTAACCAGAGTGAAAAAGATTTGGCTGAAAGTAGAGAAAGCTATTACAGCGACGTGCCGTGCAGGCCGAGATGAGGTCAAGGAGTTGCACGGACTGCATCATGTAGGAGCGGATAGAACACTATATCTAGTACGGTAAGTCTACCCGGAGGTGTCAAGAGATACTGTACAGAAGGTGGTTAGAAGCTGCGATCGTTGTCAATCAATCGACCCGTCGCCAAATGTTCACGAATTAGGAGAGATCCAAGTAGACACCAATTGGACCAGATTATCTATCAATGTGACTCATTATAGAGGTGAAATGTACCTGACTATAGTTGATTGTGGCCCTGGCCGGTTCGCCATTTGGAGGGAGATTCGAGCAGCAACGGCAGACATCATTGCGAAGGAGCTGGAGGAAATTTTTTTCGAGCGTGGACCAGTTGAAGAGGTACTCATGGACAATGGGGCAGCGTTCCGTTCGGAAGTTTTTCGGTCAATGTTGGATAAGTGGAACACTAGGCAATATTATAGAGCAGTGTACAGGCCTAGTGGAAATGGTATCGTAGAACGAAACCACCGAACTATAAAAGTCATTGCCGGGAGAGGAGGGATATCGCCTGCAGAAGCAGTATTTTGGTATAATATGTCGCCTAAATCTGGCCAACGTGAAGACACTGTGCCGCACAGAGCAGTTTACACATACCAATGGAGACATCCTAGAGTGGCACCATGTTTAACACTCTCTGACGGCCCTGAATCTATACAGATTGGAGAGGAGGTTTGGGTCAAGCCAACTGGAGCCCGCTGCGCGACAAAATGGACAAGAGGAATGGTTACCGGGGCACAGTCGCATAACAATGTTGAGGTGGACGGTATGCCAAGGCATATTCTTGACCTAAGAGTGGTTCAAGAGGATTTAGAGAATGAAGGAGAAAATTGGAGAAGTTCTCATGACGCTCAGCCCCAAACACTGCGGAAATCGCAAAGAGAGCGACACCCGCCCAGATGGAAGGATGATTATATAACGTGAGAGGTGATCATGAGATCGGGGGGGGGCGTGTGGTTAAAAAAATAATCTCATTGGCGTCTGTACGTAAAAAGAGTCTCACGTGAAAGCTATATTGTTTATTTTAAGCTGGCAAAAGAAATTAACGCAGAATCACGGCGTTCATAGGACGGGAGTTGAGAAAAATAAGATGGAGTGTACGAAAGATGGTAAGAGAAGAGGAATTTAGTCTACAAAAAAGCTAAAAATATGGAGTGTACGAAAGACGGTGAGAGAAGAGGAATTTAGTTTACAAACAGCAGAACAATACGTGAAATACAACATCTACGTTTTGTCACTCAGAATTAACGTCTGCTTAGGAATTTTAAGACAGTCTTTCGAATTTAAACTACACTTTGTTTTCGGAAGTTTTCAGCCTGAAAATTGTGAGAAATCAAACTGGCAGAATTAAGCCCTGACAATTTTAAATGCTTTATATTTGTCCAACTAAAGACGCTTAAATCCGAAGAAGGATTTTATGCCAAAGATATTGAAATAAGCGGCTTGTCGCACATTACAAAGTGCGTCAGAAACAAAGTGAGGAAGAATAAAATATCACTCCTAACCGATGTTACACATGTGGAGAATTACATTAAGGATTGTCCTTAGAAAAAGAATTGTTTCGTTGTGTATAAAAAAGGACACACACACAAAAAAAAAAAGCCATTGTAAAACATAATTTAAAAAACGAGTGAGGGCTTACATTAAAAATACTAATATGAATAAAAATCTGTTATAAGAGAATTTGTCCAGCCATGTGTCAATTTTTGTAGATATTCTGACATCAGGAATTCATTATTTAATAAAGCTTCACTTCTACAAAAAAAAAAAAATACTTTTAACTGGGAAAAAGAAATTTTTACTAATTTATTTGAAAATAACTTTCACGAAAATTGCGCAGTAATCAAAAGGAGTGAGAAGACACGAAAAGCAGTAAAAAGGCCGTTAACTAAATAAACTTCTACACATTAATTAATACTTGAGGCAAATAAACGCAACGGGAAGGAGTCCAAACACTTTTTGTCGTTAAACTCTTAAATGGTAAACTTCCTCAAACCTTTACTGTTATTTTCTAAATAACTATGTAAATTTACACCGAAATTGAAATTTTAGTTACAATTATTGGTGTGCTGGGTTTAAACTGCAAATAAAAAAATAAATGAATGATATTTTTTAAAAGTTGATTAAAAATCAGTTTTTCCGAATTCTAAATAATTTTCAGATTTAATAAAAAATAAAATTTTATCGCAGATTTAAAAACATTTAATTTAAACTCCAAAATGTTTTTTCTTCTGCAAACAAAGAAAAGAAAACATACTTGCTTTTGAAAATGTTTCATTATAATTATTTCGAAAAGTACAATAAAAATTTGCGCTCAATTACTGTTTTTAGGATTTATTGACAATTTAATTTCGATCTCTTTCGTGTTGTCTGGCCGCCATTACTGGCATTGTTTACACGTTTGCCTTGAGTAATAATGTGCGGAAGCTTACTTCACTGCTTTTTACTGCTTCTCAGACCCTCTCACTCATCTTGATTAGTGCTTTAAAAGAATAGTTTACATTTAATTAGTATTTTTTCATAATTAAAAGTATTGTTTCTTTGTAGAAGTGAAGCTTTATTAAATAATGAATTCTTTTTCTTATTAAATTGGCTTATATTATAGAAACAATTGACAGCTTTTCTATTAGGTTGGTGCAAAAATAATGTTGTTTTCTCACAGTAACATATGTGAGAAAACGACATTATTCTTACACCAACCTAATAATGTTGAAAAAAAGGAAAACATTTTTTTTTTTTTTACCTTTTTCAGGCATGTAATTTGTATTGTAATTGTCAGATTTTTTTTTTTTCAGGCACGTAATTTTGATTTTATTTTTTCATTTTTACTGTCATATTTGGAATGGCGCATTCAATTTAAACTTCGCACTAATTGAAGCTCCGACACTACATGACTACTTGAAGCAAACATATGTAAACAAAGCCAGTAATGGCAGCCATCTGACAACGCGATGCAAAAGAAGTCGTACTTGCATTGTGCATAACACAAATGGTAATAGAGCAAACTTTTAATCTCATTTTCGAAATAATCAGGCAAATTCAACCCGTAATGGGACATTTTTATTACTGGAGGCTTTTGATGCTTATACTGCAAATTAACCAAACAGCCCTTCTATAAACCTCGTCATACATAAAAAATAATTTAAATACAGTATTTCACATGTGTTTACCTCTTTTTTGCCATGCACTTTAATTAGGTGGCATAAAATGCCATAAGCTCCTTTGCGATTAAATACCCATGACTTGCACACACTTACAGATAGATGCAAAGAAAAAGCTATCCTTTCAATCCCTTTCCTCAGCAAGTCATTGTACAAAAGTGCCTGGCATGTTGGGCCTTACTTGTTCCATCATTTAGAGGCTAGACTGAGAATGTCTGAACACTGGAAGTTCAATCTGTCTTTAATGGACGGCCAGCAACAACTAATTAGTCTAGTGCAGCAGGAACCTGTAGGGGCAGTTATTGGGAATAGTTGGTGGGAGAGGCTTAAGGATAAGATTAGGTCTTTTACTCACCCAATATAGCCAATGGTGCACACTTGATAAGACTAAAAAGGTGAAGGCTCTCGAGTATAGTCTGTCCTTGATTGTCCATAGAGAAAGGCACTGAATTGCACAAAGAAGAGATCCATCTAGGTTCCGATTAGATACATGAGGTCAAAAGCCCAGAGGATGGTATGTGCAAGGCATTTCGACAGCAATTTGAGAGCCAGCTTTCTAAGGAGACTGGTCTCTGTGAAGAAGAGTTTTGCAGCTGTTTGGCAGACTTTCCTTAGCTTTTGCCAACTGAAGTGGCTAGCTCTTCCGAGGCGCATTGTTTGGTCTGATGAACCTGTGCGCATTCAGTGAACTTCATTACTTCTAATTTTCAGTTCCACTGAAGGAATTTTAAGTCTCTGCAGCCTCATTTTCATTGCAGTAAAATACATTTTAACTGACTAAACTATTAGGTTGGTGCAAAAATAATGTCGTTTTCTCACATATGTTACTTTTATATATGATTTCTGAATTAATTGTTTGATATATATAGCCATGTTATATATTATTTTGAAGCGCGTTTTTCGCTCTATCGAATCGTGTTATTCGTTACCATTCTCAATCTCTTCATTCATTTTTTTGCAGGATTTTCGACAGCATGGACAAAATTCAAATCCGCACGATTTTCTTGTTCCAGTTCAAACTAGGCCGAAAAGCTGCCGAGACAGCTCATGATATCAATGATGCGTTTGGCCCAGGAACCACAAACGAACATGTGGCACAACGGCGGTTCAAGAAATTTCGCAATGGTGACGAGGGCCTCGAAGATGAAGACAGTCGCGGCCGGCCGACTGCGGTTGATAACGAACATTTGAAAGCCTTAATTGAAGCCGATCCTCGCAAAACCACACGAGAAGTTGCTGTTGAACTCGAGGTCGACCACTTAACAGTCATTCGCCATTTAAAGCAAATAGGGAAGTCAAAAAAGTTGGATAAATGGGTGCCGCATGAATTGAACGATTATCAAAAAAATCGTCGTTTTGAGGTGTCTTCTGCACAACAAAAACGACCCATTTCTCGAGCGGATTGTGACGTGTGATAGGAAGTGGATCCTCTACGACAACCGGCGACGTTCGGCACAGTGGTTGGATGCCGGAGAAGCTCCACAACACTTCCCGAAGCCGAAATTGCATCAAAAAAAGGTTATGGTAACTGTTTGGTGGTCTGCGGCCGGTCTCATCCATCACAGCTTCTGGAATCCGGGCGAAACGATTACGGCGGAGAAGTACTGCCGACAAATTGACGAAATACACCAGAAGCTCCAACGTATGTGCCTAAGAATTGGTCAATATGAAGGGACCAATTCTCCTCCATGACAACGTTCGCCCGCATGTTGCTCAACTGACCCTGCAGAAGCTGAACGAATTGGGCTACGAGACTCTGCTTCATCCGCCATATTCACCGAACCTCTCGCCCACCGATTATCACTTTTTCAAGCATCTCGACAACTTCCTGCGCGAAAAATGCTTCAAAAGCCGGGATGATGCTGAATCGGCCTTCAATGACTTCATCGCTTCCAGAACTCCGGATTTCTATGCTAATGGGATAAATAAAGTTGTTTCTCGTTGGCAAAAATGTGCCGATTCTAATGGTTCTTATTTCGATTAATAAAGTTTATTATGAAAGGAGTTATGATCTTTTGAAGATGAACGTCAAAAAATGACATTTTTGCACCAACCTAATAAATTTCAAATTTGATTCTTTCTCTAAAGCTAATTTTCAGTTTGAATTCCCCAAGTATAATGATGTTGTGATGTGCATAGAATAAATGTTTCTCTATAAAATCGTTACGTGATCTTTCCTCAAAGCAAAGTCATTGTTGATTGGTTTGTTTTACGGTATACCAACCTCAATGTGTTATTTAATGCTGACAAGATTTTTTACTGCTGGCAATATTTTTATTCGAAAATGTATTGCTGGTGATTTTTTTTTTTTTTAATGTATTTCTGGTAAATTTTTCAAAACTGTATTAAAACCTATTTTTACACTTGCATAGAATTTTGACACCAGTTAGGAGTTAACTTTGCCAATAGCTGGGACCCTAACAGATGCTACTACCCCAGGTTGGGGTGGACCTGGGTACATGAGAAATTAAGATGTGTTCTATGCTCCTCGAAACCTCCTGATCAGAGGCTTTGCCGTTAGATGTAGTTGTCATTGTTGATTCTCTTCAGTGAAGTTATAGAATGAAAACTGATTTCTGGTAAACCCTTTCTTGGTTTCCATCCAGTGATCAGGTCTATCCACAACCAGTTTTAAAATGTTTAATTGTTTCGTTCAATTCTTTAACTTAAGAAGAAAGCATAAACTATAGAATTTATTGTTGTGGAATGACTTAATGCAGAGTAAACTAGGAAATTATGTTTTAAATATTTTCATCAAGGTTTTATTTAATTTTTCAAGACTCAATAGAAAAAAACAAAATTTATTTAAATTTAAAAAATAGTAAATTTAACAAACCTTCTGTCATAAGAAGAGGGCCAAAAGTACTTGACAAAGGCTTTAACAAACAAATGTTAGAAGTATATACCAAACAGAGTATTAAGAAGGGAAGTAATACATAAATTAAGGATTTGGTAACAGTCACCTCTCTCTCTCTTTGTTTCTTTTTTTTATATCAGATAGCAAGGTTGTTTTTGACAATCCCTTAAAGATCATCTTAGTGTTACTGCATCTTTGGGAACCAAAGTAGTAGGTGGATTCTCAAAGGCATGGGCATATGATTTTCAGTGTTATCCACTAGTTTATGATGAGTATCTGACTTTCATTCATTTATCTCTTCAGAGACATTTTCAATATAAAGTCTTTTATTCTCTGATGTTTATAGATTTGTTCTTTCCATAGCTGTTCTCAACTTTATTTTTCTTTTTAAAGTGTAGTTCACCCTAGCCAAATTTTGAATTTTCTGAACAAATCATAATTCTCGTTATTAAATATCTTTCAAACATATAATGTAATTTTGCTTTCAATACCTGTTCTCAGAATTTTTTCTTTTCAAAGTGTGGTTCACCCTCGCCAGATTTTGAATTTTCTGAGTAAAACATTATTCACTGCAGTGAAATAAAACTGTGTTACCATTATTGTACAAGTACTCCACAAGTCCCACAAGCAGTGTCCTTGAGGACACATGACTCAGTGGATAGAATTGTTGATTGGATCCAATAATTTGCTCTACCATGGTACCATAAAGTTGGGAGGGGTAACACTCGCATCTTGTTGGACCCTTGCTCCTAAAACCTTTGATTCTCATCAGAGATCAGAATATATTTTCAGACTAATGAAAGATCTGGGAAAGTGTATAGCAATGTTGTAGGGAAAAGTTCCCAATATTTCTTGATAAATATGGAAAATAGACGCTTCTTTGGCAGTGAGTACTTGGCATCGTCTCTGATAACATCAGGTCGGCAATAGAATGCCAGTCATCTTCGGAACCTGCTTCAAGAAAGAGATCTACCTGCTGGGTAGATAGAACATCAACCCTCTACTAAAGAACTAATTGAGATGTGCTTCCTTGCATCTAGAAATACCTGTCGCCCTACGAACTCACTCAAACACAAAATATGGTTCTTCCAACAGTTTCCACCTCAACAAGAGTTCTGAAGAAATCTATGTGAGAACAATTTACTTGCTTAAAGAACTTTTAGGTGCTCAGAGGAATATTTTCAGCAAGACTTTATATGAACATTTTTTCTTCCTTTAAGTAAAATTAATTTTCTTCTCCCTTTCTTTCTCTCATATTTGTGTATATCCTTTTACCTTTTTTGTGTATGTAAATAAACATTTTCTTCTTCTATGTTACACTCCGAGCAAGAGTTTAAGTCTTTATTCTTCAGGCTAAAAGAGAGAATTGTCCACTCTAATTTTTCAAACCGTTGTTGCTTTTATCAATTGTCACATTTAATCTTAACCCTTTCTGCTCCAAGTTAAGGTAAAAGCAGTGGCAAAAATATCTTTTACATGCAAATGACATGTGTAAGGAAACAGAATATATTCCAACAAAGCAATATTTTGTATTTTTTTGTTGTTATATAATTATGTAAAAAAGAGAAATTCTGTGGGTGATAAACACACACTAATGTGTGAACAATCACCAAGGGGGAATATATCCTCATGCTTTGGAAGAAGTCCCTATGGTTGTCATTAGGAAAAGAGAGAGACAAGAATAAAGACAGGCCATTTTTATATCTGTTTTATACTACTCTTGTATGTGGTTTAATTTCCGGGGTTAAGCAAGGCTCCAATTCTTCTCATCTGCACTCAATCTAACCAAATTTTTATCAGGTTTTCATCCATCCACCCCTTATGAGAGACAATAATCCTGGTGGAAAGGTTTCCTTTGGCATAGTCTTTCTTTTGAAGATAACCATTGGACAAAGCTTCGTTCCATCAGCTAGACAGGCAAGCACAACCATGAAATGTTGCTTCTTGTGACCTGTAGCTTTTACAGTAATGGTTTTATTTTCCAATCTGTCTATAGTTGTGTTTCCCAGTAAGTCAAAATACATGCAAGTCTCATCTGTTTCCAATATTTCCTAGGGAAAATTCAAACATTTTACATTCCTTCAGAACAAAATTTACAAAATTCTTTTACAAAAGTTTTTTCCTTCACTTCTGTCAGTTTTTGAGTGTTTGTTTTTTGCCGAGGTGTCAAGTCCCCATTGGTCCATAAACCTCGTACACCACCCTTTTGAGGATCTAAATTAAGTAAGATTGTATTTTGGGGCCAGCTGAAAGGCTCTGGTTCTTATTACAATAAAGCTCTTATTTCTTATGTCCACAACACAATCATATAATCCTTTTTCCACATTTTGATATCGAGATACTGAATACCTTGCTGAACTCTTTGATTTTGGCATTTCTTTAAGCTGATCTTTCCTGAAACTTCAAACTGCCTTTCTGCTGATCAATTTCCATGTACTTTTAATTTAAAACTTACACCATAACTCTTTCTTTCACTCATGATTAGTGTTTGCAACAATTAAAATTATAAACAATAAATTTGTTTACCAACTATATCACAGCACAATGCAAAATAGTGCAAACGTTTTGGGTACTAGATTCATGCGTTTGTTATTTGTAAATTGCACTTAAGAAAGCCTTTTAATGTTATATGAAACAACCATTAAAGAAAATTATCTCAAAAAGTATATTTCATTTCTTTAAGTCATATTTTCCAATATATTTTGTAGAACAATTCATGGGATTATTTTTTCTTTGTTAATAAACATCTAGACATGGTTACTTAACTTACGTATGCATGTTCAGGCTTTCTATATCAAGGGCCCGATCGAACGGTGACTGATATATCAATGAATATTTTATAATATTCTTGTGATGGATATATGAATCTAGCAGCATGAGGCAATTTAAAGCAATGAGTCAGTATATATGATAAATTGTTTCTATATGGACAAGAACCACAGCTTTAGTGTTTATTAGTGTTACAACTTCAATTTCTCAAAAATCATGATGGCAAGGTAGTACCGTTTTATATTTATGTCGAGCAGATAGGTTGCACCCCTAATATTTTGTGAAATGTTTGGTTATATAAAATTGTTGTGTACAAAAACTTATTTTTGTGCTAAATATAAGAATTTATTTATGTTGGGAAGGAATGGGAAGAGATCAATACTGTTTTAGAACAAATTTTTAAGACAATCCTATTTGTTTGCATTATTCGGACTGTTATCCTCATCTTCATTGCCACATTCACAATGTTTTGACGGTTGTATGCTCCAGCTTCCTTCAGCGGATTGGAATTTCAATCCGAAGCCTTTATTTCATCCAGCGAGGTAGATTGTTCTAATTCCATGTGCCATGCCTCTTTTGGATGTCTCAGTTATTTCCCTTTATTTCAAAGCTCCAAATTGGGGTTCATCACTTCTGTGGCCTGGTATTGAACGTACAAGTCTTTGGATCTAGTTACAGGATCTAACCAACACAATGTTCTTAGGACACAGGTTCCAGTTGATAAAGACATTGGTGAGCACATGGCCGCAAGTTTTGCTGAATAAATATATTCAAATGGAGAATAAATTTCACTTTACCACAATAATATAATGCTACGTTACGTTATAGTTTATTTCATAAAATATTGTTTCTCTTCAGTGTGTTTATGCATGTTTCAACTTAATTGACTTATCTGCAAACACAGATCCACAAACTTCACAGGAATACGGTTTCTCACCAGTGTATCAAATGAGATAAACATGAAAATGCACATCCACAAACTTCACAAGAAAATGATTTCTCTCCACTGTGTGTAAGCATATACTAACCAAATGAAAATGTGACATCCGAAAATGCATATCCACAAATGTCACAAGAATAAGGTTTCTCTCCATTGTGTGTATGCATATGTCACACTAAATTAGACTAGTGTAAAAATGCACATTCACAAACTTCACAAGATTATGGTTTCACTCCAGTGTGTGTACGCCTATGCCTCACTAGATCAGAATTTCGTGCAAATCCAGATTTACATAATTCACAGGAATATGGGGTCTCTCCAGTGTGTGTATGCATATGTTTGAGCTTATTCGCCTTACTTGAAAATGCAGATACACAAATGTCACAAGAATATGGTTTCTCTCCAGTGTGTCTACGCATATGTTGGACCTTCTCTGACTTAGTTGAAAATGCAGATCTACACAAGTCACAAGAATATGGTTTCTCTCCAGTGTGTCTACGCATATGTTTGACCTTATTTGACTGACTTGAAAATGTAGCTCCACAAATGTCACAAGAATATGGTTTCTCTCCAGTGTGTGTACGCATATGCCTCACTAAATCAGGATGTCGTGTAAATCCAGATTGACATACTTCACAAGAATATGGTTTCTCACCAGTGTGTGTATACATATGTTGGACCTTAAGTTCCTTCCTTGAAAATGCAGATCCACAAATGTCACAAGAATATGGTTTCTCTCCAGTGTGTGTACGCATATGTTCAACCATACGTGTCTTTCTTGAAAATGCAGATCCACAAATGTCACAAGAATATGGTTTCTCTCCAGTGTGTGTACGCATATGCTGAACCTTATTTGACTTACTTGAACATGCAAATTCACAAATGTCACAAGTATATGGTTTCTCTCCAGTGTGTTTATTCATATGATTGTCCATTAGTGACTTCTTTGAAAATGTAGATCCACAAACTGTACAAGAATAAGGTTTCTCTCCAGTGTGAGTACGCACATGTCTCACTAAATAATGTTCGGATGCAAATGCAGTTTGACATACTCCACAAGAATATGGTTTCTCTCCAGTGTGTCTACGGGTATGTGTCACTAAATCCCATTTATGTGCAAATGCAGATTCACATACTTCACAAGAATATGGTTTCTCTCCAGTGTGTGTACGCATATGTCTGACCATACTTGACTTCTGTGAAAATGCAGATCCACAAATGTCACAAGAATATGGTTTCTCTCTAGTGTGTGTACGCATATGTGCAACTAAATGAGAATTGCATGAAAATGCAGATTCACAAACTTCACAAGAATATGGTTTCTCTCCAGTGTGTGTATACATATGTCTTACTAAATCTGAATTATATGCAAATACAGATTCACATACCCCACAAGAATATGGCTTCTCTCCACTGTGTTTACGCATATGTCTGACCTTATTTGACATATGTGAAAATGCAGATCCACAAATGTCACAAGAATATGGTTTCTCTCCAGTGTGTGTACGCATATGTGTCACTAAATTCCATTCATGTGTAAATGCAGATTCACAAACTTCACAAGAATATGGTTTCTGTCTAGTGTGTGTACGCATATGTATCACTAAATAACATTTGAATGAAAATGCAGATCCACAAATGTCACAAGAATATGGTTTCTCTCCAGTGTGTGTACCTGTAAGATTGGCCATTTTTGACTTCCTTGAAAATACAGATGCATAAAGTCCAGAGGTGTATGTGTACCAAAAAATCTGTAAAAAAAAAAGGCATAAATGATATATTAATAGTGGCAGTGAATAATATATGTAAGCAGACTGTATTATGAGGGATACATAAAATTATCAGTCCCCACTGCAGATAAGGTCCAACTTTTTGAAGTGAAAGAAGACTGCTTCATCATCACGTCATATCTTATGAAATGTATGCAATTGATATCAGAACATTGCCTGTTCTGAAACAATTCAAATATGGATCTTGAAAAATATTTGTTGATTTTTAAGATATTTTTACATGACAGCTTCAACTAATGTAACTGATCAAACCATAGCTGGTGCCACCTGGTGCAAGAGTATCTTTGCCAGGGAAAACTGAAGCAGCATTTTCCTAAGAGACTAGGAAGAGATCCATTGTTAAGTCTCCCAAAAAGAAAATGTTACCAACGGCACAAACACGAGAGATGAAACTGATCGGGGAAAGGAAAATGAACCTCCAATTAAAGTAACAGTTAACATTTAACACAAAATGCCTCGTAAAAAATGAAATAATTTTCACTTTATTTTAATCAGAACCTAGAAGTAGAGAAGATCCTTTGCTAAGTCTCTGTGCATGGCAGCGTCAGTGTTGAAAGATGATATGAGAAAAGCAAGTGACATATTTATAAAGCTAATGGTTAAAAACATTAAATCCCATAGTAGAAATGAAATAATTTTGATAAGTATTAGCTTAAAATGATTATATATTATAAAGAAAATATATATATATATATATATATATATATGTATATAGCTTAAAATGATTATATATTAGGAGGAAAATTTTATAAAACTTAAATATAATTCAAAGATTTATTTCATATGAAGAAATGACTAAATTTTTCTAGTAAAAATGAAATAATTTTGATAAGTTTTAACTTAAAATGATAATATATAACAAGAAAAAAGTGTATATGTGCGTGTATATATATATATATATATATATATGTGTGTGTGTGTGTGTATATATGTATTTATATATATATCTGCGTGTGTGTGTGTGTATATATATATATATATATATATATATATATATATATGTGTGTGTGTGTGTATATATGTATTTATATATGTGTGTATATATATATGTCTGTGTGTGTGTATGTATGTATGTATTTATATATATATATATGTATGTATGTATAACAAATATTTTTTCTGCTTTATTAAAGTGTTTTTGATGGACAGTTTGTTTTGTTCTTTCTTTTGCACAGTCTAATTTAGATTTATCCAAAATTGTCTTCAATATTATCACTTCATTTGAGAAGGCCCATAGCCTTCAAATCTAAAAGAAAGGCATTTGCAAGGCTTGCTCCTAAGTTTGATGAATCATCAACCCTGATCAACTCGGTAGCATACCGAGGAATTTTTAAAAGGCAGTAAATACCCTTGGAATGTCTGGCAGGCTCATATGCATCCTATATTTCATCACTATTTGATGACTGGAAAGAATAAAATCCTGATCACAAGATGTGGAGGCAATGGGAGAAGAATAAATTTGATTTTGTCTTTCTCCTTCCACTATACACTTTTGGGGTTTCTGAATGACTGAAACTACCTATGGGCCCTATTTTGGCCCTCTGGTCTTTTAAATATTCTCTGTCTTCCACTGGTAACTGAAATATTAAATTTTGAAATAGCAAAGTTTGTTAAATTTGACCAAGTATTTTTTAGAAAATAACTACACTGGATGATTTGTTGAAAAATAGGCAGCTCTGTTTTATCTAATGGACAAGGTGGTCCTCCAAATTTTGTAGCATTAACACTGTGAGTAGAAAGTACAGTTCCTTTTCCAACAATTTTTAGAAAAATATCTTCAAAATTTTTCTATTATAAAAAATTAAACAAACTGAATTATAAATTCCAAAGTGAAATAAAAAAAAACCTGGAAAAATATGATATGAAATAATAAGTATGTATTTACTTACGAAATAAATTTAAAAAAAAATTTCACGAATGAAAAATAATGTCTTCAAAAATAAAAAAATAAAAATTAAATATCACAGTGAATATAAAGTTCTTTCTTTCTTTCAATAATTAAGTTTATTAAAATAAAAAAGGAAGAGATTTAATTATAAAGTATGGAAGACCAACCAGAATACAATTTAGTTACGTTATTTGAGTTCAGCATTGTTCTCCGCTGTTAAGGTCTTTACTTTTGTGAAACACGTATGGAGAAGTTAATTTGATTTTTCAATTTTAACTGAGAAGGGTACCTATAAGTATCCGTATCATCTTATGAAATTTAACTACTACTAAACTTTAATTTATATGATCTTATTTTTATATTAATCTCAGCTATGACATTTTTCCATACATGAAATATCAAAATTAATAACAAAATGAATGGAAATACAAATAACACAGTAAAATGTAATAAATGTACATAAAATTATAGTATTTTATGTACACTTCTGATAAAATTTCATGAAAGGTACCTATAAATTAATTAGATACCTTTTTCTTATGAAATTTTATTTCACTCTTAACAGTCTTATTTTTTAATTTCTTTATATTTTCCATAAAGCATCGTAAACGTAAAGATGAAAGCTAAGTACAAAAAAAAATGAAAAAATTAGAGCACTGAAAGTTTTCCTTAAAAGTAACGAGGTAAATAATTTGTTCATTTAAATCTAAATAATTTCACTTCCTTCCATCCGTAGAAAGAATTGTCCTCCTGTAAGTTATCTAAACATCATGAATGTGCCTTTCGTCACTAGTCAAACAACGCAAAAGGTTATGACCTTCTTTGTTTTATTTTCAAATTACATTTTTTTCGGCGGAGAAGCTAAGTTAAGCTTGGTTCAAAATATTTTAATAAACATTATAATTTCTGATTTTATTAAAATCAGTTTTGAAAAAATGATAATTAATTTTTAAAAAAATATCAAAGTCAGATTTTCATCTTATTTATAAAATGGAAAAAAATGATTGAAAATGAGTATCTGTCCTTTTTTTTGACAAAAAAAAACAAGATTTTTAACTAAAATTTCGGACATGCTAGGAACGATTAAAAAATGTAAAAAAATACCCCAAAAATACTTTGATCTTTCCTCTTTAATAATAATATGAACATTAGACGATAAAAACTTGTTTTCGTCAAGTTCGGTGTCTTTTTCATCATGCTATCTCTGTTTACATTTTCGTGGAGATACCTAAATATAAACATTTTGTAAAAACCCACCACTCTCAGATAAGAACAAAGTGTGAAAAAAAAAACGGTGGGGTCAACACTGGGATCAACAATAATAATGGTTTGATGTGTTGTGTTTTGTTTTTTTAAGAGCTGGGGTAATGACAGCAACACTTAGCAAATAACATTCTTTTTTTTTGCCGCATGTCTTTCAAATGACAAAAATAAAACAAGCATTTTAAACAGCTGTATTAGTAATGATAAAATATTTCTATGAGAATCAAAGCCATTGCGCTGTTTTCGTGCCTAAAATTGAATATAAAATAATAAAAAAAGGAAATAATATTTGCAGTTTGTCTCACACTAAGAAAAAAGAAAAACTGTTTATATTTGAAAAGAAAATTTTGAAAATGCGACGATATTCAGTCAGAAAACTTGATAAGCATTGTTGTGTTGCAGACTGAACGAATGCAAAGCAATTTCTGAAAAATACCTCATCTCAGAAATATAGACAGATTTCTAAAATAATTTCATTCATTTGTGAATAAGTTCTGAAGGTTTCATTAAAATCCAACAAGTACTTGATTTTTGCAAGATTTTCCAAATCAATGTTATTTTCAACTGAAAACAGTGAAAAACAAGTAATGGAGAAGTTAATTTGATTTTTCAATTTCAACTGAGAAGGGTACCTATAAGTATCAGTAACATATGAAATTTAACTACTGCTAAACTTTAATTTATATGATCTTATTTTTATATTAATCTCAGTTATGACATTTTTCCATAAATGAAATATCAAAATTAATAACAAAATAAATGGAAATACAAATAACACAGTAAAATGTAATAAATGTACATAAAATTATAGTATTTTATGTACACTTCTGATAAAAATTCATAAGGTACGTATAAATTAATAGATACCTCTTTCGTATGAAATTTAATCTCACTCTTAACAGTCTTATTTTTTAATTTCTTTATATTTTCCATAAAGCATCGTAAACGTAAAGATGAAAGCTAAGTACAAAAAAAAAAATGAAAAATTAGAGCGCTGAAAGTTTTTCTTCAAAGTAACGAGGTAAATAATTTGTTCATTTAAATCTAAATAATTTCACTTCCTTCCATCCGTAGAAAGAATTATCCTCCCGTAAGTTATCTAAACGTCATGAATCATAGCTGTCATCAGCTGTCAACGACGCGAAAGGTTATGACCTGCCCTGTTTTATTTTCAAATTAGATTTTTTCGGCGCAGAAGCTAAGTTAAGCTTGGTTCAAAATATTTTAAATAAACATTATAATTTCTGATTTTATTAAAATCAGTTTTGAAAAAATGATAATTGATTTTTAAAAGAATATCAAAGTCAGATTTTCATCTTTTTATCAAATGATTGATTATCTGTCCTTTTTTTTTGACAAAAAAAAAAAAAAAAAAAAAATTTGTAATGACAATTTCAGACGTGCTAGAAACGATTAAAAAATGTAAAAAAATACCCCAAAAATACTTTGATCTTTCCTCTTTAATAATAATATGAACATTAGACGATAAAAAATTGTTCTCGTCAAGTACGGCGTCTTTTTCATCATGCTATCTCTGTTTGTTTACATTTTCGTGGAGGTACCTAACTTAATGGAAATAATAAATTTAATGATTCAACTTTCAAGTAAAGCTAAAATGAAATCTTCAAGCATGTTTTTTCATTTTAAAAAATGCATTTTAAACTTAGGTATCGATAATTTATGCCGAAAAAGTGGAGGTACCTAGTTTACACTTTTGAAGTTGAACGAAAAATAAGAAATGTTATGAAAAGGCCAAAACCCTTAAATCACGTGACCTTGTAATAATACTGGCAATTTCAGTTTCTCATACACGGAAATAAGGAATGTATTAAGTAAAAAAAATACAACATAAAAAATTATTTTTAAAAAAAGTAGCTCAACTAAATTTATTAAACTTAGCAATTTTGGATTCGTAAATTTTTTTTCTACTTTACTACATCATATCAAGGAACCCTCCTAATACAGAGCTTTACACGATGTTAAACTATTATAAATTATTATAATTAGAATAGGTATGGGCAATAAATCGCCGGAAAATGAGCATAGCAGAATAATAAAGGCCTTAAACTTGATGAAAACAAACTTTTACCGTCAAAATGTTTATTTCTTCATTAAGTGGAAAGAACAAAGTAATTTTTAATTATTTTTCAAAATTTTTCTGTTTTTTTTTTAGAGCATTCTAACTTTTGATTGAAAAATCTCGTTTCTCAGCATCAGCAGGTGTCCTACTAAATAACATGGTGGATTTCTGTGGATTTTTTTGTTAATGGCAGTCATTAATTTTGAAAATCTTGCAAAAATAACAATAATTGTCGGATTTTCATTAAACTTTCAGAAACTATTCACAAATAATGGAAATTATTATAAATATGTTTAATTTTTTTAAGTCATGGTAATTTTTTTTTTTTTTATATTTATTACCACCCCCATAATTAATTTAATGAAAACTCATTAAATTTTAATTTGTTCCCTTATAGCGATTAATTAGTTAAAAGCACAAGGCTTTGAGGAAAGTAAATCATCTTTTTTTTTTAGCTAAAATCCGTTGACCTTAAAATCAGCACTGAATTGTAACATACAAAACTCAAAAAAACAAAGATATTATTTAATCTAAAAAACTTAATTGCTTTTACTTATTTGTATGACTATGGATAATATTTTCTGAAAGCAAAAAACGTTTTCGATGAAAAACAAATCTTTACAACAATTATTTGTTATTTCTTAAGTTATTTTATTGTTAAAATTTATGTGTATAGCTTAAAGTTGTAAAATATTTTAAAATTAATCAAAATCTTCTTCCACTTAGTCACTGGTATTATTAAGTAGATAAATGTCATTTACATATTATAAAATAAAGCTGGTTACAATCAGAAAGTTGCTTCTACCTAAAAATCTAATATAACTTGTTTTTTTTTGTGTCCAAAAATAGCTTAAATTCAAATATACGGAAGACCGTGAGCGTCAGGGAAACAATAGAAAGCCACGTGATTTGCGTGGGTATAAATGTCGTTCTCTGCTGTCAGTCAGCCTTTTAATTTCAATATGCACAACAGGTTTTCGATCAATTACTAAAATTCTGGATCTTTTAGGGCGACTTTATAGGAACCAGACCTGGCATGAACATCATTGAATAAATGGACCGGCGATGGGAAATACGTTAGATATGCGGCGAAAAAAACAATGTCGTCTAGTGTTGCTGTCATCACCTGGGTCACGGGGTGTTAAAAACAAAACTCATCCAGCCACTGTTCAAACATAGGTTATCAAGCCCTAGTGAACCCTTTTTTTTCACACTTTGCTTTTATCTGGGAGTGGTGGGTTTTATTACAACTTGTTCTAAGCTTTGCCATTTTATTGCTGGCTGACCCTGGACCTAGACGTCAAAGTCAATTAGGTTTAATTTTCCTTATCGCTATTTTTTGGAAAAAAAAACTTTTGGTTTCTAGTGGTTAGGAATTGCAGATAATAAATCTTTTGCCTTTTACTAAAGATTTCCGTGACCGGGTGTCAATTTTTTTTAACCCTTGGCAGTCATATAATTGAAAATTAACAATGTATTTTGTCGCATTTTGAGTATTTTAGTATTATGTACCTGTCTTATGAAATTTATGTTCTTATTTTTATATTTTCTCAGTTATATTTTTCCATATAAAATATCAAAATTAATAAAATGAAGGGAAATACAAATAATACTGTGGAACGCCTAACATTTTCCACAGCAATATTTAGATATATTGCATCCCTTCCCTTCCCGTGTAGCTAGATATAGTAGTAACCGTTGGTGAGCCAGCTGCTGCTGATAGTGTTGCCGACGCCCTTGGGATTGGCTGCTACTGATGTTTGAAATTTGTTTTTTTTCCCGCGCGATGAGTTATACGTCACGAGAGACCGGCGTTTTGATTTCAAATCAGTTGCTGTTCTGATTCGAAGCTGAAACAACACAATTACCCCACGCTCCTAACCATAAACGAGCTGGGATATTTAACGCCTTTCCAAGACTAACTTTCGTCTTGATGTGAACAGCTTACGAGCATTCCTACACTCACGACCATAATTTCCAATACGTCGTCTCACACCTTTCCGAGACTAACTTTCGTCTTGATGCACAGAACTTACGAACTATTTCTACTCACTACTATATTCTGCAATACGGTCGTCACTTACATTTCCAAGACTATTTTCTCGTCTTGACGCGAACAACCAACTCAAAATTCTTTTTGACCAAAATTGCTGAACTGATATCGAACTCTGTATTTCTTTCTTACGAACCAGTTACCTTAAAAAGATTCACATGCACTCACATTAACACAAAATTACACAGTGAATATTTTTATTCCTTGCAATATTATTCATGTTTCTAATTACTCAGGCAGACACCCTTCCAGAACTTTCTCACAGAGAAACTGTTCCCGCCAAAGCCATCTTGTTTCCTCTTTTTTGGCGCTAAAATCGGATGAACTATTTTTGACTGCCTCATAGTCTTTTTGCAAGTTACAACAGTTTAATCTCTGTCTCCACGTACGAGACAATCTACTTGTTGATTATTAAATAAAATTGTAATTGTGTTTATCTGCAAGTCTTGCTTCAGTCATTCTTTGTGCCTACCAATGTTTCTTCCTTCTTATGCACGTTGATATGACCCTTTTTCCTTTTTAACATCCAGGAGATTGTGAAATTTAGTATGAGAAAGAACACGTACTGAATATTTATATAATATTCTTCTTTCTCTCCTCTCCTTATTACTTTGTTTGTGGATCCGGTAGTCGTGTGTAGTGTCTGGCACAAGGCCACCTTTTTTGTACGCCAACACTGCATAAGCCACATTCACTCTGGGTCCGCAACAATACCATAAAATATAATAAATGTATATATATTTTTTTTACACTTAGCCTTTCATAAGAAAGCTACATACAATTTTAAAAAAATCATTAGAAAGGTGCATACAAATTAATTAGATTAATTTATGTTCTTATTTTTATATTATCAGTTATAATAGTTAGTATATAATCTAAATAAAAAAAAATCATAAAGGTGCATACAAATTAATAATTAAATTAATTATTAATTTAATTAGATTAATTTTTATGCACCTTTCTTATGAAATCTTTTCTCACTGACAACAGTTAAAAATTTCCATAAAGCATCGTACACGTAACGATGGGAGAGCTAAGAAACAATTAAAAATTAGAACGCTGAAATTTTTGCTTCATAACTGGTTACGTAATTGGTTAAAAAAAAAAAAAAAAGTAAATTATATCCCTTTTGTACATCCGTACGGTGAATTAAGGTCGCGTAAGCTGTCAATACTTGATGACAACATCTATCGACACCTCGTCAAGTGTCACGGATGTTAAGACCCGCTGTCTCTTTTTTTAAAGTACACTTTTCAGCGCATAAAGTAAGTAATGTTTTCTTTCAAAATATATTAAATAAACATTTAAATTTTGTAAAAATAAATTTAAAAAAATGTGTAACTGTTTTTTGGCAGAATTTTAAACGGAAAAATTAACTTTTGTTTATAAAATTGAAAAAAATGGCTGACTATCGATTTTTCCGAAAAAAAACAAAAAAAAAAAAAACGTGATTTTTAAACGACAATTTTGGACCTGCTCAAAATGATAAAAAAAAACTTAAAAAATAATCAAAAAATACATTGATCTTTCCTCTTTATTATAACATACAGTTAGACAAATAAAAATTATTTTCGTCAAGTTTAAGGCCTTTATTATCCTGCTATGCTCATTTTCCGGCGATTTCGTGTTGGTACCTAAATTAGAATTTCTTAAAAAACGAAAAAATCCTTGTAAAAATTAATTATTCATCAGAAAAAAAATTATTTCTTCAGACAATAATGTCCTTATTACTTATTTACAAAAGCAATTAAGAGCTTTTCTAATTAAGTATATCATACATAGTTTTATTCAATTAGATTCATTATTTTTCAATTCAGACAAGATTTTCAGTTAACTTAGCTCAAATTTGAAAAAAATAAAGTAGGTTATTTACCATCTCCAAAGACTCCTTTTAACAAAAAAAAAATTCAGGGACCAAAAAGGGCGAAAGTTCATGAAATTAAATAAGTGGGGGGGGGTAACATATTTAAAAACAAAATATTGCAAAAATAATTTCATTCATTTGTGAATAAGTCCTGAAATTTTCATTAAGATCGGACGATTATTTGATTTTTACAAGAATTTCCAAATCAATAATATGTTTTCAACGGGAAAAAAAGCGCAAAAAAACAAAAAAAAGCAATGTTATTTTAACGTCACCGCGATGACGTAAACAAAAGAAGATTTTAACCAAAATTTCGAACCTGTTAGAAAATATTAAAAAATTTCAAAAAATCATTAAAAAATACTTAGTTTTTTCTTTCATAAACATAAGCATTTTGACGATAATACTTTATTTTCTTTAAGTTTGTGGCATTTTTCATTTACCCTATGCTGTTTTTCCGCGAAAACAGTGGACATGGCTAATTTACACCTAAACTATTTAGGAATTTTTTTTATTAGCACGGGTCTTAAAAAGAAAATTACCCTTTCTTTCACTTTAGCAAATTTATCCGGCGAGAGGTCAACTAATGAAGATTTTTCTTTCTCAAGTCTTTTTCGCCATTACAAAACTCGTGGCTTCTTCAATGTGAAACTAAATCATAAACATTTTTCTATAAACCTTATCAGACTTAAAAACAATCATTCGAATTGATAAACAGAGAATTTCACATATACTTACTTCTTTTTTAGCTACGCAGTTGTTGTTGCAATGACGCATGCGCTTTAAAGAGTCGGTGTCTAACGGTGTACGTCCCCTTGTGATAACATATCCACAAACGATAAGGGAGATAATTCTCAATCATTTCCGGAGATACCAATTAAATTATATCTACATTTTTTTTTTTTTTAGACATTTTACTTTTCACAAACATAAATCATTATTGTTGATAAAAAAAGGTGAAAAATTGCTTACAATTTAATATCTAATCAACAAATGTTAGTTAACAGTAACACTTTTAAAATCTAAGGAAACTAGGCGCTGTTGAACACACTCTAAGTTTGTTTTGTATTAATTAAAGAAAAGTAAAACGGATAAAATTTAAACAAATGGTTACTTTGTTTTTGGAAGTTTTCAGCCTGAAAATTGTGAGAAATCAAATTGGCAGAATTAAGCCCTGACAATTTTAAATGCTTGATATTTTTCAAGGGTTAGTGTTAAAAACTCTGAAATCCGAAGAAGGATTTTAGCTGCTATTTCAATATATTTAGCTGCTAAATATATTGAAATAAGCGGCGTGTGGCACATTACAAAGTGCGTCAGAAACAAAGTGAGGAAGTTAAAAAATATCACTCCTAAACCGATGTCAAACATGTCGATAAGTACATTGGTATAAGCCTTAAGGATTGTCCTTAGAAAGAAAAGGATATAAAATCCCACTGTGAGACCAAATTTAAAAAACAAATGAGTGATTACATAAAACTACTAATATGGATAAATCTGCTATAAGAAAATTTGTCCAGGTAAAAATCCTCAAAAAAAAACAACATCAAATTGCAACGGATAGTGGATCCGTTTTAAAATATAATAAATATTTATACATGGAGAAAATTGGGCAAACCAACGTTAATAATTACCAAAAAAAATTACTTGTAGTGTGACAGGAGAGAAAACAAAATTTGAAAGGAAATTTATGTGAAATGTAACGCCGTGGCGGACAGTGGGTTAGCGTGTTGTTGAATTAGAAACACGTGGTGTTTATTTCCTGCGAGAAGAATGTAGATCTAACTACAAGAACGGACAAGTTGAGACCAAACTAAGAAGAAAGAAAACAAACAAGGCCGATATATATATATATATATATATATATATATATATATATATATATATATATATATATATATAAGACATATCTCAGCTGATTTGCAGGCAAATAAACTAACATACTTAAGAGCGAGAGCCTGATGTGAACGGGACAACGCCCCATCACAAAATAACCATTATCATCGTTTACGCATATTTCCGACGCATAAGTTCCGGTTGAAAAATAAAATATTTTAAAGTGTTTCTTTTTTTCGACCAATAAAAATGCTTCCCTCCTAATTATACTCGCATTGTTTTTCGAGCCTGTTAAGCAATAAAAAAATGCCATAAAAAGGGTCACACGGTGAAGTACAACAGCAGTCAACAGGAAGCCAGAGAAGAGATTTGTCAAGGTCAGGCTGGGCAGTCAGCAGGAGGAGCGCCACGCCAATCAGTGAGAACTACTATGAGAGATCAACCCAGACCGGGAGCCGGCTCATGAACTATACCACAAGGCAGCTGTCCCAAATCCACACGTTCCTATTGAAATAAATCACGTAAATCTATTTCTGCTGTTGTCGTATTTCCTTTTCGCAACCATACGCATGTCTATAACATATAAAAAAGGTGATCTCTCACAGAGATTGTGGGAAAATGTCATGAAACACACATACACGAATGTACGAACTTTCACCAAAATACAAACTCTTTACATTCACACACAAACGCAAATGTTGATGTCTTTGTCACTTGTAAATTTGTTCTTTAATACATATATTTGTTGACATATATATATCGGTCTTGTTTGTTTTCTTTACATCTTAGGTTGGACTCAACTTGAGTCCACCATTGTTCTTGTAGTTGGACCTTCTCGCAGGAATAAACAGTATGTATTTATAACCTAACAACTTGCACCCTGCCTGGTCCTCTACAGATACGTGTCTGTGCGGATTTTTCCACGGGCTTAAACGATGTACTCAAAAGTTATCATTACTCACTTTTGTTACTGGGAGAGGTTTTTGAGTAACTTAGCGGGGGTCGGCTATTTTCCAAAATCGACCTAAATGACGCGTATCTTCAGATTCCAGTAGACGACTAATGTCCAAGATTACTGACCATAAATACACATTGTGGGATATACAAATTTAAGTGTTTTCCTTTTGGCATAAAGGTCGTTCCATCAATTTTTCAGCTCGTAATAGACACATTGTTGAGTGGAGTGCAGTAGACTTTGCATTTGCCTATCTTGATATTTTGCTGAAAAGTGAAAACCAAGAACAACACAAGGAAAATATTTTTGAACTTTTCAGAGGAATTCTTGTCTTTGGATTCAAACTGATGGACGAAAAGTGTGAATTCTTTATGGACAAAATGAAATATTTTGTAAGAGAGAGAGGTACTTACACACATGCACACACACACCCACATGCATGCACACACGCAAATATAACTTTTATTGACTGGAAGTGCAAATGGAGTTTATATATCAAAGTACAATTTGGGTGTTTACCGATGAGAAACAATCTCAGGGCAGGAGGTGATGTTTTAAAGATGGGTCACTAGTAAACAATGGGGATGGGCAAGATACTTGGTTTTGTTTAGCAGTATTTGTTTTGATTAAAAGGTTGAATCAATGTTTAGATATCCCAAAGTATTAGGTTGGTGCAAAAATAATGACGTAATAATGTCATTTTTGACGTTAAAAATACTTCAAAAAACGACATTATTACGTCATTATTTTTGCACCAACCTAATATGATTTTGGTGAAGCGAGAACTTGTCATTGAGATAAGGTAAATAATTGGAGAATAGGTCTACATGTCAAGGGATAGTTTTTAGCACACGTGGTAGCTGCGTCCCAGGTCGAGGGTCAGTTGTGATCAGCTGACCCTTTTTCTATATTAACTCGAGATTTTGCTAATAAAGCAGAGACGGGTGAGAAAGACCGCGATTGGTCGGCACATCATCGTCACATGCGTGAGCACCCGCAGGCGACCGTTACAGGTCGCAGTGCTACCAGCCAGACGGAAGAGAGAGGTGGGGAAAGAGACTGTTGTTGAGAGATTCACAAGACTATCATTGCAGTGTGTTGAGAGATTTGCGGGAGAATTTTGGAGGAGAGGGAGAAGACTAACCCCTGTTCTGAGAAGTCTGTATGAGACGGGACTATTAGTCATAAACCTACCCAAGGTGATTCAATAGGCGTTTATCACACACAAACCCTCTCTCTGTTGAGAATTTGCTGGATGCATTTTGTATTTTCTTTTTCTTTGCTCATTTATGTTGAATGTTTTTATTCTCCCTGTAACCTCTGTTCTGATGTTATCTTCTTATATAAAAGACGTCAATATTTCCCCTATTGCTGTCAGGCTTCTGCAGATATTATTTCTTGTTTTATTTTGCCACATTCTAAACTTCCTAGCGCCAATTCTCACAGCCATATCCACATCCCCAGTCAACCGTGAACGTATGGACAGCACCCTGCTACTGGATCTAAAAACTAACACAGTGTGGGCAGCGATCAGGACTTGACCAATTGACCAGTCGAAATAATCTACGGGTACTGAGGGAGCGTACGGCCAGTTACCCCTAAGTTCGGTTCGGACCGAGTGAACACCTCAACCCAAAGAGGAAGACGCCGGAGGTTGAGGAGCTGGGGACGAAGTGGTAGATTTAGGTCAGATAATTTACATAAAGTTCAGGAGACCAGATCCAGCACGGGCCAGTGCTATAAAAGACATGCCTGCTCCTGAAAATGTCAGTACCCTACAAAGTTTCCTAGGGTTAGCAAGTTACTTTGTACCAAATATGCATTGTTTGCAAGCTCCATTGAATGTGCTTTTGAAGAAAGATGGTAAATGTGTTTGGATGATGGAGTTCCAGGAAGCACTTGAGAAAATTAAAGAAATACTATGATTAGCCTTGTTTTGAGGCTATGATACAAAAAAAGGAAGCCCCGACATACCACAATATCCAACAAGTGAGATAGTTTCTATAATATTGCGCATATAAATACATATCCATTAATGTTGCTCGAATAGTTAGTTCACTGTGCTAGACAATCTTTTCTTGCCAGAATCTATCTTACACATTTATAAATCTACCAGTCATCTGTGCATGGGATTTGCTGCCATATCTGGTCTGGTGCTTCTGCTATGTACCTAGAGAGACTTGTGACAAAATCGCTCCAAAGATGAAGCTGTGATGTTATCACTCCTGACTTGGCCTTTCAGCTTCAATCAATTTCTTACCAACATGACATAGCTTCCCCATGGATGTTTCTGTGACTATTATTCATGGAAATTGTTCTGATGAGTTTTCTTATTTGACTTCATGAATCTAAGCACTGAACGAGATCCTAATTTTACTATTGTAATTGATAGATGGAACGGTAAGTTCTAAGCCAATAGATTCTTCTCTGACATTTCTTGCCCATGAAACACTCTTCCCGCTTCTTCCTTTCCTGCCAACTACTATCTTCAAAAATTTAAATGCAACATTAATCATTATCTTCTGGCAATATATATATATATATATATATATATATATATATGTATATATGTATGCGTGTGTGTGTGTGGGGGGGGGGGTCAGGCAACAATATTTCATGCATAGAAGAAGGGTAGAGTTATAAAGGAGATGTGAGAGCATAGCCAATAAGAAAGCATTTGGTCTTTTGCCACAAAATTGAAACAGCTGTCAAAGTGAAACATCTTTCCTTTATTGTAGCCTTCATCAAGTGTTGATCAGGGTAACCTACAGAGAATTTTGAACTGAACATTTTATTTAATCTACAGAAGTTGATTGTTCTCTTCCCACTACCTAAATTTTATTTTTAAGTAGCTGTTCCATTATTGTTTGACTATTTCCACTGATTTCAAGTTTAAATCAACATATGCTAATACACACGGGAGAGAAACCATATCCTTGTGATGTATGCAGAACTAATACTAGTGAGAAAAACTATTCTTATGAAATTGAATCCTCTTCAACCCCTTTCACTAATTCATTTACAAGACCTTCCTATGCTGTGAAAGGTCACTGGACCAAGGAACAAAACCTCAAGGCTGCCCAACATTTATGATGAAATTCGATAGCTTCCAAGGCCTAAAATGCAGCATAGGAAAGCCAAACTTGAGGTGTATCAATGACTTACCAAGTGCAGCAATCCCCCTCACCCCTGATGCAGACACTGAACACAGGCTTTTGCAGATATTCTGCTTGCGACTACCTCTCAGGTGGGTGAACAAGAAGTGCTCGATCGCCTTCCTATGGTCCTTGAAGAGTAAATACAGCCAACTGTTAAAGGATAAGAGGAAGACATAAGTGGTACACACATTAGCCCTACCCTTCAAGTATAACCTCCTTCAGAGCCAAGTCTGTATCGACACTACAAACTTTATCTGTACTTCTTATCAGTCCTTCTCAAGCTGGATTCCTGGCTGAACCACACTCCAAGAATGCAGACAGGTCCATTGGTCCAACAAAAGGGCCCTGGGAGAACAACCCCCTTCCAGGCACCTAACTGCAAACAAGAAGACTTGCAATTAATCTTGGACCCCATGAGCTTTGCACACTGTTCAAGCGCCTTCTGTACCACCACAATATCTGTATACAATACGAAAATGGATAGGTCATTTGTGTACATGGCAAGCCTGGCTCGAGCCACACTAGTTACATTGATACCATGTAGGGTTGGACTGCATGCTTCTTCAGTCGTGGAATGAGAGGCTCCAATGCCAAAGCATAAAGTAGGGCTGACAGTGGACAAACGTGTTAAACAGAACAAGACAGTGCGAAAACAACAATCCGATTTCCGTTCACCTGTACTACAGTTCTGGGGGAGGGATACAGGTGGCTAATCCACCTGCAGAATTCAGCAGGACAGCAACCAGGTACCAATATTCAACCCTTTCTCATTCTTTTGATTTGTCCAAATTGATCAGTGCACCATGATCATATTCTTTTATGCTGTCTATAATCATGGGGATCACATGCAGGTTTCTCTGAATTGTTCAGCCCTTCACAGCACAAGTTTGCTCGGGTCCTGACGGAATCTTGGCCAAAATCTTTAGCTCTGTTAGCAGGGCTATGGGCCTCTAACCATCTATTTCCCACCCACTATCCTTGTCCTTTTCAGTAGGATGATCACACACCTGGTGTTCTATTATTTATTTTTACTTTGATATTTCTAGATGAACTGAATAAGAGTGTTTGGACAAGTACAGCATAATTGAAAATGGCAACCAATTTTGCTTGGCGATATTTACAAAACTAGCAGAAATGCCAGTCGTTGACTGGGTTTGCAAAAAGCTGTCTAAATTATATTATGTTTTTGCAAGATATTGGTTAGAGAGTACTGAACATATATTAGGGTGGTGCAAAAATAATGACGTAATAATGTTGTTTTTTGCCGTTAAAAATACGTCAAAAAACGACATTATTACGTCATTATTTTTGCACCAACCTAATAAATGGCTGTGAACACATAGGTGATACAGCTATATCCACCTAGTAACGCAATAGAAAGTAATTACCAATTTTCATGTAGAAAAAAAGAGTTCCTTCATTGAGGCCAATATCATCATGGCTGCATAGAACCTTCTGGTCTGTGATCTCTATATTTTTGATCTGGAAATGAAGCAATCATCGCATATATAACTAAATAAAAGATTAAGGAAAACTATAAACATATGCATATCAATTTATATATCATTTATTGAAGTATTAAAACAAATGTTAATAATAAAAAAGTATACCATTATAATAATGTTTATTTTGGGCATAATATATCCAGTTGCCTGGTTGCTGCATTCTGTCGAGTATTCATTCTGAATCTCCTCTTCCTTACTTCTGGAGTTTCAGATTGTCTACTTCTGCAGTCTGTTGAGCATATAATGTATATCTTCTGTAAGTTTTTGGTGGAATTTTAGACAGTTGGAAAATCAACAAGAAGCTGACAAAAGACAGCATATTATATCCCCGCTCATGCTGGAAATCTATGGTCCAAATTTCATACAAATTTGCCCAGTAGTTCTTGAATCCAAGGATATCTCTATTAGTTTTGAAAAGAAAGGGAAACTTCCTCTTTTTATCTTTTCAGGCATGTAAGTTTTGATTTACTTTAGATTTTTTCATTTTTCATCTGGCAGTCAGTACTTGATATCATATCTGATAACATCAGGTCGGCAATAGAACACCAGTCCTCTTTGGAACCTGCTTCGAGAAAGAGATTTACCTGCTGGGCTCTAAAGATAGAACATCAACCCTCTACTAAAAAACTAATTGAAATGTGCTCCCTTGCATCTAATAAATCTTGTTGCCCTACGAACTCACTTAACTACAAAATACAGATCTTCCGACAGTTTCCTCCTCAACAAGAGTTCTGAAGAAATCAATGTGAGTGTTAACCACTTAAGAACAATTTATTTGCTTAAAGAACTTTTAGGTGCTTAGAGAAATATTTTGAGCAAGCCTTTAAAGGAACATTTTTTCTTCCTTTATGTTAAAGAATTTTCTTCTCCCTTTCTTTCTTAGTCCTAAAAGAGAGAATTGTCCACTCTAATCTTTCAAGCCATTGTTGCTTTTATCAATTGTCACATTTAACCATAACCCTTTCTGCTCCAAGTTAAGGTAAAAGCAGTGGTAAAAATATCTTTTACATGCAAATGACATGTGTAAGGAAACAGAATATATTCCAACAAAAAAATATTTTATATTTTTTTTGTTTTTATAAAATTATGCAAAAACAGAAATTCTTTGGGTGATATACACACACTAGCATGTGAACAATCACTAATGGGAAATATATCCTCATGCTTGGGAAGAAGTCCCCATGGTTGTCATTGCTACAGGCTGCTGTTCAGAAGAGAAAGAGACGAGAATAAAGACAGGCCATTTTTATAGCCGTTTTATACTGCTTTTGATAAAACTATGTGGTTTAATTTTCAGGGTTAAGCAGTGCTTCAGGTCTTCTCACCCACACTCCATCTAATCAAACTTTTGTCAGGTTTTCATCTATCCACCCTTTAGGAGGGACAACAATCCTGGTGAAAAGGATTCCATAGTCTTTCTTTTGAAGATTAAAATTATAAACTATTAATATGTCTACCAACTATATCACAGCACAATGCAAAATAGTGCAAACGTTTTGGGCACTAGATTCATGCATTTGTTATTTGTAAATTGCACTTAAGAAAGCCTTTTAATGTTATATGAAACAACCATTAAAGAAAATTATCTCAAAAATATATTTAATTTCTTTAAGTCATATTTTCCAATGTATTTTGACAAAATATATATATTTTGCAGAACAATTCATGGGATTATTTTTTCTTTGTCAATAAAAATCTACACATGGTTACTTAACTTACGAATGCATGTTCAGGCTTTCTATATCAAGGGCCCGATCGAACGGTGACTGATATATCAATGAATATTTTATAATTTTCTTGTGATGGATATATGAATCTAGCAGGATGAGGTAATTAAAAGCAATGAGTCAGTATATATGATAAATTGTTTCTATACGGACAAAAACCACAGCTTTAGTGTTTACGGATATCATGTCTGATTTCTCAGAAATCATGATGGCAAGATAGTACCGTTTTATATTTATGTCGAGCGGAGAAGTTGCACTCCTAATATCTTGTGAAATGTTTGATAAAAAAGTGCGACTGAATCCGCGAGTATACACAATATATAAAATTGTTGCATACAAAAATTTATTTTTGTGCAAAATATAAGAATTTATTCTTATTGGGAAGGAATGGGAAGAGATAAATTCAGTGACACATTCACAACGTTTCGACCATTGTACACTCCGGCTTTCTTCAGGAGATTGGAATTTCAAACTGAAACCTTTATTTTATCCAGTGAGTTAGATTGTTCTAGTTCCATGTGCCATGCCTCTTTTGGATGTCTCAGTTATTTCTCTTTATCTCAAAGCTCCAAATTGGGGTTCATCACTGCTGTGGCCTGGTATTGAACTTACAAGTCTTTTGGTCTAATTACTAGATCTAACCAACACAATGATCTGTGGACACAGGGCCGATTTGATAAAGACATTCGTGAGCACAGGGCCGCAAATTGTGCTGAATAAATAAATATATTCAGATGGAGAATAAATTTCACTCTGCCATACTAATATAATGCTATGTTACAAATGATTTAAACTTTAGTTCACAAAATATTGTTTCTCTTCAGTGTGTGTACGCATATGTTTCAACTTAATGGACTTATCTGTAAATACAGATCCACAAACTTCACAGGAATATGGTTTCTCCCCAGCATGTATACGTATATGTCACATCAAATGAGATGAACATGAGAATGCACATCCACAAACTTCACGAGAATATGATTTCTCTCCGCTGTGTATAAGCATATATGACACCAAACAAGATTTGAATGAAAATGCAGACCCACAGAATGTACCAAAAGAAGGTTTCTCTTCATTGTGTGTACGCATATTCATGATATGGTGTCTCTCCAGTGTGTGTAAGCATATGTTTGACCTTACTTGGCTTACTTGAAAATGCATATCCACAAATGTCACAAGAATATGGTTTCTCTCCAGTGTGTACACGCATATGTATGACCTTATGTGACTTAGTTGAAAATGCAGATCCACAAACGTCACAAGAATGTGGTTTCTCTCCAGTGTGTGTACGCATATGTATGACTTTATTTGACTTAGTTGAAAATGCGGATCCACAAACGTCACAAGAATGTGGTTTCTCTCCAGTGTGTGTACGCATATGTATGACCTTATGTGACTTAGTTGAAAATGCAGATCCACAAACATCACAAGAATATGGTTTCTCTCCAGTGTGTGTACGCATATGTATGACCTTATTTGACTTAGTTGAAAATGCAAATCCACAAATGTCACAAGAATATGGTTTCTCTCCAGTGTGACTACGCATATGTCTGACCTGATTTGACTTATCAGAAAATGCCAATCCACAAATGTCACAAGAATAGGGCTTCTCTCCAGTGTGTGTACGCAAATGTGTCACTAATTGACATTTATTTGCAAATGTGGATTCACATACTTCACAAGAATACGGTTTCTCTCCAGTGTGTGTACGCATATGTACGACCTTATGTGAATTCTGTGAAAATGCAGATCCACAAATGTCACAAGAAAATGGTTTCTCTCCAGTATGTGTATGCATATGTTGAACCTTACTTGACTTACTTGAAAATGCAGATCCACAAATGTCACAAGAATATGGTTTCTCTCCAGTGTGTGTACGCATATGTCTGACCTTATGTGAATTCTGTGAAAACGCCAAACCACAAATGTCACAAGAAAAGGGTTTCTCTCCAGTATGTGTTTGCATATGTTGAACCTTATTTGACTTACTCGAAAATGCAGATCCACAAATGTCACAAGAATATGGTTTCTCTCCATTGTGTGTATGCATATGTTGAACCTTATTTGACTTACTTGAACAGGAAATTTCACAAATGTCACAAGCATATGGTTTCTCTCCAGTGTGTGTACGCATATGTATCACTAAATAAGAATTGCTTGAAAATGCAGATTCGCAAACTTCACAAGAATATGGTTTCTCTACAGAGTGTGTATGTATACGATTGGCCATTTTTGACTTCCTTCAAAGTACAGATCTTCAAACTGCAGAGATGTATCATTTCACTTCAGTAAGCGCATTAAAACATCTGTGAAAAAAAAAGAGGCATAAATGATATATTAATAGGGGCAGTGAATAACATATGTAAGCAGACTGTATTATGAGGGATACATAAAATTATTATTTCAAAGATGCAGTAGCAGCCACCAGTGAAGATCAAACTTTTTGCAGTGAAAGAAGATTGCTTCATCATCACGTCATATTGTATGAAATGTATGTGATTGAAATTGGAACATTGCCTATTCTGAAACAATTCAAATATGGATCTTGAAAAATATTTGTTGATTTTTAAGTTTTTTTTAGATGACAGCTTTGACTAATGTAACTCGTCAAGTCTATAGTTGGCACCACCAGGTGCAAGATTATCTCCTGCCCGGTAAAACCAAAGCAGTATTTTCCTAAGAGCCAAGGGGATGATGTATTATTAACATAAATTACTGCCCCCTCCCTCAAGAATATTTAATACCACCAAATAAAAACCAATAAGGATTACGAACTGCAATTTCTACCATTTGCATATACGCAGTCATCAAAAACACACAAATAACCAGCAACTTTAACCTATCATAATTTTATACAGACCCTACCACATGTATATACGCGAATGTGAGGAAATATTATTATTGGTCTGATTGTTGACATGTATACATTCACGAGAAATATTCACTACACATCCCATGTGTCTGCGTACCTCAATGGGTGTACGGACATGCACCTATGTCTGCGTTAGCGTGAGTGACACCACGACGATTTCCCCCTAATCCATAACACCACCAATGCATGCAATGTACATGAACCCAAATTTTTAAAAAAATTAATCAGTTTATCTGACGATCGCAAAAGCATGAAACCCAGGGTCACAAACTCACATCAATCCAACCACACACACACGTGTCTGTGTATATATATATATATATATATATCTGTAGTTCACTGCTAGCAGCAAGCAGAAATATTTCTCCTCCCGATGATGGCCATTTCGTCCGAAACTAGTCGAGAAATCTTAATGAAATAATAATAAAAAAACGAAAGAATATAAATCTACAATCCAGTGTGTTTGAAGATTTTAATTTTTTTTTATTGTTCAAAATATATATATATATATATAACGCAGTCATTAGAGCAGCCAGAACAACCTCCACACCAGGAGAATGTCTTACATAGTTTACAAACGCTGTCCAAAACTCTGTCAGATGTTATGGAAGTTACTGAAAGTTATTTGGAGGAGAGGGAAAATAACAGGACAATGGAGACACTCTGAAGGTATTTGGATCCCTAAAGAGGAGGAATCCAGAAGGATAGAGCAATTCAGATGCATCTCCCTGTTGAACACGGAGGGTAAAATATTTTTTAGCATCTTAAACTAACGCTTGGCAGACTTCCTTCTTAAAAATGAGCACATAGATACCTCAGTACAAAAATGTGGAGTACCAGGAATACCGGGATGTCTGGAGCATATAGGGGTCGTATCACAGCTGTTAAAAAAAGCAAAGGCAAATAGGGGCAATATAGTAATCGCAATAGATGTTAAAAATGCCTACGGATCAATACCACATAAACTCGTGGAAGAAATTCTCCATTGCCTGTATGTACCAAATAAAATAACCGAATTAATTTCTGATTACTATAATAATTTCCAAATGAGAACATTATCAGAAAATACTGTGTTGGCATGGCATAAATTAGAGAAAGGCATCATAACGGAATGTACAATCTCTGCGACCCTTTTCTGTTTAGCCATGAACATGTTAATCAAAGCTGCAGGAACAGAATGCAAAGGCTGGTCACTAGATCAGGACTAAGGCAACCACCTATAAGAGCCTATATGGATGATATGAGGAGAACCACTACATCTGTTATTGGCACGGAATGGCTGCTAAAGGGGATTGAAATGCATATCACATGGGCCCGAATGATCTTCAACGTTGTGAAATCAAGGTCACTCGTTTTAAGAAAAGGTAAAATATTATATAAGGAACGATTCAGATATCCGGGGGGAACATACCAACAATTAAGGAAAAGCCCATAAAAAGCCTTGGAAAACTTATAGATCACTTTCTAAAAGACACAACAGCAATCCAAGAAACAAAAGACAAACTAGAAACTTGGTTAAAGAGAGTTGATAAGTCCGGCTTGCCAGGCCGATTTAAAGCTTGGATTTATCAGCATGCCATTCTTCCCAAAATCTTGTGGTCATTATCTATTTATGAATTCATAACTCATTTAGAACAATTAGAAAAAAGAATTAACACGCGACTACGAAGATGGTTAGGGCTACCGAAGAGTTTGACCAGTGCTGCTCTATATGGCAACACAAACGCTCTGCAACTTCCCTTCAGAAGTCTAGTAGAGGAATTCAAAGTCACCAAAATTAGAACAATAACGCAGTCCAAGTTATCCAAAGATCCAAAGGTGGCTGGAGCAGGCATTGAAGTCTACTCGGGAAGGAAATGGAGCGCAGAGAATAAATTAGGTGTCGCTAAAGAAAGGCTCCGCGAAAAGGCCATATTAGGCACCGTGCCTACTGGACGAGTGGGCTTAGGGTTTTTTTCCTACCATTCGGGTCGACAGAGCTAAAGGTAAAGAAAAGAACCTTTTAATACAAGAAGAAGTACATAAGGGTGAAGAGGAGAAAAGGGTGGCAAAGATGGTAGGACTAAGGCAACAAGGTGCGTGGACAAATTGGGAATCCATGATTTATAGGAAAATCAAATGGTCGGATATATGGAGTAATGATATCAATATAAAGTTCATGATTCAGTCTGTATACGACACCCTTCCCAGTTCTGCCGACCTCCACCTATGCTATAAAACAGAATCGCTACTATGCCAATTGTGCTCATGCCAAGGAACTCTAAAGCATATTCTAAGTAGCTGTAAGACAGCACTAACGGAAGGCCAGTATAGATGGAGGCATGATGAAATCTTAAAGGATAGATAGCAAAGATAGTATAGCCATCAGCACTAATACATTAAACCTAGAGAAAAGAGCTATAGAGTTTCATAGAGCTGGTGCGAAACCTAAAAAAAATAAAGGAAAAGAACATAGCAAATACTCTGTCATTGGCAACAGACTGGGAATTAAGGGTTGCCATAGGAACAAGACTAAAATTCCATGAGTACATCATGCAAACATGATTACACCCAGATATAGTATTACTCTCAAACAACATTAAGAAAGTAATAATGTGGGAACTGACAGTGCCTTGCGAAGAGCATGCAGAGGAAGCCCACGAATGGAAGATGATAAAATATGATGAATTAATGACAAGTTATAAAAACAATGGATGGAATTCAAGCTGTTTGCCAATTGAGGTGGGTGTAAAGGGGTTTTGCTGCAAGGTTCCGATACAAAACCTAACCGGCTTAGTAGGTGCTAACAAAAAAAGGCGATTCAGACCATAATACAGCAGAAAGGACAGCAAAATGGTTATGGATTAAACGTGATAGCTCTTGGATTTCAATGTAACAAAATAGTTAAGTTATCAAGTCAGGTAAATTTGTAAATAATAATTATTGATATGATTGTAACATGGCAATAAACATCACTTTTTTTTCTGTTTTTTTTTTTTAAATACACGACTTGAGTTGCACAGGTACAGTCAACAAATATATCATGTCAATTTGTAAATATGTATTTTTATGTAAAACCCAATTTATGCTGGGTACTTTTAAGTTACTATTGACCTTTTAGCAGTTTCAGCACGACTCACCTCTGTTGTCTTATTCTCATATTTTTTTAAAAATTTTATATTTACATATTCTGAAATTTGTATCGGAATCATAAATCATAAATAGTATATTTATAGAGATTTTCTCTAGATCATCGCTATATATCACTTGTATATTATTTTATCAGTTAAATTGTTATTAGTTTTAAGTTATACATTTATATATACATATAATATGAAGCTTCATTATTACTTATTGTTTTATTAAAGGATATAAGAATGTGTTGTAAAGCAGATCGAACTTCTTTTGTAGTTTAATTTAATTTCAAGAGTATTTCGTAGTTTATTG